>VZTU01017993.1:0-16240 GCA_013400835.1 Zapornia atra
ATGAAATAAATGACACTTATTTTAGCCCTTTAAGTCTCAAGTATTCAATTGTAATCTAAATAGATAATAGATTGCAATTACAGCTATTTTAGAAAGAAGATGGAATAGCTGCAAAGCAGAGAAGAATAAATATTGACTGGACATTGGAGTAGCCACCGATAGCCAGAGTTCTTCCAGCAAGCCATAACTCATGAAGGCATATCTAGCTCCATTTGTTTAGTATATACAGATCTGCTGTATAGGTTGTGTCTGTGTATTTGCACACACTTGGGTGAGGCCTGAAGTTGAGGGGGCACCTGGTACCACCTGATTGTGTGTATATGGGTGATAGAGAACTAAAACTGCCTGGTAGAGAGGGAGCATCTGGTATCACCTGCAAGAGGTGAGCTCAAGCTGTTGAAACCATCTGTGAAGAGGAGGGAGATAGAGAAGACAGATAGAAGTTTCAGACACCAGCATTAAGAACCAAAACTGAAAAACCATGTTCTTAAATAGCAAACCTGCTCCAAATAAGTTCTTAACTAGGGACACTTTTTGGGTGCTGACAGAAAGAAACAGTGAAGATTCCTTGGTGAGAGAGCATTCTGTCTCTGCTGCCTGGGGAAGACATGTCATACATCAAGAGTCTCCACACACACTATGTTGCATGTCATAAATCCACAGATGTCCATGTTCTTTAACAGCAAGAACCCTTTTGACTGTGATTTTTGAGGGAATAAGGCAAACATGTTAATCCTCTAAACCATCTACTTCCAAGTCCCGCTTGGCCAGCCAACTTCTACTACTTAAACCAGTGCTGTCAAGATGCTTATATATTCCTTTGTTGGGAGGATTTTTTTGCCTCCTCTCTCTTAATCATATTTGAACTTGTCTCATTTGGACCCACCTAAAATATTTCTAGATGGATTTGTAAAAATCATTATGTTGCTCATTGCCTCAAACATAACTAAGGTAAACCCTCCTTACCTTCTCATTTTAAGCAACTTCTTAACATTGCTTTTAAAACCCTTCAAGGTTATTACCCACCTCATCTGCAGCTGTATATGTACATCAAGGATGCAAATTCCGGTTGCTGTTCTGGCTGGAATCCTGCCTTCTGATAGCCTATTTGTTGCACTTCTCACACAGTGTCATTTTCTCCTGTTGCCATTTCTGTGTGGAAATGACTCTAAACAAAAAATCCTCACTTCCACTTTAAATCATTCCTTCAAGCTTGTCTTTGTGGCAATGATAGAAACCACTTGTCAGTGATTAGCCAGCTGGTGCGACCACTGCTTACTGCACTGGTTACAGCTGTCTTGCTGCTATTTTTGTGTTTCCTCTCCATCTGTCTTATCCACCTGCTGTCTCTCATTTCAAACTTAAATTTAAGCTCCCTGGACAAAACCTCACAATTTGTTATGCTTGTACAGTGGCTAGCACAGTGTGTCTTTAGCTATATGTTTTCCTTCAGTACAAACTAATATGCACTAAGCTGACTGAGAAAGAGGGATGCAGATTCTGCATCTCAGGGTGTGCTTGCACTGTCTGTTCACTGATATGGAAGTCTGAGCAAGTTTAAACACTGCTGGTGTTCTTGGCTAATGACCTGGGAAGTAGGATGAAATAGCATATTTTGAGTTCCAGGCTGTCATGACTGGACCACAGCAGAGGGTGAAGAGGGGTGTCTTTACACAAAGGTGGAAAAGGTAAACTCAGGATTATATCTGTTGGAGGAAGGACAAAATCTATACTTTAAGTACTATAATGCATACAAATATTTGTACAAGTTACGTGATACTGTACACAATTCAGAAGTGCAATGTTTATATTTTGTATGTTTTCTAATGCCTTTTACTTTTCACCTAGCAGCAGAAAAGACTGAATAATAGCCACAAAATCTCAAAGAATAGAAAATGGACATTGTGGATCTCTGTTTTAGCTTCACCACTCAAATATTTCCTTCTACTATTCTGTGCCAGTGTCCAAATGTAGAGGTATTTTAAAGATTTCATGCAGAATTTTTAAATTTTTGTTTTTGTTGTGTTTATTATTATTATTAATATAATTAAAACAAGAAAATGCCTTTTTCTGAGACTTTCTTAAATATTCACAGGTCTGATTCAAATGTTATATAACACCATATCTCTATCACAGTTCAAATATATATAGCCCAACAATTTCAATTTATCGTAGTCATGCTTGCAAACCTTTACACATGTTTGAGAAGTCACTTCTATGATAAATTTCTGTGTTAAAACATGTAACACGGGGGAAAAAATATGTCAATGAGATTAAAATTTATATTCATTACTTAAAGGCAAATTTACATGCTCACGTTAGAAAAAAATAATTTACTTTTTCATGTTTGAAGTTATGGAGATAGAATTTTTTTAAGACTTCTTCAAGTGCTTTATAGTTGTGTGGCTGGAGGCCAGGTGCTCACCAAAGCTGCTCTATCACTCTGACTCTTCAACTGGATGAGGGAAGAAAATGCAATGTAAGGCTCATGGCTCAAGATAAGGACAGGGAGAGATCTCTCACCAATTACAGTCGTGAGCAGAAGAGACTCAACTAGGGGGAAAAAAAAAATCTGTTACTAAACAAAACAGAATAGAGTATTAAGAAATAAACCCAAATCTTAAAACATTTCCCTCACCCCTCCCTTCTTCCCAGGCTCAACTTCATTCTTGGTTTTCTCTCCCTCCTGCTCCCTAGCAGAACAGGAGGACCAAGAATGAAGGTTTTGGTCAGTTCATCACACATTGCTTCTGCTGTGCCTGCCTCCTCAGGGGGAGGATTCCTTACACACTTCCGCTGCTCCACCATAGAGTCCCGCTCACAGGAGACAGTCCTTCACTGATTTTTCCAATGTGAGTCCTTCCCACAGGCTGTAGATCTTTACAGACTGCTGCAGTTTGGGTCCCTTGCACAGGGTGCAGATCTTCAGGAACAAACTACTACACTACTCCACTCCTGTGGATTTCCCATGGGGTCACAAGTCCTGCTAGCAAACCATCTTCAGTGTGGGCTCCTCTCTCAACAGGTCCACAGATCCTGGAAGGAGCTTTCTCCAGCTCAGGCTTCCCATGGCATCACAGTCTCCTTCAGGTCTCTCCACCTGCTCTGACATGGGATCCTCCACGAGCTGCAGGTGGAATCTCTATTCCCCATTATCTTCCATGGGCTGCGGGGGCAGCCTGCCTTATCAGGTCTTCTCCACAAGCTGCCGAGGAATCTCTGTCCTGATGCCTGAAGCATCTCCTCCCACTTCTTCTTCATTGATCTTATGTCTGCAGAGGTTCTTACATCTTCTCCCTCCTCTCTCTGGCTGCAAAAGTTGCTGATCCTTTTTCTTCCCCTTCTTATGTTATCACAGATTTTCTATCACCGTTTCCTGACGGGCTCAGCCTTGGCCAGTGGTGAGTCCATCTTGGAGCCAGCTCACGTTGGCTTTATTGGACATGAGAGAAGCTTTTAACAGCTTACCTCAGAAGCCTCCCCTGTAGCACCCCACCACTGCCATAACTTTACCATACAGACCCAAACAATATTTTTTTTAGACATCCACAGCTTGCACATAGGAGTAGGCTGAAATAAAATTGGGCTATGAATTTAAGGCACAAAAAATAAAAACGCATCTATCTGTACAGATTGTCTTGTCCTGTTCTATGGATGTCTGCCAATATCTTTGGTTTATTTATTTTATATTTAAAATACCGCAGATCCTGTCCTTGGTAGTTCACTTTGATAAACTTCAGATAATTAATGTAATTTAATACTACAATGATAGATCTAGCAGAGATATTATGAATGAATGAAAACTCATATCCATCATTATTAATGACTAATATTGTCTGTGCTTTTATTACTAAGTTCTGTGTCATCTTTCCTGAACTGATAATTTTGTTTACACAGTGCTTAAAAACCCAAAAAAGGTAAGAATGCAGTCCCAATGTCTTCATTAATATCAGTAAAAAAAATAGATAAGATGATATAGAAAAAAGGGTGGAACAACTGAAATAACAACTAATGAACCAACCTCCCTTCCTGCCTCAAAGGAAAACAGCCAGGACAAAAGCTTCAGAAAGTTCTGTAGATATTGACAGAAAATTTCTTGACCGCAGTTCCCAGGACCACTTTCAGAATAAGAATGTATGCTAGCTAGCAGCATAGATTCCCTTCCTTGCTTTCCTCCTCCCTCAAACCTCCCACACACCTTGGCTTCTGTTCTGGTTTCAGCTGAGGTAGTTAATTTTCTTCAGAGTAACTATTATGCGGCTGGGTTTTGGATTTGTGTTGGAAATCATTGAAAATATGAGGATGTTTCTGTTATATATAGGTATTTTTTGTTAGTTTTGAGTAGTTCTTACACAGGGTAAAGGTTTTTTTCCTTGCTTCTCACAGTACCCTGCTAGTGGGATGGCTGAAAGTACACAAGAAGTTTTGAGAGGATACAGATGGGACAGTTGACCTAAATTGACCAAAGGGATATTACATACCATATGACATCAATCTCACTTTATAAGGGGCATAGGGGAGAGGACTGAGCAGTGTTCAAAGCAATGGTATTTCTTTTCACAAGTAACCGTTAGGCGTAATGAAGCCTTCTAGTCCTGGAGATGGCTGAACACCTGCCTGCCCATGGGAAGTGGTGCATTAATTCCTTGTCTTTCTTTGCTTGTACGTGTGGCTTTTGCTTTACCTATTAAACTGCCTTTATCTCAACCCATAAGTTTTCTCACTTTCACTCGTCCAATTCTCTTTGCCATCCCGTTGCAGGGGAGTGAGCAAGCGACTGCATGGTGCTTAGCTTCCAGCTGGGGCTAAGCCATGACAGTTTCTATGCAAAGAAATCATAGGCACTACAGGCTGAAGGGAAACAGTCAAGTGGTCCAAGATCCTCTGATCTGGGTGATTAGGAAACTGCAACCCTCAGGCGCTCTGCAGCTTGCACCAGCAGGTAATCGTAAATTGGTACACCAGGGAATATGAATTTTAGACTTAAATGGAGAAAGGCAAAACAAGAACCACAGGCAGGAAACTTATTTGCAAATTCATAGGAAAATTGAGTAATATTTTAAGGCGACTTTTTTTTTTTCCTACTTTAAACAGTGAGAGATTTGCTATTAGAATAAAATTCTAAGCAAACTGATAAAGAATTTTAGTTGACCCTAGCTGCTTTTCAAATGTATATATTTTGATCAGCTGGAAGGCACTGTGATAAAATCAATATTATTTTGAATAAATTGTTTAGTATAGTATAATATAAAATTGATTATATCTTCTGACATTAAACTTGTGTTAAAAGTGTGACCAGGAGGTTGAGGGAGGTGATTCTTTCCCTCTACTTCACCCTTGAGAGACAAGACCTAGGATTCTGTGTTCAGTTGTTTGTCCAGCATAAGGAAGACATGGACCTGCTCCTCCCAGAGGAGGGCCGCAAAGATGATAGCAGAGCTGAGAGAGTTGGGCTTGTTCAGCCTGGAGAAGAGAAGGCTCTGGGGAGACTTTATAGCAGCCTTCTGGTACATAAAAGGGCCTACAGGAAAGGTGGAGTGCAGGCTGTTTACAAGGGCATGGAGTGATAGGACAAGGGGTAATTGGTTTAAACTAAAAGAGGGTAGGTTTACAGTAGTGGAGAGTGTGTCTGTTCATGGCAGAGGGTTGAAACTATATGGTCTTTGAGGCCCCTTCCAACCCAAACCTTTTGTTGATTTTATGATTCTGTTTACAGATTTGAGTGTTAAAGATTTATTCTATCCCCTGTCAAAACAAGTTTTTGGTGTTTGGCTTTAGTCTTTGTTTATTTGAGGTTTCCTAAGATTGATTAATTTCCTGGGGTCTTGGTTATTTTCAGTTTAGAAACTTTAACAAGTCTGAGCATGTATAGCCAAATTCCTCCCTTTCGGACATTTAAGGTTAGAGTCCCAGAAAATTAAAGTCCCTGAATTGGAGGGGAATTTGCACCAGCAGTGTAATTGCATCACTTAAATTTGCATAAACTTAAAAAAAAAAAAATAATTCAAAATTATAAACTTACAATTGCTGTCTTGTGTGAAAACTGCCTTTACTCAAGCAGTGGTCAAAACTCTGTGATCACAAACGCTGTCACCTAGAATGTGAAAACTTAGTTTCAGGTGACAGGCAGTCACAAACAGTTACCGTTTCATTAATTTCTGTAATTGTTCATATTTCTACTTTTATGGTAGCACAGTCTCCTTTTTTGAATATCCCTAATAAGCAAGATGATTAAAAAGCCTGTAGTGCCACTGATTAATCTACACTTCTTCACTACATTGCACCACCATTTGTTTTCTGTAGGTTCTGCATCCACACACTTAATTTGTCTCCTCTTTTTTCCTTTTTTTTTTTTAAACAGTTACCAAAACACCCCAACCCTAATTTAGCAATGTGTGCTGTCTGCTTCTGATTTGGGGCTATTTCAAAGTCATTAATATGCTAAATTAATGCAGTTGGAAACAACTAATTTTAGTGGAGTGGGTATTTTTTTTCAGCCTTCTTGTCATCCACTTTTATGATAGTAAAGCTATTGTGCAGTACACTGAGTAGATATAGGCTGAAAAGATATTTTAGTGCTTAGAAATCTTTGACAGAAGTAGTCTGCATTGGTCTTCCCATGAGCTAACTGGTTACATATACAGATATAGTCACTGGCCTTAGAAAAGAGTACAAATTTGAAAGGGTTCATAAAATTCAGAAGATGCTTCTAGTCTTCATTTTAGTAACAACAACAGGAAGTAGACAACAACACTATATGAACTTTCCTTCTTATACACAGTTGCTCTGAACCCAGGATCTCTCACTAAATGCTACTGCCTAAGTCTTATTTGCACAGTTTTGGGATGCAGATTAATAAAAAGCTGAGGCTGTGTTTCAGAATGTAGTTAATTGGTCATAGAGCAATAAAAAAAAAATTGATAATGATCAAAATGGCATTGTCTTCCTCTCTGAGGACCTTTCAGCTGTTATGTGGAAAATGCTGGATAAAACAGTCCAATGTTTGGTTTGATTGCTAATTTTATTCCCAGCTCTTAGTATTTAAAGAAAGAAAGCAAACATGTTTCAGTATTTTTTCTTAATTTGCGATTAATGACCTTCCATCTTTTGTAGATATACAGAATAGTAAAATATTTATTTATTTGATTTATAAAAATTTATAGTCTTATTTTGCTATCAGCTCCAACCGCAGTCACTTTTTTTTTTTTGCTTTTTCATTGGGGGTACCTTCCTTGAATCTAATGCTGAAGAAAACTGAGGTTGTTAACTGGAGAACTGCAGAGAGAGGAAATGGAGGTCCTTCTGAAATGGGACTACTTCAAATTTCAATTGCATCTTTACCTTATTGCAATCACTCCCTTTTAAGGTTACTTATTTACATATTATATACTTTGGTGTCTATTGCATATTTTTTCTGGTTTTTTTAGAACAAGCTACCTTCTTATTCTAGTTCATTTATTTATTTTTTGTATTTAACCTAAAGTTAAGCTACTATTCCCCTGTGCCATTGTCCTTCTTAAGTGAAAACCCTATCAGGGAAATCAGTGGGATAATGTCTTATCTTAGATAAAGACATCTAATATGAAAAATAAGTCTCTCAGTAAAGAAAGCAGTCCACTAAATCATGAGTCCATCACCTGATTTTTTTGCATGATTACAAGAAGGATATCTGTGCTTGTTCTCTATAGTTTTTCTAGTTAAAATGGAATAGTGCTTTTCTACTATCTAACCCATTCCTATGTGATATACACAAATTTTGTTGGCTAAACAAACAGAAACACCTGAAAGATGCTGATGAGAACATTCCTCAGGGTGGCACCTGTAAGGAACATCTGGCTCAGAGTTCCACAAACAGGTTTCAGCAATGTCCAGCCCATCAGGCATCTCATAGGCGGTTGTAAAGCAACTCAGCCTTGGATTGCCTTGTCTCTCCGCAGAGACAGGCCATGGGGAGTTGTGTAGGTAGCTCAGACTTGAATTGTCCTGCAAAAAGAGACTAAATGGGCAGTGCTGCATAGTTCAACTTAAACCTGTGTAGAGCCCTGGAATTCCTTCAACAAACAATGCGCCCTGAGTCCCAATCAAGCCACTATTCAGTAAGATAAAGGGAAGCCATTTGGCCTTAATGGGCCCAGACAATATAAAGGTATGCAACAGATAGGGCATGAGATAAGGGGGATCACTGCTAATGACAAACATGGAAGGCCGCATTGCCCACTAGGACACAGCCCTGCCCACTGTCACCTACATCAGACATAAAACCAAATAAAACCCTTTGCATTCAGTCTGAGATGAGGGAACTGCTTCTCCAACTCTGCGAGGAGATTCCCCCTCCCCGCCTTGGCCAGGATGCTGGCAGAGGGAACGTACTGAGAACCCTTACCAGAGAGATGGGTAAGTGAATATTTGCTATGCTTTAAGTTTGTAGTCTCGGGTGATGGACTAACACACGTGTAGTATTTAGTGCGCTTGGGAGCTGTGGTAGTGCGTTCCATGGATCTGCTGTGGTCCTAATATTGAATCTTGCGAACTGCCCGCAGGCGGTAGCAGTGAGTGACGTGACTCTGTTGCGGGCGGTGATACTGCATTTCGTGACTGTGTTGTTGGCCGTAGTGTATTTTGTGTATCAGTTGTGGTTGTGATAAGTGTAGTCACGCTTCTAAACAGCAATAGTGCATTTCTCCATTGTATCCATGAAACCTGCAGTAGTGACGTATTGAATCTTCACGTGGGTTTTAAATAAATAGATTATTCTTATTTTTTATTTTAAAAATGGCACAGCTGAGTGTCTTTCCATCACAGCATCCTTGGGGAAAAATGCCTTTCTTATTTTCCAAATTTGTCAATTTGTCATCTTTGTATTAAAAGTATTATTTCTCAATGTTTTGTTTTGTTTTGTTTTTTTCTTTTAGTGCCCCACAGTACTTTGGGTTTGTGCTTTGTGTTTGTTTATTTGAGGAGAAAAATGCCCATAACTTTAAAGAAAAGACAAAAGATAAAAGAAAAACCGTCATAAGAAAAAAAAAAAAAGGAAAAGGAAGAAGGTATCTGTACTTGTTTAAGGAGGAGGGAAAATATTAAGATCTGGAGGAATCAGATATCTTGTAGGACTATAGACTGTTTTCCGCTTGCTTTTTGAAACATCCATGGTAAGTTTGTGTATTGTTTCAGAAAAGTTGGATTTTATAGAGGGAATATATCTTTTGGAGTACTGTAGCACAGAGTTCGCCTACAGATGAATCTTCTGTCCGAATGCAAGGTTGTTCCAGCCCTCGGATGTAAATTAAAATTAGAATTACCATCAGAAAGAGCCCTGTATTCAGAAGCAAAACAGTCCAGAGCTACTATTTTTCCACTCAATGCTCTTGGCCATGAAAAGGTTTCAATGCACAATATCACTAAATGAGAAACGCTACACTTCCTATTCAAACCAAACTCTTGAGATCAGAATGACTATCCTTTTCCAGTACATAACCTTATCTTGACACACCAGCTAGTAACCTTGCTTCTTTAGGATACTGTGTACTTCAATAAAAACAAATTGGTCTCACCTCCCTTCTTCTCTCCAGTTTAGGGAGGTTTGTATTGCAATCGATGAGACTGGTCAGTGTTATTCTTGGCTCTAGCAAAAGCAAGATAAACTCTGACGTGTTTTAGGGCAGGGTGGCTTATATATAGAAGAACAATGATGTGTTTTAAGGGACAAAATATAGGAATACACTAAAAAAAGGGCTTCCTTATTTCTCCTTAGGGATATTTCTCATGGGCAATGACCTTGTAAGCAGAAAAGAAAGTTGAGAATATTGGTAGGTGCACCTTTTCTGACTAGATACAGTAGCAAAATATTAAATTAAGAACAGTGGTTCATTAAATTAAGAAGTAGAAATCATTGATTAGATTTTAATGTAGTAATACCTGTCTGATAAAAGGAGTGAAATACAGTCTTTGTTTTACTAGGAGACAAATGCATGCTTTCTCAGCTACATGCTCTGGGTATTGCCTCTAAGTTTGAAGTTTTGATAGGGAAAAAAAGAGATAAAGATCAAACATAAAATGTTGTAAATTAAATATTCTTATAGCTTTTATTGGAACAAATCATATTTCTGAAGTTAGTCATTAAGGTCTTCACACCTCAGGTTTTATGAGGTCAGCTTAGGTAAATTGGAGGGTGTATTGGTTTTTTTGGTAAGGTTTTCATAGTGAGAGGGCACTACAGGAGTGGCTTCTGTGACAGCTGAGAAGCTTACCCCATGTCTAACAGAGCCAATGCCAACAAACTCCAAGATGGACCTGCAGCTGGCCAAGGCGCCAAGTCTATTAGTGATGGCAGGAGCACCTCTGAAATAACAGATAGAAGGAGAAAAAAATTGCTCTGCAACAGCAGCTAGAGAGAGTAGTGAGATTATATGAGAGAAACAACTGCAGACACCAAGGTTAGTGAAGGAGAGGAGGTACTCGAGGTACTGGAGCAGAGATTCCCCAGCAGCTCGTGAATAAGGCCATGGTGAAGCAGGCCATCCCAGTGCAACCCATGGAGGATGATGGTGGACCAGATATCCACCTGCTGCCTGTGGAAGACCCCATGCCAGAGCAGGTGGATACACCCGAAAGAGACTGTGACCCAATGGGCAGACCATGCTGTAANAAGGAGAGGAGGTACTCGAGGTACTGGAGCAGAGATTCCCCAGCAGCTCGTGAATAAGGCCATGGTGAAGCAGGCCATCCCAGTGCAACCCATGGAGGATGATGGTGGACCAGATATCCACCTGCTGCCTGTGGAAGACCCCATGCCAGAGCAGGTGGATACACCCGAAAGAGACTGTGACCCCATGGGAAGCCCATGCTGTAACAGGTTTGCTGGCAGGACTTGTGACCATGCTGGAGGGGATCCATGTTAGAATAGTCTGGTCCTGAAGGAATGCACCTTGTGGAAAAGACCCACAGCGGAGCAGTTTGTGAAGAACTGCAGCCCATGGGAAGGACTCACTTTGGAGAAGATTGTGGAGGACTGTCCCCCATGAAACAGGAGAAAACTGTGAGGAGTCCTCCAGCTGAGGAGGAAGGAGTGGCAGAAACAGTGTGTGATGAACCAACTGCAACTCCCATTCTCTGTCCCTGTGGGCCTCTGGCAGGGAGGTGGTAGAGAAAGTCATGTGTGATGTGAAGCTCGGGAAGAAGGGAGGGGTGGCAGGAAGGTGGTTTATAGATTTTAATTTCTCATTCTGATTTGATTGGCAGTAAATTAAATTGTTTTTCTCCCTAAGTTAGTCCCTTTTGCCCATGATTGTATTAGATAAATGATTTCTCCCTGTCCTTATTTCAACCCAAAATAGTTTTGTTTTATTATCCTTTCCCTGTTAAGCTGATGAGGGGAGTAATAGAACAGCTTTGGTGAGCACCTGGCATCCTGCCACAGTTACTTCACCACAGAAGGACTCTGAAAAAATTGAAAAGTTCCCAAGGCTGTTGTTCTTACTTAAAAGAAATTTAAGAAACCTAGGTCTAGAATTTTGTTGAGAAGATACAGTCAATAAAGAATGACAGGGAGCTATAGATCCTTCAAAGTTTATACATATATATATTAAGAATAGTAAGTCTAGTGACAAGATAGCTATAGAAGAACTGAATTGAAGTATCAAGCATATAAAGAAAGGAGTCCTCTAATAGAAGAAAAATGAAAGCCAATGCAACATAGAAGCATGAAGAAAAAAAAAAAAGAAGAAATATCTGCCTAAATCAGCATCCTGGATCCCATTCCCTGTACCACTTCTTTACTGGTAGTAACCTTTTTTATATTATCACATCTGACTACAAGCACAGAGGGTGAACGAGATGAGAAATGCTTCCTTTTGAGGGGACATTATGCCTCACCCTAAAGGTACAAATTCAAGACAGAGAAAGCTGTTTCCATTTTGCAGGGAATGAAGTGTTGGCAGAATGATACTAAAGCAGAAAATTTATAATCTCTGTGAAATCCCCAAACTGTGTCGTGATCAGATTAAGTGCTAGATACTGCAAATTGCCCTGGGCTGTAAATGAGAGTATTTTAGTCAAGTGATTCACATAAGGTGTTTCTTATCTTTGTACCCCTAGATGTTTGGTCTTCCTGCATATTTGTATAAAGAGAGAATAAACACAGAGAGGAATTGACAGGTCACCTGTGGATATCAATTAGGCTAATTCAGCATCTGAAGTAACCCTAGTGCTGCTCATTTTAATGTTTGTCTGCTTAACTAGAGCTAACAAGAGAGGAACAAAAAACAAGCTGGAGAAATATTGTTATTTTCTATTATGATCCTCAGTGGTCTTCATAAGTCAGAAACATTTTTGTGATTTTAAATGGGTGGGGGAGCTACTTATGAAAACCTTCTAGTTTATTGCAATAAAAATCTTACCAAATTTCTTTTTCTGACATCAATGTGGTAGCAGAAAAATAACTCTTCCAAAGAAAGGGTAAGGAGAAAATAAAAAGGGATAGGGGAAGGATAATAATTTAAAGGGTTAATTTTATTATTGCTCACTTGTTAGTCAAATCTGAAAATTTTGTATAGACCTCTTATGAAGAAGAGAACTTCAGGTAAAAGTTTGTTTCTTTTTGTTTGTTTCCCATTTCAACAGGGATCCACTGATTATTTGACATCAGGAATAAATTTTGACTACTGAGTGCTATGTCATGACAACTTTATATCATGGCTGGTTTATGTGGAAATTCCAAAAAAGAAATATTCATTGCTTGGAATGATATCAACATGTTCTGAAGCCAACTAACAAAAAAACCCCAAAGAAACAACAACAACTAAAAAAGACCAAAACACAACAAACACCAGCTAATCAATCTTCGTATTAAGTAAATTAAGGTAAAAGTCTTTTGTATCACTTTGACTTTAAACTATATACACACTATGATATTAGGGCTTCAGCTTTTGCTATAGGGAATGCTTTCTCTTTTTCCTTTTCCAGCTAAGGTTCAGTTTCTCCAGTTTAGATTAGGCAAAAGAAAAGACAGAGATATAAAAGTGTAATTGACTAATTTACTTTAATTAACTGCAAGAGAAGGGAGACAATTATTTAATGCATCTTAATGAATTGAATTATGAAATGCATTCCTCCCAATGGGTGAAAATTATTTCTGTAATGGGAAAAGTAGGTATGGATTGAAAAAATAAAACAGAATATTGCTTTTTCTCCTTATTAGGTTGACCAATCCAAACCAGCTAGTATATTACAAATATATCACATAGTCTGTAGTAGCATTCAATGTTTTCCAGATGAACCCTACTTGGTGAATTCTAGGAGGTCAACACCCTAAAATTACCAAATGGTGGCAAAATCCTGAATTCTGTCAACCCTAACTGAGTTACCAAGGTATCTTAGTAAGTAACAGAAAAGTATGTGTTTCAGAATTTTTTTTTTTTTTTTTGTAATGAAAACTCATTCAGCTACATTTTATGGTGTGGTGGTTTAACCTTTGCTGGATGTCAGGTGCCCAGCAAGCTTCCCTTCTTGGCAGAACAGGGAAAGGAAATAAATAAGATGGAAAAAAACAACCCCAGACTCATGGGTCAAGATAAAATCATTTCAATACAGGAAAAGCAAAAGGCCACGTGCAGGAGCAAAGAAAAGCAGAGATTATTCTCTACTTCCCATCAGCAGGTGATGTCCAGCAATTTCTTGGAAGCAAGGCTTCAGAATGAATAGCAGTTGCTCCAGAAGACAAATGTAAAAAATAGTTTCTCCCATTTCCTTCCCTTATATCTCAACTTCAGCTCAGCAGTGAGATGTCATATAGTATAGGATATTCCTCTGGTCAGTTTGGGTCAGCTGTCCTGGCTGTGTACCCTCACAAGATCTTGCCCACCTCCAACCTGCTGAGGAGGGGGAAATGTTGGAGGGACAGCCTGGATATTGTTCCAGCACTGCTCAGTAATACCCAAAACCACTGGGGTGTTATCAGCACCTTGCTAGCTACCAGTACACAGCTCAGCACTGCGAGGGCTGCTACAGGGAAAATTAAATCCAGCTCAGCCAGACCCAATACATATGGATACTAAACACTATTAAAAAAAAAAAAAAAAGTCAATGTATGTATTACACTAATAGAACAAACAGAAAAGAACTGAAACAAACAGGTAAGTTTGCAGCATTCCTATATGAATGCAGTGCCAAGTGGATTACTGGAAAATTATAAATTCTACATTAACTCAGTTGTAAACATTAAATCTAATTGTTACTGCTAGCTAATAGCATTCATTTTGCCACAATCATAATTTTTTCACTAATAGAGGGTTACGATTTGAAAATTTGCATCTTATTGAAACTTTAAGGATTTTATCCATAAGAAACTTGGGTTCCTTATTCTCAGGTTTTCTGCATTTTCTATGTGAAAATTGTAATATGCTCCTGACACTATACAAATCAAACGGCACTACTATTCAAGTACTCCAGTTGTACATTGCTTGATGGAAAAGATGCACAAGCAAGGACTTGCAAAGGGATTGCAAAGCTTTGGTGAAGTATGTTAGATTGGGAGTTAGCTAGATGGCGCTAAAAGCTACTTATGTGTTGCTTAAGATAACGTCACAAAAAACAACAGTATTTTATGTCAAAGGTGAGAATAAACTGTAAAAATTGATCTGACTGGCAGTTTGATGATTGGGGTTCTAAGGAGGGAGTAGAATAGCTTAAGTAAAGCAAAATAGCTTCAGTGTTTAGTACAATAGAATAATACAGCACTAGAAGAATCAATGCTTTGCATGGATATTGTCAGTTGATCGCTGGAAGACCTGAACATCTGAGGTTTCAGAGATGTCTAAAATGATGGCTACAAGGAGCTAACTACTTTCACTGTGTCTATTGCACAAATCTAATTTTGGTACTTAGCCATATAAGATCATGATCAATTTTCTGTCAAAAAAACCCCAAAACAAAACAACAAACCCCCCAAAAAAAACCCTACACAGAATAATCAAATTATTTTAAAAAAAATCTTCCTGGCAGTAAAGCCAGAGCATCTTATATGGAATTGACATGAGCTACACAAAGCAGGAAAAAATGTTTAAAAAAAGTCCAGTTGTATAATGTTTCTTCAGGTCAAATAAAAGTTGATGAATGGAACAAATAAAAGGAAAACTAAATACAAATTAACATTATAATTAGCCAACAACAACAAAATCTTGTTTACCTTTTAGTAATGTACACAGCTGCCACATTATAGCCACATATTTATACATGTGTATATGCATGTCAACAGTGATAAGAAACAATTCTACTGACATGGGAACATGGTTTGAATAACAACTACTAAAATCTATTGAGATATAATCTCATTCTTTTTAAAGGAAAAGAGTGTGATCAGCTACATGCTCTCCTGCAAGAACTCTCTTTCTATCCAGCAATAGCCTCTGCTATTCCTGGCAGGAGCCAGTAAGCGATGTGTTGGTACGTTCTCTCAAATATCCTGTTTAAGATTCTTTAGTCTTAAACTAGTCAGACTTCCCAAACAGAACAGATCAGAGTACAAAATCAATCAGTAATACACAAAGTAGTATACCGTAGGTGGAACCGGTTGGGAATTTTCTGCTGCAGTATGTCTTTCAAAAAAACCCAAAACCAAAACCAACCAAACACCCAAAATTATGATGGGGAAAATTGTGCATGAAATCTGCCTGATATAAAAAACTGGGACAATGAACTGTGTACCCCCTAGGAAAAACTGGAACAGCTTAGGCAGAGATAATTCATTTCCATTAATTCCCTCTTAGAAAAGGGAAATAATTTGGCTCAACAAGCCAAACTCTTCCCTCAGCATGGTCCTGATTATAGAAGAGGTTTGGATTAGATCTACTCTAAATCCTTTACTCAGAGGAGCAGTAGCAAAGTCTCTCCCACAAGCAATTACAGAGTTAAGATGTTGCTCCTGGGAGAAGCAGAAGACAGTGGGGTGGGCAACACCTTGCTTGCAGCAGCATTATTTCTCAATAATAGACTGTAAGATAAGACTTAGAGGATGGATTTTGGCCCTTTCAGAAGTGTTGGCCAAAAGTTCACTCCCTGTTTTCAGTAAGGGAAAGGTGACTCTTGGTATGTGTAATTCAGTGCACAGAGATATCTGATCACCTGTTATATCATGGTGGTTTGGACATATCAGAAATTTTCCACAATATGCTTTTTAATAATCTTGATATAAAGAAATAATTTGTAATAAAAGTAAGCATATAAAAATTTATTAATAGCTCTTTTT
>VZTU01017993.1:16265-62963 GCA_013400835.1 Zapornia atra
TCTGAAGAGTATACAGAAAAGGTAAACCAGTTCCCCTACAAGGATTCTCTTGAAACAGCTATATTTAGTTCCAAGTTCATCTCTCACTCTCTACTTTGGTTGCTTTATATATATATATATAAATTTTGTAATTTTTTTTCCCATCCAAGAGCAAAGAAGATGAAAGCAACACTAACCTGTGAAATAGAGAATAACATACATTCCATTCATGTTGGAAACATGGCCACCTTTCATACATGTGAAAACATATTGTCCCAAAGAAAAAGCTTAAAATTTAGTAAAATAAGAGTTGGGATTTAGGTGCTATACTGGCAAAGACAAGTCCATTCATAGTGTGATGGTACTAGTACCATCATTTAGTACCACTCTCTTTGAGGTAGCTTTAATGTATTTTGGAAATACAGTCTGAATATATTGAGAATAACTGATGTCATAGCGAAGACAGGTCTAATATTAATTCGAAGATAGGTAATCTCCATCTTAATTTTTCATTGGATTTTTGGTAATAACAAGCAGAAAAATATTGAGATAGATTTCAGAAAGCTAGTTTCCAGCCTATGTACAAGGAATTTTTAGTCACATTGGGAGGCTTCATTGCTGAACATCATTATAACAATATCAGATTTATTTTAAGGCTAAGCTCATTCCCATTGCTGTCTTCTTTCAAAGAACACATGCTGCTCCTTTCTGGAACTTCAGCATGGAGAGCTCCCAGTATTCCTGGGAAACCAGAAATACATGAGAGATTGGAGAAAAGATTTCAAGTATGACCACTTGTATTATTGAAATTTTTTCCTACTTTTTAACTTCTTTTTCACAACACGCTGAGAGAATACATCATCATGATGACTCCTAGGTTGTCACTTCCAAGATTTAAGTTATGCAGAAGAATCTGTCTTTGTAGCTATATTTACCCATAATTGAACCTTTATGTTTCTGGGAAAGCAGATACATCAGGATTCTTCTCCCCATTCACCACTAAAAAAGAATAGACAACTGTTTAGTAGCAAAAGCATTGGACTGCAGAGTTACATTGTCAAGAAATAAAATGTATTTTCAACAAGTAAAGATCTGAAGCCTCAGCCACACCAATGGCACCACACTTCATTACACCAATCATCATAATGTGGTCAGTGACAATGGAACACCCATTCTGATTTTTTTCCAATGTCTTACCAGGAAGTTTTCTCAATAGTAGTTTAAACTTTGCTAATTCTCATGCAGTTTAAAGAACCCAATTAACATTCACATTTGTCATGACAGCACATGAGCAATTATTTATATTTATGTATGTATGTATTTATTTATTATGATCTGCAACATTGACAAGGTTATCTACTCTTCTCCATTTCCAGCTGAATGGAATTTAACTGTTTAGTTGGTTTAGTCTAACGATGCTGGTGCACATCTCAGCAAAGGTACTTCTATTTCTCTAGTGGGTTGTGTAACTTGCTCTGCTTATGAAATTAGGTTGCTACCTATGCCTGGGAGCTTACATTTAATTTGGTTTGATTATGTCTAGGCTGAACCATAGACAGTGAAGCATAAAATGATTTTAGAGAAAGTTTTGACATAATAGCTATCTGGTAAATATTTTTTCACAGTCAAGTTACTTGGCCATGAATAATTGCTGTAGCAAGAAGGAGCCTCCATCCTAGTAATACCCTATCAATTTAATCTGAAATCTGCATTCCTTTCTGACTGTGTATCAGTAAGATGAAATAGGAGCAAAAATTTTATATGGTGAAGTGAACCTTAGACTGCCAAAAAAAAAAGAGGTGAGGGTCCTGGTTTGTAATTCCTTGATGGGAGGTTTGGAGGCATGAGAGAGGAAACTCATTTTGGGAAAGAAGGACATGTAGCACCAGAACAAGGGATAGAAGATCATGTATCTGGGATCAATACCTCGGTTTCTGAAGTCAGCTGATACAGGTGTGAGAATTACTACTATGTTTGTCTATGGACTTTCTAGACAGAAGTGGAGGGATACATAGTCAAAACAGATATTCAGAAACATTAGCTTCATTGTATATTAATCATTCATGCATATGAAATCCAAACTGATAGTGCCTTTAGGGGAAAAAAACACCAACCAAAAAACAGCAAACAAACCACAAGACAAGACCCTACAAAATAGAAAAATTGAAACTTGCAAGCAGCATTAGGCTTACCTGGTCTGAGCATTCAAGGTGATTTGCACATTTGCTTCAAAAATCGTCGGCCTTCCTGAGTACATGGCAATTTGTTACTACTTGAAGTGGCTCAGACCATGATGCTAAGTGTATGGGTAACCAAGCACAAGCCTTAAATATATCTTTATGAATGTTCTAAGTGGTGAAAAAAAAAATGCCGACATTAAAATTTAGCTATATGCACACCCTGAAACTTGTGCTCTAACAACAGGTGTTTCACTAGAGAGCACTGCTGTTCAGTGGGTCCTAGAGCTAACCAAGTTTAGAAATTCCTGTATTGAAATAAAGCACATTTTCCAAGAAGTGATTCTTGAGAGAACAGGTTCACTTTTTCAGTAGTTGTCTGTATGTGACATGTAAGGTGTTATGTAAAGAAAAATTCACTTTTATCTCAGCAGGGGAATGAAAAGTCATCAGCAACTTGATAGTTTCCATGGATGCACAAATTTTCGTGTCAGAAAAAAAGGCTCCTATAATCCAGGAGACTCCTTCCAGTAACTTTTGAGTATCATCTGTTTATTTCTACATGAATTAGACCTCATAATTTTATGTTACAGTATGGAAAAAACCCAAATGTCCCAAAGTATGTATGACAACTGAGCAAGACTCAACATTTAAATTACAATGTGTTAGTGTTTTTAAAGCCCCCTACTTGAGAGAATAAAGGAAGAAAACGACCAGTTTATTTTTATCTCAAAAATACATTGAGGAATAGGCTGATGAGAACACATCACTCAGCGTGTCAGGAACCTAACTGCGTTGCAAAGTTTTATCATTTCCAAATTTCTGCAGATGCTGATGGAAAAAGAAATAAAAATATATTTTATTTTGCAGTAAATGCCAGGAAGTAGCTTGATTTTCTCATCTTGGAAGAAAGATTTTGCTGTTACTTTTAATTAACAGATTATATCCACTGGGGAGCCACCTATTTATTATTCTCTCAATGTCAGAGATATATACCAGCAAATCTCACCACCACCCCCTGCCAAAAAAAAAAGTTATGGGTTAGTGGATATGTACTTGTTAGTTCTATTCTTTAAGTCTCAGATAATATGGGGGAATAAGTGTGTACTCAGTATTTGATTGCTGGTGATTCTGAACTCATTCCTTTCTGAAGAAATATCTCTACTGTCAAATTATTAAAACACATACAGAACAAGTGTGACAGGAATGTGCAGAATGGAAGGATGCTGAAGATCAGTGCAGAATGGAAGGATGCTGAAGATCAGCCCTTATTTGTCATTGTGATAATGCACATTGAACTTTCCTTTTGTACTAGAAATGTCCAAGAAAGGAATGTTATACGGCCCAACACCATAAAGCATTGCTAAACTAATGAAGTCATTCATTGTATCCCTCTTTAAAAAATAAAAGGTCACTGAGATAGCATCAGACCCTTGAGTATAATGACAGGCCATAATGGTCATGGCTACCTTTTACTGTACCCTCTTCCCTTTCTCTCCACATGGTCTTCATTTTAGCTTCATTTTAGCTCCTGGTCTGAGCTGTACTTTAGTTATACCTCTACTTAGCTGTGTTGTACTTAGTTGTAAGTTGTAAAGTACTTAGCTGTACTTTAGTTATACCTCTACTTAGCTGTGTTGCCTGCACATACTGAGATGGTTTGGATGACCTGTATCTGACTTCTTACTTTGCCTAGGCTGATGGTTTTTGGACTGTCAGTGGTACCTCTTTCTTTTTATCATCATCTCAGTTCCAGTCACTCTGCTTATGCTGTGGAACTGCACAATTGCCCAGGCCATCACTGACTGGCTTGTGCAGTCACCTTAGTTCCTGGGATTGCTTCCTTCACAAAACAGCCCTGTTTCTATTGCTCCCTGACATACCTAGATATGAAGAAAATTTCAATCTGTGATTGCTGGGTATTGTTTGCTAAAACATCATGCTGTGACAAATAACATCTTTATAATTTAAATGTGGTAAATTTCAGGGATCCCATATGAGATTATTGCTACATTGGTGGTAATTGGTTTTGGTATTGTCCTTCTTGATATCTTATAAAACTAGACTAGAATGGAACAGAATAGAATAGTTCAGCTGGAAGTGACCTAAGATCATTGAGGCCAACTGTCCAACCAATTCAGGGCTGAAAAAAAAAAAAATCATCTTATTAAGGGCATTTTTCAAATGCCTCTGAAATACTTACCGGCTTATGGTATCAACCACCTCTCCAGGAACCCCTTTCCAGTGTTTAACTACTCTCTGTAAAAAAATGCTTCCTAATGTCCAGTCTCAACTTTGCCTCATGCAGCTTTGAACCATTCCCACATGTCCTGTCACAGGATACCAGGGAGAAAAGATCAACACTTCCTGCTGTGTGTCCCCTCTTCATGAATCTGTAGAGAGCCATGAGGTTGTCCCTCACCATCCTTTTCTCCAAACTAGACAAACCTCAGAGCCCTTACCTATTCCTCATAGGACATGCCTTCCAGCCCTTTCACAAGCTTTGCTCTCCTCTGAATGCTTTCAAGTACCTTAAATGTGTAGCAAGGAAAAAAAAAAAAAAAAAACAACTTTATAACAACAACAACAAAAAAACCCCAACTTTACATTTCTTCGGATCATGCTTTCCATGTATTTTCTTTTCCAGTCAATCTAACAAATAAAAAGAAAACGTATTGTTCCATGGTTATTGAAAAGCTATAAAAAGCTGTTGTTCAGTCTTTCATCTCTGTATATTTCAAAGTTGTCCTCTGATACAATTGGGGGAAAAACTATTTCTGGTTATATGGATCTGTACTGGTTTTCCTATTTGCTTTCTATCCTAGATACTACATCAAATTCTTTTTGTTTGAAGGTAAACTCAAAGTACTGATTTCTTAAAAACATTCTTTTTGAATCTTCAAATATAAAAGCTGTTTATCATCCTATCTGGAACAAATGGATAATGAACATTTCCTTCAGTTGAAACTGAAGACCCATGATTAGATATAAATCTGTATTTGCACTTAACATCTAACAACATTATTTTAACGATGACTGCCAGCCTGACTTCTCGTGTACTTTGCTAAAGGCAGATACAATTCTATAGCCAATTGAACTTGTTCAGATACTCTTGCTAGATCTTGTGCCAATGTTGTGGGATTTTAATCCTTCCGTCCTTCCCTCCCTCCCTGTTTTAAGGTGAAATTCTGCACCTCTCTCCTTTTCTTCTTAAATATTTTATCAGCTCTACTCGTTCTACATTTCAACAGCTAGACCTGTTTACTACCCAGGGAGAAACAAAACAAACTATTGGGTGTTGGACTCTCCTCTTTTCCTCCTCTTTGCCTGAGGCAGATAGATTTTAGTATACAAAAACCTTGATAGTGGCAAATCCAGAAGTAATATTTAAAATTAAAAAGCTCCTCCACATTCACAGCAGGGAGTACACGTAATTCTTAATAATGCAGGTGTCTTTAATTTTACAAGGAAAACTGTTCTCTAGGATGTCTTTCATTCAGTGTATTCTTAAATTATTTGAAGATGAACCAAGCTGAATAAAAAAAGGGAATCACTAGCTCCAAATTTTTATTAAGAGAAAGTTTTTATTTTTTTTCTGTCCAGTTACTGAAAATACTATGATCAATCCAAAAGAGTGAAGAAAAGTAGGAGAAAGGGCTGCTAGACAGCTATATAACAGAAACTACTTTCAGCTTCTGATTTAGTTTTGAGGTCTTCTGAAAAGTTACATTGTATGTATTGTTGCTGATATAATTCCATTATCACTGTCATACATATCTCTTACAATTCTTCACATTGTACTAAAAACATACTTTATTCACTATGTTCCAAGGGCATATAATGAAAAGAGTTGGACTATATAATTATATTCCAGCTTTATTTGAAAGCATTAGCTTTTACTCATGTGCCGTGTGTCAGGTGTAGTCAATGGAAGAAATCTATTGAAACAAACTATTTTGGTAGCATGAATATGATGTAGGAGTATTATAACAACTAAGTCTTTAGATCACTTGGGTTTTAACTACAATAATTTTATGGTATCAATTTAGAAGTGAAAGAGCTCCTGAAAGACCATGTATTGGGTTTGTCTGCCAAGGTTTTGGCAGCAAGGGCATATTACAGGGATGGCTTGTATGCAAAGCTGACAGAAATTTTCCCCATGTCCAACAGAACCAAGGCCAGCTGTCTCCAAGATGGACCTGCTGCAGGTCAAGGCCAAGCCCATCAGCAATGATGGTAGCTAGCACCCCATGGATAATGTATTTAAGAAAGGCGGAAACAAAGAAACCAGCCAAACTCTAAGACAATTGGAGCAATTACAGCCAGAAAGAGGAATGAGAAGATCTGAGAGAAATAACTCTGCAGACAGAGAAGTCTGTGAAGAAGGAGAGGGTAGTGGTCCATGTGCCAGAGTAGATTCTCCTGCAGCCCATGGAGGACCCCATGCCAGAGCAGGTGGCGTCCCCTAAAGGAGGCTGTGACCCCATGGGAAGCCTGTGGTTGAACAAGGTCCTGGCAAGACCTGTGGCCCTGGTTGCAGCAGGTTTGCTGGCAGGACTTGTGACCCCATGGGGTATCCACAGTAGAGCAGTCTTCTGGTCCCAAATAATGGCACCCTATGGATCTTCCATGCTGGAGAAGTTCATGAAGAACTGAAACCCTTAAGAAAGACTCATGTTGGAGAAGTTGGTGGAGAACTGTCTCCTGTGGGAGGGGACCCTATGCTGGAGCAGGCAAAGAGTGTGAGAAATCCTTTCCCCTGAGGAGGAAGGAGCAACACAGACAACAGGATATGAACTGACTGCAACCCCCATTCCCTATTCAATTCAGTCCCTACTCCAACTTCAGTCCCTACTCTGAGGCTAGTTTCTAATAAAATTCAGATTTGTTTCACACCCCATCCTTGAAAAAAAATTATTCCTTTTTAATGTTTTCAGGAGTCAATCTTGACCTTATTTCTTTGATTTATTAGTTGCTACTACCTCTGTGGAAATTACAGTATCTCTGATAGGTTGTGTGAAGTCATTCCCTCCCCTGACATTAAGCAGAATCTTGTTAATGTCTATTAACTCATTAAAGCAATTTTCTGTTTAACAAGTCAAATTGCAGTACTCATTACAGAACTTTGTATATTATATAAATCCCAAATAACTAGCATAAATTCAATCATTTATATGAGGTATGCATTAGCTCAGCAATGCCACTAACTAGTGACAGACAATCCATTTTGAACCAATATAACTTGAAGTCACTTCTACCCTTCTTTTGTTTTAGATTAGTATCTTGACAGTTTTCTCCTAACCTCTTGTCCACTCAGGTAATTCAGGCAACAGAATCAGAACTGCAGGAAAATATAACAGAAAGGCTTTTCATATAGAAGAATTTAGGCTTTGTTAACTAAAATGTAAATTGTTTCTAATGTCTTCTGAATCTCATATATTGGCCAAAAGTGACTGTATGCTTCATAGGGCTAAGCAAAAATAGACAAGCATGTCTGAATGTGAAACTTAACCACTAGGCAGACTGAAAGACAATATGAAACTTTCTCATTTTGTTATTGTTTTACTTCTTTATAATGTCAACCTTATAATTATTTTCTTTTACTCGCCTGTGTCTTTTACTCTTCTTGACACATTGCAATAAAAATAAAAATTTATGCTAAGTGATCTCCTATGACTAATGTGTTTAGAACCTAAAGGAAGAGCATGTCTTCTCCAAAAAGCCTCTGAAGCAAGCATAAGGGAAAATTAAAGCAATGCTTTTTATTCTTGTAGTGACATTCTCATTTTGTGATTGACTTTGTAAAACCTAGATTAAGTGGACTAATCAAAAACCTGTGAAAGAACATCTCAATCAACCCAGAAAACTACAGAAAGCTTTAGAAATACAAATAGAAACCAGAATACTTAGTTTGTTTTCATTCTGTCTGCCACTTAGGAGTATTCCCAGGTTTTAAGTACAATTGATAGGAATTTCTATTGGCTAAATTCTGTTATCCATATTAATTTTGAAAAGTTCCCTACTGAATGAAGGACATAAGGAGTAATGCTCAATTCACTAACATCAGAAATGTCAGAAACCAAAAATTTTAAATATAAATATATATATTTGGCACATCTTTTAATATTTACTTATACTAAACTGCAATCAAAACCTCCACACCCTCATCCTCCATCCTAAGTACAATGCATTTAATTTGGTAATTATCTTTATTTTAAATCTAAATAGCTTTTAAATACTTAGATTTAGTATTAGTCTCCTGTTTAAGGGTGTGACCAAATAAGCAATTATACTTCAGATTAAAACCACCCATTGATAAGGTATTGCATTTTCACGAAGCTATGTCAATTGCTTTCCAATGGACTGGAAACAGAGATGTGAAGATGTGATCAAAACATAACATGTTTCTTCATTTACTTCAACCATTGCAATGAATAAGGTGTATAATCATCTTTAAGGAGATTAATGTTTCATCCTGTTCTAACAGGAATTTACACTGATGTTGTATCAAACAGAAAATGCTATAAAAACATCTTTTGAAAAGTGTAGTCCTAGCACTCTACTACTATCAGTTCCTACTAGTATTTATTAGAGAAGTCTAGATAGGGAATACTTTGGTTCAAAAGATCCCGGGCCTGAGGAATACAAATCCATTCCATGCTTATGTGCCCTAATCTGCCATCTGCAACATAATTTAATGCAAAACCATCTAAAATTTCTTAGAATTAGAAGAGAAAGTAAATACAGTACTATAAAAAACATATTGGCTACTGTGTAGGGAATATGTTCAGTTTTAGGTCCTATTCCTTTTTTTATATATCCCTTAACAAATTCAAATGAACCACATATATATTTCAGGTTCCTTTTATCCAGTCTCAATATACTATATCATATGAAGTCTCCTGTGATATGTCAAATAATCTTTGGTTCTTTGTGGCACAATACAGAAATTTCAACAGTAGAGAACTATGTGGAAGGTTGTCAAGAGCAGCAAAATTTCTTGATAACGCTTGGATTTGGAATATGGATTATGCAAATGATCTCTACTGGTATCATTTCTGTTAAGTGTTAGCAACAGAACATTAAGAAATATCAGAGCATCCAGTTCCTTCAGGTTTATAGGAAAGGGAGATTCACTGGGAGGTATCAGCACCAGAAAATACTTACTTCAAAACAAAATCTTATTTTGTTTTGCTTATTATTCTCGATAAGTAGAAGTAGTGGATGCCCCATCCCTGGAAGCGTTCAAGGCCAGGTTGGATGGGGCCCTGGGCAACCCTGTGTAGATCCAGGCCTGAGGTTGGTGGCCCTGCCTGTGGCAGGGGGGTTGGAGCTCTATGATCCTTGGGGTCCCTTCCAACCCATGCCATTCTATGATTCTATGATTCTATGATTTTTAACCAAACTCTGGAATATAAATCCTGTATGTGAAGCTAGATGTTTCAGTAGGAAGAAGCCTTGTTTGGTTGGTTTTTTCTTGGGATGAATTTTTGTTTTCTCCTTTACTGGAAGCAGATATGTATACACACATAAGCACACACCCCAAAAAGAATCTACCATAACACCCTATTTATAATGCTGATGGACTGGCACAGAGGTCAGTGATCATACCTGTCATGGACTCTAAAGACAATAAATTTTAAAAATCATGACTACTATCACAGTTAGTTTTTGAAACGTAGCTTAACAGATTCATACTTCTAGTTGCACATGAGTATTTTGAAAGGGATAGGTTCAAATTCTGTTCTTAACTTCCTCCTCAATAAGTTTAGTCATTATAAACTTATCTAAATCTTCAGCACTCTTTTCTATACAATGAAAATCCTATGAACTTTATCAGACTAACTTCTCATAGTGTAGAAAAAGAATTGTGAATCTACTCAGAGAGAACCAGCGATTTTTATTTCTACCTCAAATATAATTTGCTATTTTTAAAGTTTAACTTTTAGCAGACATGTCTTAATTTAATTAGCTTCTGTGAACCTTCAGTTTATTGATTTTAATTTTATATTTAATTAAATGGTTCCTGATATTTATGACAACTTCCATTCACTGACTTCATCAAAACTATTCTGGTTTTCAATGGTGTCCTATTTTCAGTTAATGCTTGAGTTTTAAATAAGGGCACTAATTAGCTCTCCATGAGAGAAGTTACTTGATTAATAATTTCAGCTTTCAAAATAGACTAAATATTTTGAAATTATGTATCCTATTGGTAAGTTAGGCTGAAAATATCCCTTGAGAAACATATGACAGGTGCCAATCAGATTTGCAAAATGTTGTTTTTGTTTAGCTGCTCAGCATTCTATCTCTTGGAAATTCACAACCCCAGATAACACCAAGTTCAACACATCAAATGTCTAATATTGCTCTGTGTTACAACAAATGACCTTTTTTAAAGTTCACAAAAAATGCTGTTTCAGGCAGTTAAAAACAAATTTCATACACAGTTTGGTTTGAATATTATCAAACATACAGAAAGTAAGTGGGCTTGAATTCTATAACCATATTGTAATTTAAGTCTTGGTGGGTTTTTTTTACTCTTAGATGAACATAAAAACTAGGAAAATAGTTCCATTTTTTGTTTTACAATTTCCCTAGAATTAAGAAATTTCAGTAAATCATATGGGACGAAAATTACAAGAAAGCAAGCATGCACATTAAAAGAGGGAAAAATCCTGAAGGAAGGTTCTAGAAGAACTTTGTACATATATTTAAGATTTAGAGATATGTAAGTGTGATGGGTTTGGTCCTAATAGAGTTAGTCTTCATGGTAGATATTATGTTACTATGTTTTGGATTTGTGTTGAAGGTGTTGATAACACAAGAATGCTTTTTGTTATTGCTGAGCAGAGCCAAGGCCTTTTCTGCTTCTCACACTCCCCAGCCAGTGGGGATCAAAGACAACTTTAATAACAACTGAGCAAACTTTTATACCCTCCCGATGGCTAACGCAGCAGCCTCGAGTCAGGTTTTCAGGACATTTCATTAATACAAGAAACCACAACATTCCTACGCAAAGGGTTGTCCCACCCTGGGGACTCCTGCTCTGCAGGCGTCTTTCAGTCTGCACCTTCCTTAACATGACAAACCACACCCTGCCACCTCACTGCTAAAGACGCACAAATTTACATCCCTACAAGACCCTCTTTCCTGCTTTTTGTCTTGCTTTTGCAGCCTCCCTCCAACAAGCATAACTGTCTCTTTTCCAGGGCCGTTCTCCATTTCCCACAGAGGTGCACAAAAAGTTGGGAGGGGACACAGACAGAACAGCAGACCCAAACTGACTAAAGGGATATTCCATAGCACATGATGTAATGCTTGGTAGATAAAGACGATGGAAGAAGGAAAAGAGGGGCATTTGAAGTGATGGTGCTTGTCTTCCCAAGTAACAGTTACATGTGATGGGAGCCCTGCTTTTCCTGGGGACAGCTGAACACCTGCCTGCCCATTGGAAGCAGTGAATGAACTTATTGGTTTTCTTTTCTTGCATGTATGGCTTTTGTTCTACTTACTAAACTGTTTTTATCTCAACCTAAAAGTTCTCACTTTTACCCCTCCAATTCTCTTTGCTATTCTACCATGGGGAGAGTGAGAAAGTTGCCTTTTGCTGCTTAGTTGTTGGGTGGAGTAAAACCACAGCATTAACGCAAAGTTTCAAGCATCGCTCACTCAAACGAATTAACATTTATAGCGTGACAGTAAAACAGATTGATATGATTAACCGTACAGGTCTAATACCCTTAATTAGTTTGGCCAGATTAGTTTAAAAAATAAGTCTAGAAGTATTTCCATGTTTTCATCTGCAGAAAAAGTTTTGCATGAGTAATAACATGTATCTGATTCCAGAAAGTTTGGTAACTCAGTAGGTACACTAGAAATATTCCATAGTCTTTGGACAGAAGCTTTTTTTTCTGTCTTCTCTACAAGCAATATTTCCCCTCTTCATAATTTTAAACTCTGCTATAAATGACTTGGTCCCAAACAGGATTTTAACCAAATTGAACAATTTATTAAACGAATTAAAGCAAGCAAACGGTGCTGAGGTGCACAGTCAGCACCGGGTGCGCTGGGAGTCTCTGCCCCACCAAGATGCACCCCGAACAGTTCCAGTCCCTGGCTTATATACCTTCCAGGGATAACACAGCCCACCGGCTTAAATTGACATGCTGGAGTGCCTGACAACTCCCACAAGACATAACCATATACATCTTAAGCCGACTTGCTGGAGTGCAGGCCAGGTAACCCCCACAAGACATTCTGTAGCTTTTGTCTTGCTAATGACCAGGCAGCTGGTTCCGCAGGTTCGAGGAGCCTCCCTCTTATTCCTCTTTTCTTGTTGATTAGCTTCTTTTCAGAAACAAGTTGTTTCTCCTAAGGTGTCACAATGCACGCAACGTGCTACATTGTGGTCCTCTAGGCAAAGATTTGCACATCCTTTATATAGTTTGTTGCTGCTTCAACATACTTCATTCATACATGCAAAATCTAAAACTGTCCCTCCCAGGCCCGTGATCATACAAGGGTATATCACTATTCCCCCAACATTATTCCATATTAACACAAATCAGAGGTACATATATCACAAACACCTTTTCCTCAATTGTGACCTTCATTCTGAACATGATGTTTTTTTCTCCAAAACACCATGTAAAAATGACTGAAATATATATATCTGAACTGCGATACTTTTCAAAGGTCCATACTTTATTATTTTTAGACTTAAGCTAATGGGCCTAACAGCCCTTTTGAAGTTCTCCCCCAAAAGTATCACACTGATAGATGAACTTGTCAGCTCTAAAATATACCGTGGGGCAAAGTAGTTTCTTGAACCAACTTAAATTTTTCAGGGTCAGTGACTGTGAATATTGATTAAACAATTACTTTTTGAAGACTAGCAGATTGTAGACATATGAAGTATTCTTATACTATATCTGAAGCTGTGACAGGGGAGGTTTAGGTTGGATATTAAGAAGAGATTCTTCACTGAGAGAGTGGTCAGGTACTGGAACAGGCTCCTCAGGGAAGTGATCACAGTACTGAGCTTGACTGAGTTCAAGAAGCATCTGGACAAGTGCACTCAGTCACATGCTCTGACTTATCTGGCTCTGTGTGGAGCCGAGATTTGGACTTGAACCTTATGGTGGGTCCCTTCCAAATCAGTATATGTTTCTGTGATTCCATGATCTGATTTTCTTTGCCTAGAAAAACAGATGGTTCCTTCAGATTTAAAGTATACAAAGTCAAAATTGTCAACTTTTAGAAATTAATAAGAGGAAGTGGAGCTTAATTTCCAACATAATATGACAATAAATTTGAACTCAATAGAGTTGTTGGAAGATGTAAAAGTGATAGGCCAAGTCAGGTGTTAAGCAATTGCTGTAAATGATAGATTAATAGGAATAAATACCTGGTCAGTGTTTGCCTTGTGCAAATACAAGTGAGCCACTGGTTGGGATAAAGACAGTTTACTGACAAAAGAACTGTGAACAAAGAACAATAACAGCCAGTTACATTGGCACCCAGTGACACCAAAGAGTACCTTACCAACCCGATGATTACAGAATGCTGAAGGACACAAGGACCAATCCAACACCCCACCCACACTCAGACTGCTTTGGAGGCACCCAGAAGCACCCCTCCTGATCAGCCCCTTTTATGGGGAAGTTATGTCAGGTGGTGTGGAAAACAGGTTGGGCTAACTCAGCTCACCTGGGCTAACTGCTTAGGGCCAGAAACAGGACAGCCACAAAATGAACAATGAGACACCTCTAAACTGGAGAGAAATACAGAGATTTCCTGGCAAACAGTTGCAGTGCCTTAGCTATACCATAGGCCCTATGAGCCACTTCTCAAGCCTGTAAAGTTCAAGAATGCTCAAAAAAATTGTTGTCATCAAAGCAAAATACAAGGATATTTGGGTTACCCTCTCCTGCAGTTTACAACTATTATTTACTGGCTGTAATTTTTTTTTCCATAAAACAACAAAACACAAAGTCTGGGTTATCTTTCTGAATGTAATGAATTTTGATGTAATTTCTTGAATCAGGAAACAGTCAAAATATAGAAGGATAAAAAAACTCAAACAAAATGATGCCCGAATGTTTATAAAACCCTACTAAATTGGTATAAATTTTTCTGTACAGCTTACTTCGGTCATAGACTGAATAAAGAAAACCTATTAGCAAAGTCAAAGGCATTAACCTTTCCCTTTTACCTTGACAGATGAAAATACACATATCAAGCAGTACTGTCCTCTAATCCTTCATACTTGATGCTTTTGCTTGCATTACATACTCCTTCATTAAACTTTACATCTTTTAGCCATACAGCTCATTCCTGAACTTCAGCAAATCCTTGACATAAATCATTGAAAGGACGACACTGTCTGCATTTACATCAACGTCTTTAAAGAAGCTCCTTAACAAGGGGGCTTTGACTCACTTTTCAAGCTTTATTCTATAATATCTTATGAAAATGCATAAAGATTTTCACAATAAAACAAGTGAAATGAATAAAATGCTCTAATGACCATCAGCACTAGAACTGAAATAGCTTGCTATTTTGTGAAATAATGTATTATTGAATAGGTAGCAAGGAACATTCTATACAAGGCCTAAAGAAACATCTGAATGAACACCAATAATACATTACATATTAATCCATGGCACATTCAGTACACTATTGAAAAAAACATGAATAAATGTTTAAGTTAGAGATATGTAGCTATAATTACAACAGTGATATGGTGAGAAAATAAAGACCATAACATGATTTTTGCAAGTATAAAGTCCAACTGTAAGCAGACAGTTCAACAAACTTTTAAAAAGACTGTTTAAAGAACTGTTTCCTGAAGCTTACTGAACATCTAACCACATTTTGTGGGCTGGGAACACAATCCAAGTTTTAATGCTACTTAGCATCTCTTAGCATCCCTGTTCTGCAAGGTCTATCACATTTCAGGTCCAGTGGAAGGGATTAAAAAAAAAAAAGATTATATGTTGAGAACTCAAAAATCCTCCACAAAGTAGGAAAAGCACAAAGCAGAATTTCTTACCATTTTATACTCACGGTGATCCATCAGCAGCAATTTAGACTTGGATGATCACCAGATTTTCCATATGTCTTCATTTTCTAAACTGTTAAATTGGAAGAACTTTGTCTACACATTGTTTTGTAAATTATGCACACACTTGGTCTTCATCAAACATTGACTGATTAATATATATTTTTAAAAAATACTAAAAAGGAAATATTTTTATTCTTTATTCATTTTTATACTGGGAACTTTGGCACTGGATATACAGATATTGACAGTATCATATTGTGATGTTTCAAAAACAATACAACTGAAATCCCTACAGAATGAGTTTATCTTTAATGTAATATAAATAGTCCAAAATTGGAATTTAAGTTAAAATGATGAATTATTAGTTTTAAAAAACCAACAAATTGGGGGAATAAAGATACATCTCTGTCATCATGGTGGTTCAGCCCCAAGTAGTAGCTGAGCACCACACACTGCTTGCTCACTCCCAAAGGAGAAACAGAGAGCAAGCCTGACACAAGGCCAAATCCAACACCCCACTCACATTCAGACCACCCTGGAGACACCCAGGAGTAGCCCTCCCGATCAGCCCCTTTTAGGGGGGAGTGATGTCAGGTGGTGTGGAAAACAACACAGGCTAACTCTGCTCACCTGTGCTGACTGCATGGGGAGGTTAACTCTGGCCTGGCCAGAACCAGGACGATCATCACAACAGAAAGTGCTTGAGGGAGATGCACTTTTCTAAAAAGGCTGCTAAGTATTTTCCTCCAAAAATCCTAATGCTTCTTTCAATGACCATAAGTGAAACCACATGCGACTTAAAGCGACCCCAAGAAAGGGAACATTCAGCTGACACGCAAAACAGTGCCTGGGATTCTTTGAGGAAATCAGGCATATGTTCACCCTAGGGGAAATCAACCCATGTTCTGAATATGTCATAGTTAAAGCATTTTCTTCTCTTTGATCCCAACTAATCTAATAAAGGTGTGTAGTTAACCTGCCCTCTGGGACAGGATAACTCGATTTAATGAAGCGGCAATGTGAAAGTGAGAAGAGCAGCATATATATCATTACCTCAAACTATTTAAGTCATCTGTTGGAAAATCAGGTTTATATAAAAAAGACTTCTATAGCACTGAAACAAAGATATTCACATTACATATTATATTTTTATACAGTTGTTCCCTGTGAATGGATGTGACCCAGCTATGAATGTGCCTGTTCTTTCAGTCTCAGAATGGACACACAAATTGCTCTCTTCCGTGGAATCATCCCACAAAGAGTGTTCTTCTGCAGAATGGTACCATTCCAGCATAGACTTTCCTTTCCTGGCAAGAAAGGAAGGAGTATGTTGAAATACCGGTCTACAGAGAAGGTAAACGTCTTCTGGAGATCTCTTGTAAACAGATTTGTTCTTCTACTGACATAATATAAATAAGAACATAAACCTTCTCTTCCATATATACTTTTTTTTTTTCTTCAGAATAGCTCAGGGTGCAACCTTCTTTTGAGAAACAATAGAACAGCACATAATGGTTTCAACCAGATTTTCTCAGCTCATAAAGGAAATTTTAGTTTTCAGGAAGCAATAATTACATTGCTATTCATAATCATCTCTATTTTGTCCAGAAATTCTGTGTATATATATATTTTTTTTTTGTTTTAATGGCTTTTTCTATTCTATTTTTAAAGGACCTTTTAAAGGACCTTTTAAAGGGCTTTTAAAAAAATTAATTTTAATAGAGCTCAGAACTCATCTGTCTTCTGAAACTATGCATTTTTATAAAAGTTCTAAATGAAAAAAAATTGTCAATGCAGAAAGCTTAAGCTTAGAATTTTAATTAGTAAGAATCTGTAATGATTTAGGTATCTTCAGAAAATATCAATGACTAAAATAAACATAAAGAGACAGAAAAAACATTTGTTCAAGTGGTCCAATCATAGCTATTTCATAGTATTTATTACAAATTAAAGAAAAAATTACTGTATATTTTACTGAATAATATTACTACAGTTTATATAATGATCCACTAACTTTTGAAAGGAGATTTAGTGGGACAAATAAAAAACCGTCCTCCATGCCAAATACTTAATCTCTAGCTGAAGTTTCTGCTTATACAGAAAATTATGGACAGCCCTCTAAAATATCATTCATTCAGAATAGCAGAGTAATTCATATCAGGCAGAAGGAAAATGATCCTATGTGATATTTTGATACAAGGCTTTAAGTGAAGACCAAATACCCACTAACCACCCTCTTTGTAATGCATATTAATTCTTAAATCTTTGAAGTATGAACTAACCTCTAATTAACAGAATCAGGAAGCATGTTCCTTCATAATTACGTTTCTTTTGGTATGTATTTTCTTCTAAGTGATCTGGACCTGTTAGATGGTAAACTATCTACTGGATTAGATATCTGACTATTCTAATCCTAAATGGTGGTTCTAAGGATTTAAAAAACTGTTCAGCAGCCACTTTGATCTGGTGAAATATAGATGTCCCCAACCCATCAAACACTGGAAGTAAAAGTCCCAAATATTTATCTTGCCAATTGTTCATTTATAAATTCAATCTTCTGTTATTTTCCCTCCAAATAAATAACTTGTACATCCAAGATACCAGCAAAACACAAAGATACTCTTTTGTTAAGAAACTTTCCTCAGAAGTCTCAAATGAATTCTCAAGACAGAAAACCTGAGAGGTTTAGTTACTAGCTTACTGGAAAAGTATTACATTTACTTTTGTTGTATTTCAATTTCCAGGGTTTATTTTTTACTTAGTTTCCAACAGATGAAAGCAAATGTTATTTTTGGAACTCACAGTGTGAAACACAACCAAGTTTTGGTAACAGAAATCTCTCCATTGTGTTGAGGTAAAGTTTATTTCTGAAAGTCAAATGATCCCAGGGAATTCACAGCAGGAACAGTAAGCAACTGACAAAAAGAAATATATCTATTTCCTAAGGCAACCCTCCTCAAGTAAGACCTCCCACATCAGTAACGGTCACCTTTGGACCATGGCTTTCAGCAGAGAAGGGAAGGTAATTAAAATCCATCATTCCAGTGTAATCAGGTGTGTACCTACACTTACCAAGAGGAAAGAACTTCAAGGATGCACGTATAACAGCAGATACAGGAGAAGAATATAATAATAATTTTTAAAATACAGGAAAGGTACAAAACAGAAGAAAAGTCAGTGTCAGGACTAGAGTAAGAACAGAGAAAGGAAGCAAGGATAGATTGTAAATAATGGAGATATAAATGTTCAAAGTTGCTGAATTTTTCTTGCTCTCTGCATGTATAATTCTTCAAACTTCTATAAAATACTTCTCTCTCCTGATTCTAATCATCATGCTGCTGACAGTTCCTGTTTTCATCCATCTTCAGTAAATCAACAATAACTTTAGAGTCTTATCTCACACAACTGTGGCTGCTCTGCTAAGATAATTGAGTACTGTTACATTTTAAGTTGTTCATACCTTACAGTGGCACAGTTTTTCTTTGTAAGCATACCTAATAGATGATGGAAACTGCTAATTGTCTGAGTCCAATTTAAAGTCAGGCCATCAGCTGTCAGAAAGCAATCATCAGGGCTAAGAAATTTTAAAAACAGTAATACACATTAAAATAAAAGTAAGTATACTTTAGTTTCTGTTTGCACACTTTAAAATGTTAATTATTGAGTATTATTGCTTCTGACTTGTCTCAAATGTTTTTTCCACGTTATTGTATATAAAATGAATTACAGGTAAGCTTACTTCAATTTATTTACGTTTATTCCCATTACTCAGCAAAAGCAGAATCTCAATTTTTGACAACATGTAATGAATAATATTGAAATACGTCTTGTCCTTTTCCTCTACAAAAACAGTGTTTCTAAAATATGTACCCGAGGTGCATTTCTCCTGATGAAATTTCACCTTGGTTGGCTCTGTGCCTCTCATTCTACTCCTGACCAGTGTTTTACTCCATACCAATTGATTTTTTTTTTTTTTTCGAATTGTCTTTCTAAAATTTTCCTGTGAAAGGCACTGTGTTCATTAAAATGTTTGGGTAAAGAAAACAGTTAACATTTCTTTCTTAGAAAGTATCAGAATTAGGCTTTTATATCCTTATTCAGATGCTTAAGAAAGTGCTCTTACTTTCATACATGCTAAGTATTCTTTAAATAGGGGTATTCAGGATCTGATGGTAGCTTAGTATGTTGAAAACCTTAAACTACTTGTCAGGAATCTTTACAGCTCTTTAAGTTTACTTCTGCCATTCCACTTTATCTAAGAAAAAAAAAAATCACACAGGATATTGGACAAAGTAGAGAATAAATGGTCTTGTTTATGAGTTCTATGTTTAACACTTATGCCTAGGTAAACATTTTTGCAATTGACACAGTGCTTATAAAATGCATATAGAATCGGTGTATATGTTTCATGCAAGGAATTTTATCAACCTGATAGCTATGTAATATTTAGACTCTTATGTCTGAAGATTTCTAGAGGTGTATTTCACCATATAAAGTACCTAAATGTGTTATGGAACCGAGGCTGAGTTTTATTGCTGAGAAAAAATCAAAACTATTTTTTTTGAAAATTAGAAAATAGATAGCAATCCATCCCACTGGAGCATATGAAGTCAAATAAGCATAACCATATCCTAACTGTTGAATAACATATTATTTGCTATGGGATAAAAAAGATCAGGGTTTTTCAAATACAATATTGAGTCTTGGGGGGGAAAAAAAAAGCAGCATACTTAAAAAATTCAGTCGTATTAGTCAGCCTTACATCCAGTTCGTTTGATTCCTTTTATTTACTGGGGACAAAAAAACTCCCCAGTCTTCTTTAATATACATGAATATTTAAAACTATTTTTGTTGTTTGGTTAATTACGTTATTCTGCCAAAGTAAGTGCTAAGTAGTACAAATTATGTAGTATGTAAATAATTCTGGTTGATTCCTGGAATTGCTAAATATCCAGGGCTAAATATCTCTTTTGAACACGAATATGTAGAGATATTGAAGACAGAATTTTTCAGATGCAAAATAAAAATCTGAACTTCTGTTCAGAACGTAACTCTCAATAACAGGAGAAGGCAAAGCAATTTGTTTCATTAGGCCACTTGTCCTCCTCCATTTGATGTAATTACTGTCTCTAGTTCAAGTTAAACTTCTGTTAAAGTTGTTTATTTTGCAAGGAATTCTTAGCTATTAAGGCTAAAAAGTCAGTGTTACTGTAACTAGGATAGTCATCTGGTATACAGAATTAGTTTGTCTCATAAGAATGGTCTATAATTTGTTTAATTTAAATAAATTAACTACTTCTGCAGCTAAAACTAAATATAAATTGCTATTCAATTGCATGACAGTGTAATAAATGAATTCGTAGGACATTTGTTCTCAAACCGGCAGATAGGAAAGGAGGAGAGGCCTCCCTGTTAGTTTACTCCTTGTGTCTTTGTTTAAAATCACTGATTGTGCAAAATTCATGGAGCCACTTCCCAACCTGCTGACAAACTGCCAAATCTCAAGGTGGCGACATCCTGCTGTGTAAACAAGCAGGAATCCTTCTTGCTTCATGCTGGGTCAGATAAGGAAAGGAATTGATGCACAACGTGGAGGAAGACTACAACCTTCGCCCTCATGACCACCAGAGAGACCAGGACGATCCCCTAGCAACATTAATCGCAGCCATAGGAAAATACCAGGATGTGCCACATAGACCTGGAATTACTAAACTATAAAACAGGACTCTGGTGAGGATGAGGCGCATGCCGTTGGCAGAGCATGAGACTCCCTGGCCACCCAGCACTGTTTTGCCTGCTTAATTGCTTGCTGGACTAAATTTGTTTTTTGTAAGAACAAACGGCCATTAGTCTTTTGTGAAAATTCCACCCCATACTCTTCATAAATTCTAATGAACTTTAACACTTATGACAACAGTGTCCTGGGGCATTAAATTAAAAGTAAACAAACAAAAAAATCATTCACGCACCCCTAAACATCTACCATGCCTTCTCTGCAGATCAGCACCACATTCAAGTATCCATGAAATAGGAACAGTTTCAAGAAATGCCAAGAATTTCAGCAGGAGTCAAAAATTGCAACATTATGCTGTGAGGAATTAAGTTCAGTTCTTAGAACAAGACACCATTTTAGAAAAGTGTCTTGTTTGATATTTCCTATCCATCAATGATCTTCTTGAGCTCGGGTGTTTTTACAGTTCCTAGACTTCTTTATCTTTTGCTTAGGGAGCTCCTGTGAAGAGTGTTACAAGAGATGCCGAATCCCATGAATACCACATCCAGGCTTCCTCCTGTCTGGCCACTGAGCCTAGACCAGTGCAACCTACAACCTGGGGAAGTTGGAAATAATACACCTAGATTTGGTAAGATTTGGTGGGATATTGTGAGCATGGAGAGGATAATGTTTGTACTGTGTAATCTAATTCAACAGCAATTACAGATTAAATAGAAGTAAGACAATTTCTAAGACCAAAGCTATAACATGGGGTGGAAATTGGCAAATTAAACACACAACATACATTTGGAAACATTTATTTTTTCATATTTTTCATCTTGTTTGCAGTAAGTCATTGAGCATGAAGGACTTTAATAGTTCTTGGCTCCCTGTGTACTTATACAGATGTACTTCCTATTTGCCAAGTTAAAGACATGCAGGAAAAATATAAATTAATGTAAATACTCCATAAAAATACAAAGAATGTTTGGGGTTTTTTGTTTGGTTGGTTTTTTCCCCAGTTCCTTGGAGGCTGTCAAATAGGTTTCTCCCTGGATATGCTAAGAAGAGGATTAAAAAGAAGATTAAAAAAAATAAAATCTTACATTTATACTTTGATTTTTCTGTAATGTTTATCAAATGGAAAATGCTGAATAAATATTTAGAAGCTAGACGCTGCCTTTCAGAAAGCTTATCTTTTTCTATTTTGCTACCTATTGCAGATACACATTTGACATATATAAACAAACATAGAAAAGCATAAAAAAGATTTTGAAATATAGTCCTTTATCAGTGAGGTTTATGTTTAGTTCTTACTCATGGGGATTCCACAGTGTAAGTATCTGGCACTGGGAGAACAGTTGAAATATTTTCAAGGAACCTGCATATTCTTTATTCCTATTGGATGAAACAGTATTGGTGTCAACCTTGCCTTTTCCTCTTCCCTGCTCCAGGATTTTCCTTTATTTTAGTCTAGATACTGCTTTAAAACATATCAACTAGAAAATGTAACCAGTATTAAATTCTAATTATTACAAAAGCTTTGTTTTTCATGAATAAACAGATTATCTTCTCGCTGCTGTAGTTTAAACAGTGTCAGAACTGATGCAGGCATGACTATGCTCTGCCTCTGGTAAATTCACCGACCTTGAACGTTGGTTTCACAGTTGAAGTTTCAGTTGTCATGCCCAAACTATGCAGTTTAATTCTGTGTCTGAGTTCTGTTCATTATCATAGTTACTTTTCACTGAACATTCACATTTTCCCAATTTTTTTTACTATTGGCAAAATTTAAAATATAAAGAATATAAAGACAGATTGCAGCAGTATCTTTATAAAACATTGGTTCTCATATGAATTTCTGCTGTAATAAACAGCTTTAGTCAATTATTCAAACCTTCAAAATATAGAACTCAATCTGACTAGCTTTACTCGGAAAATGCTATTTCTGTAAAGTGGTCAAAATATTTTTCAAAATAATCTGGTTGGGATTTCTGTCACATATGTTACCTTAACTTTTTTAAAATTACGTTTATTTACAAGATCTTCTTTTACACATGACTGATTCTACACATAATGAACATAACTTTTTATTTTTTTTTTTAATCTACTTATTAGGTAAAAGCTTAGCATATACTTCTAGGTAGATAGATTTAGGAATACATAGACGTGTAGGAAGTCCTCACAGGACATTCTTTCCACCCTTTCACCAACTTTTTGCCCTCATCTGGATGTATTTAAGGGCCTTCACATCCCTACTAAATTGTGGGGCCTAGAGCTGAACACATTATTAAAGGTAAGGCTGCACCAATGCTGAATGCAGCTGAATACATAGCTGATTATGCATGAAAGATAATTTACACTAACTTAAGCTTGCAAATACTGTTCATGCAAAAGCTTCAGTGATTTCAGGAGTAGCTGAAATGTTTTATGAGACTGCCTTCTGTGCGATACAACTGAAAAATTATCAATCAGTTAAATGTTTCAGGAATGCTTTTAACTGTTTCTCTTTAACTATAGATACAAAATATGACAGGGAGGGTGTCCATGTCTTAATCTTAGATAGAGATTTTACTTTTTCTATTTTTGCTGCAAATAGGTATATCTTATTATTAAGATTTTAAGCAGTCAATGAATACATAAGGCTCCCCACAAATTCTGCTTTAGCCTGTGTGAAGTTGGAACTAAACATGACTAATACTGTATTTCTAATTAGCCTCTATGTACACCTAACTTGCTGAAGAGTGGTGCTACCTGCTGTCAATGTAAGAATGCCTGAGAACAAACAGGATGAGAAAGCCAAATATCTACACCACCATGCACAGTCCAGACACAAGCCTGAGATGGTTTCCCAGTGACCCCCATTGACTGGTGGAGGTAGAGATGTGTTTCTAATTATGTCATTCTCCGGATAGTGCGGATTCAGGCAGAGAGTAAATAATATCCTCAGCAAACAACAGGTGAAAATGTCATTCCTGGTGGGAATGAAAGTCACTTCTGTTGCTCTGTGCTGAAAGCCTGACAAGGTCAGCTAATGGCCTTTCAAAGATGCAAACCTATGTATCCATGGAGCTGTAACCTATGTCTCAGTTTTATAAGGCTCATCTGTCTGTGACCCAAGTCCCAGTTTTATGAAGAACAATTGTGTGTTTGTGAAGGAGCAATTAAGGCTAACACTTCTTTACCTCATGATGGACAACCACTGGACAGCAGAGATTACACTAATGCTTATTATTAATTAAGATTGAAGATAAATATATGTGTATACATAACATGCCTCTTTCAAAAACTGCACACACAGATCTAAATGTAGTAAGAATTAAAGTTCCTGCTTCCTCTTAGTTTCAGCAAAATTAAATAATAGTTCACCAGGAGTCCTCAATTATATAAAATCTAACACAATGTGTGTTTTAAAAACAGCTTATCTTATTCTTAGTCCACATACCTGTGACAGCTAATCACATATAATTTAATAGCTTTTCTAAATGAAAGAATAAAGTTCTTCTAATGAAGTTGCCAGATTTTTATTTTCAAACTTAAGTTGCAGCCCACAAAAAGGAGCTACAATAGGAAGTAATAATCAGACTTATAGGAATAATCAGAATTATAGGAACACTGAGAAGTATAACAGACTCTTCAAAAGGATGTTATTATTTCCCTTCAGCTGCTCCTTGAAAATATATCACATAGTACCAATATATGTTAAATCTTTAGATTAAAAAAAAACCATTTCCAATATTTGTATGATTCCATTAGGCTTTATTTTTTCTGTAAATATGAAGCTGATTGAGAGGGAAATATTTTTCACAAAATATTTTAATTAATCTATAATTTTAATATATATAGCTGCAATATAAAATATATATGGCTGCAATATAGAATATATATTTTAATCTATAATTTTAAAAGTTGTATGTAAAAACAAAGTAAAATAAGAAATTCATTCACTGGTTCTCATACGCAGGCATGTGTTCAACCATCACCAGGAAAGCAGGGATCCATTATGCATAAGCTACTTGGGAAGATTAATGCCCTCAGTCCAAACATCAACCCACTTCCTCTTTCTTCTCCTAGCTTTTTTTGCTGAACATGATATCATATGATCTGAGATGGTCCTTTGGTCAGTTGGGGTCAGCTGTCCCAGCTGTGTCTCCTCTCAGTATCTTGTGCACCCCCAGCCTACTTGCTGGTGGGGTGGTGTAAGAAGCAGAGAAAGGCTTTGATATTTTACACTGATGTTAAAACATCACTGTATTATCAACACTTTTTTCATCACAAATCCAAATCAGAGAACCACCTCCCAGCACAAAACTGTGATGAGTGTCTGATACACCAGAAGGCTGTGCTGCCATTCAGCGAGACCAAGACAGGCTGGAGAGTTAAGCAGGAAGAAATTTAATGAAATACAACAAGGGCAAGTGTAAAGTCTTGCATCTGGGGAAGAACAACTCCATGTACTAGTATAGGTTGGGGATAGACCTGTTGGAGAGCAGCATAGGGGAAAGGGACCTGGGAGTCCTTGGTGGACAGCAGGATGACCATTATCCAGCAACATGCCCTTGTGGCCAAGAAGGTCATGTTTCAGAAAGTATGTGGTTAGTAGGTGGAGACCCGTTCTTCTGCTCCTCTACTCTGCCCTGGTGAGACCACACTTGGAATATTGTGTCCAGTTCTAGGCCCCTTAGTTTAAGGACAGGAAACTACTTGAAAGAGTCAGCACAGGCCACAAAGATGATGAAGGGAGTGGAACGTCTTCTTTATGAGGACAGGCTGAGGGAGCTCAGTCTCTAGCTTGGAGAAGACTGAGGGGTGACCTCATTAATTTTTATAAATATGTAAAGGGTGAGTGTCTGGAGGATGGAGCCAATGATATCTAATGATAGGACATGGAGCAATAGGTGCAAGCTGGAGAATAGGAGGTTCCATGTGAACATAAGGAAAAACTTTTTCACTGTGAGTGTGACAGAGAACTGATACGGGCTGCTCAGAGAGATTGTGAAATCTCCTTCTCTGGAGGCATGCAAAACCCACTGTTCCTGTGTCACTCAGATGGTTCAGGCCCAGGCAGCAGCCGAGCTTGCTCACTCCCAAAGCTCCCATGGGTTGGGATAAGGATAGTTTACTGGCAAAAGCACCATGAACAGAGAACAATAAGAGCTCATGGTAAATTTCACTTATACCCAGTCATTACACAGAGCACTGCACAACACAAAGACTGACCCAACACCCCAGCCACACTCAGACTGCCCTGGAGACAGCCAGTAGCATCCCTCCCCGACCAGCCCCTTTTATGGAAGAGTGATGTCAGGTGGCGTAGAAAACAGCCCGGGCTACCTCAGGATACCTGTGCTGGCTGTCTGGGGAGGTTAACTCTGCCCTAGCCAGAACCAGAACAGTGACCTACTCTGGGTGATCCTGCTCTGGCAAGGGGGGTTGGTGTAGATTTTATTTGCAGATCCCTTCCAAACCCTAACATTCTGTGATTCTGTGATATGAACTACTATGAAGAAAATTACCAGTATCCCAGCCAAAGCCAGTACAAATTTCTTCTTGGAATGAATTCTCATTAAAAATTATGTTTAAGATTCATTTGTACTTAACTTTCGTGAGTGGTTTTGTGTTTACACAGTTTTTGTCTTGAAATATTTGTATACTTTATGATTTATAAATATTCTAAAAATTTTGTACCACTCCATATGCTATGATAAAGTAAAAAGAGATAAAAAAGGTTTTCATATAACTAAAAAAAAAAAAAAAAAAAAAACACTCTAGCTTTATCCAAAATGTTGTATTTTGATACCTTTTTTGGTTTGGTATAGTTTATTTTGCCTTTCCAATGTCCTGGTCAGAACTTGTTTTGACTTGAGCACGGTGGTGTTCTCAGCAGGAATGGTTTAGTACCTGCTCTAGGATGCTGAATTAGCTGCTTTTTCTGATCCCAGTTTTGTATTATGCTGTTGGATTTCTGACTAGAGCCCTGACTTTTGAAATAGGGTGATGAGATCACCTACTCCTTGATATTTCTTTCCCCTTTCAGGCTTTGACTGTAATCATGAAAACATGATTCAGGCAAGCAGAAGTCAGTAGCATACGTAAGTATTATTGTTATGGTTTTGCTGGGGAGTGATCGAGCAACTTTGAAAGGCATCTGGCCTCCAGCCAGGGTCAAACCACCACAATTATTTTCTGTAGTTTTTTACACATACTGAACTGTTTCTTAGAAAATACTATTTATACAAAATAATGACACCAAATATACCATTTGAGTTGCCAATATTTGTCTTTACCTGCTAAATGTATTCTGGTTTTCTATTTTTAATCTAAAAATTTAATCAAATAGAAAGTAAAGGTTGCCTGCCCCATGCTTCCACCCATCTCTTACTTGTATTTTATTACTAAAATAATTCCACTAGTAAACCCAGACATTTAGCTTTACATCATGCCATAAAAATTCAAAAGCAGCCATGATTCCAAAGTTCTTAAGATCCATTAGAAACTGTCTTCTGAAATTAACTGAAATCTTACTACAGAAAATTAAATGATTGGAGCAAATGGAACATCAAGGGTAGTCTTGCAGAAATTCCAGGTATCTTGAATAATCTGGAAGCAGGAGACTGATGGATGTTGAAATCTCTGTAGTGGCAAAGCCAGTTCCGTCAGAGATCTTGCCTATAGCTCTGTCAGAGTAAATAATTGTGGTCAAAATATACTGTATGACTTAGGGAGCAAAGTTGAACCCTGAAAATTAAAAGAAGTCATCATATTTTTAATTTCGTATTAGTACATGCCTCCTTATTCATGTGAATTATTGTGGGGATGATTGCATGGCTCTTCTTTGAAGAAAGGTCCTGGATAACATCTGTTAAGATGGGAATATCAGCATAGCCAGTGTGTGGGGCTGGGGAACTGAGATTATCTAAGGAAGCATTTGATCAAAAATGATTGTTTTAAAGAAGACAGCCATCCACCGGATTAAAGAGTTAAAGAGGAAATTACAAAGGGATTTTTAAAACTAAGAAAACTTGAAAAATATGGAAGCATGAATATTTATACTGGAGAGGAGACAGGGTAGGTAAAAGAACATGGTCCCCATGGGGGTCACAGACCACTTCTGATGCCAGGCAAAAGAGACTCGTGTGTGTGTTTGCCCCTCTGTGTGTGTGTGCTCACCTGTTTGTGTAACCCATTTGGCCTTTGAGGGACGTGTGCATGTAGCCTAGGAGGGGTAGGATGGGCACTTATGGGGATTAGTTATAGAGGGTTGTTTAAATTTTTCTTGTAGTATAAATTAGCATTTTTAAGTATCTAGTGCTCAAGTGTATTTGTACTTCTGATACTGATCTGCATTTACAGGCCATTGACTGCCAGTTAATTATGTGTCTTTGATAAATTAATAAACCACTTCAATCTCTTTCAATCCATATCAAATTAAAATCTTGTTTAGCTGCTTCTAGTAGAAATACAGACTAGAACACTGAACTGATCACATTTGGCTGCTGTATTCTTTATTGACAAATAGTCAATGACACAAAATGTTTAATCACTCTACATCACTTGAATGGATCAGCCCCTAAGATGGATAAAGTTCAGGTAGAAATTGCTTAGCTGTTTTTATTTTACTGAAGGAGTTATAATTTGGAATTTTTGTTTTCTCTCTGACGTGCTGAAGAATCTGTTCAATGCTATAATGAAAAGCTAAGGATTCCATCTGCTGAAGCACAATTTTGTAAGGGGAAATATTTTTCAAAGTAACAGTACAGTTTCCTTAGTTCCTAGCACCTTTTGACTTTCTGATGAATGTGAATTAATAAGTAATAATACATATGCTCCCAGGTATTTGATCACCTCAAATTCTCAGAAGTTCTTTGAGTTAAATGCAAGAGCAGTCAGGTTTTTTTCTAGAATAATTTTACAGATATATATGTCACACCTGCCACTTCTGCATTTAAACAACTTTGGAATATTCTTGGTTTTAATTTGTTGATAGGTTGATCACAAGATAACAAGCTTCTTGGCGTCAAAATGTACGTAATTTTGGATAACTATTTTGTTTCACAAACAGTGCAGTTCTTCTCTGGGTATCAGCTATAAATATTTTAACATTTACAATCCATTAACATGTTTTTCCAGTGTGATTCATTCTTCCTATAGGAACTATGTGTTTCCATGCACTCTATCATATTTTCTATCACTTAGATTAAATAAATAATACTCATTTTACCATATCTACTTAAAATTAATAAGGACTTGGAATTTGGTTATATTTAATATTTGTTGCACAACTAGGAATTTATAACCATTTTAATGTTTAATGCTGTGCTTTGAAGTTTTTGTTTCTTTGCATTTTTAAAGAACACTTTATGTCTCTAGTAACCTATTTCAAGTCTAATGCAAATCCATTCCCTTTAACAGTTTTTCTTTTGATACCTGAAGTCTGTTATTTTACTTTCCGATCAATCGAGTGACCCAAAGAACAACTATCTCTCCTTCCCCACCCCACCCCCACCATGTTATGGATCATCTCAAACTGCAGAGAGCTTATAGAATGAGGCTCAAGAACTCTTCAATTAGGACTCAGTTTAGTTTTAGAAAATGTGTCATCTATGGCAATCACTCCTACCCAGTGTTTCTCAGTGATTCAATACAGTCCTTCAAGGCATAATGCAAGAAGACCCAGTAGACATAAAGCAATAGCTCCTCTTCTGACAGTTAGTAAAAATTGATTATAGTAGAATTTATTAAACTCGAAAAATGTGCCTCATTCTGATACAAATCAATAAATATCTTTTTAATAATCCAGAAAATAGATCGCATGAACTGAAGATATACAGGTGGGCTAGAATTAGTTTATGCCCTGATTAACTATCATTAACCAATTATCTATCAGTTTATTCCCTGATTATCAGCAGGTATAATGTCAGTAATACTTGCTGCTACATGGACCATTTAGGAAAATCTCATTATAGGAAAATAAAATAGTTAGGAATATAACCACTAAATATTAAGCAATATATGACTAATCTGTTCTACTCTATTATTTCTACTGTTCTATTTTAAATTTTCTTGTCACAAGTGTCTAAGCACTGGTATAAATGTAAGATGGAGGCCTTTTTTTTTTTTTTTATTGTCAAAGAACAAAGCAAAACTAATGCAGAAGCACCAATGGATGTGAGGGGAGAAATGAGCTCACAATACCTTCTTTTTTCACTCTTTCACCACCTGCTCCATAGCTGTTTTCACACGAAACCCTGCTATGGAAGGATGCCTCTCTCCCATGCCTGCCTTCCACACTCTGCTTGGAAGAATGTTAGTTGTCCTGGACAAAGCTAGCATGTCTCAATGTAACATACTTATCTTACATGATTTTGAACCTAAGACCTATCATATCAAGACAATCCATAAATCCCATGGTAATCAGAAACATTTTCTGTAGCATATTTTTTTAATCCTTCTCTAGCGTACTGGTGAAAGGAGTTTCAACAAAGATCTCATTTTCAAATTTGAAAGGAATGTTTTGGATGTTTTCCCAAAAGAAGGTGAAGATAGAAGGTCACTTAGTTAACAGCTTATTTCATTACTTCAAAAAGTCATTGGCAAATTCCTTTTTGCTAGTAAATAGTTTTTAATTTGTTTTATTTATGTCCTTTTTTTGTCTTTTTTTTTTTTTTTAATATAAGTTACCTGGGTATAAATACCCAGTTTAGCTTTCTGAGGTCAAGAGTAGGTCCTCCACCTCTCCATAGTATCTGGGGTAAGTTGGAAAAATCCTGTTCTTTGAAATGTACATGTACAGGTAATTTGGATCTTGATGAATTAGTTCTTTGCTTTACAATTTGTAATTTTCAGGGTACTTAGGACTTTTCTTTATCTGTGTTTCCTAAAGTACATAATAAACCAGAAGAGTGCAAAAGAAGACATAATATAATGCTGGTTTTTTGGATATTTTGTGATTGCCAATGATTTTGATTTTGCATCTTGTTTTTGAGTGGAAATTACTCAGAGTAATTACTCAGATAATACTCTAATTTACTTTAAGAATAATCAAATATCTTCTTATTTGTGAAATACCACAAATCTTAAAGAGATTGAAAGTGCCTCTTAGAATTCTTATTATTACCAACAAGATTATATTAACATAACATTAAAATGTTATTAACAATATTTTCTGTGTCAATACTGATATTTGTTCCTTGCATCCTCATGTCTGAAAAAATACTATGCTTGATCTGTACAGGCAGATGTGAATTTATTTTGCTGTGAGCTGAGTGCTAAACTGAAAATCAGCTCAGGCCAAAATATTAGTAACTACAGCTAAAATTTTGGGCTATTGCTGCTGGAATTTTTTCTAAGACTCAAACGAGGAAGACTGCATGTTACTGCATTGTGTTTAAAAAAGAGACCACCTCTTCTGGAGCTAACATGGAAACACCTAACAGAAAAGTAATTATACGGCTGGTCCTCTCTGCCCATGGATATGAAAATCTGTATTTACTTCTTTCTCAAAAACAATTTTTTCTTTATGGTCAACATTGCTTCACCAGGAATCTTATTGCTGCTCTGTATATGCTGGATGTTTGTGCGTGAAGAAACTTAAATCGTTACCACTCTATAGATTCTTCTATACCTTTCTGTTTAAATTGCAGTCCTCAAAGTGTTAAGAGCCTTTTAGATGGGTAAGAATTACAAAAGAAAAAAAACCAAAACAGCCTCTTAACAGGGCTAAAGTTAACCAAAGAAACAATAAAAAAATAGTGCTGGATTTAAATGAGAGACCTGTTGAGTTTAGGAGAAGATGCCCTCAAACTCAGATTCAAAAAGTGTAGAAGTTTCTTGAGACTAAATGATATTCGGGGAGGAATAACCATCTGTATCAGTACAGGCTGGGAGATGACCTGCTGGACAAGAGCTCTGTGGAGAAGGACCTGGGGGTCCTGGTTGATGACAGGTTGGCTATGAGCCAGCAGTGTGCACTGGTGGCTAAGAAAGCCAATGGGATCTGGGGATGCATCAGGAAGAGTGTGGCCAGCAGGTCTAAGGAGGTGATCCTCCCCCTCTACTCTGCCTTGGTCAGGCCCCACCTGCAGTACTGTGTCCAGTTCTGGGCTCCCTGGTATAAAAAAGACAAGGACCTCCTTGAGAGAGTCCAGAGAAGGGCTACGAAGATGATTAGGGGCCTGGAACATCTCCTGTATGAGGATAGGCTGAATGAGCCGGGACTGTTTAGTCTGGAGAAAAGAAGACTTAGGGGAGACCTAATTAGTGTTTATAAATATCTTAGACATAGGATGCAGGGGGAATTGGCCAGCCCCTTTTCAGTGGTCTATGGGGACAGGACTAGGGGCAATGGCTGCAAGTTAGAGCATAGGAAGTTCCGCACCAACATGCGGAAGAACTTTTACACAGTGAGGGTGACAGAGCACTGGCACAGGCTGCCCAGGGAGGTGGTGGAGTCTCCTTCTCTGGAGATATTCAGGACTCGTCTGGACGCCTATCTATGTAATATAAGCTAGGGAGCCTGCTTTGGCAGGGGGGTTGGACCCGATGATCTCTCGAGGTGCCTTCCAACCCCTATAATTCTGTGATTCTGTGATTTTATTCTTAGATGACGGTGATCAAAATGCACTATTCATATAACTTTCCCTTAGTATAGCACAGAAAGCGTGTATTGTGAAAATTATGTAGTAACCTTATAAAACTACTTGATTAGAATTTTTTCCACAAAATTACTGCAAAGACCTGTAATTTCCTAGATTTAAGCTGCTTGGATTGATTTGCAGATTGTCCAAAAGCATCTGTAATACAGTAAGTGAGATTTATAATAACAAAGTGGCACTACTCAAACAAATATAACTGAATATTGCAATAATGTTCAATTAATGATCATGTACATTTTTCCATAATACTAAGAATTCTCTTTTAAGACCTCAATTGTGTATGAAAACCGAGTTTTTAAATTAAAAGCCTAAGAACGACTGGAAACATTAAAGGGAGCAAATCTATTCCTGTTGCTCTTTAAAATTTCAGGGATGCCTATTAAACTAGATGCACACTTTAAAGTATTCTGTAATCTTGTCATTGTCTGAATCCTGCACAGATAACTGCCAGCTATCATCCAGCATATGGGATTACTATGGCAGTCCATATGCTTTGTAACAGTTGGTGTTCAAATGAAAATTTGCAAAGTCAAATAAGAAGGTGGCCCAGGCAACAAAGCCTAATTACTAGCAGCTACAACAAGCTGCCAGCTCCAACCCAAAATATTTTGCTGTCAGTTTGTTGTTGGTTTTGGGTTTTTGTGTGTCTGTGCGTTTGTGGTTTTTTTAAATGAATTGTATTAACCTGGTTTTCAGCTCCAAAAGTGTACTGACAACATGGACCTGTATTTGTAAAATAAACGTAAGACCAAATAAGATTGATTTGATATGCTACAGATGATTTCAAGGAGGATATATATGTTCTGGTTTGTTTATCTGAGCCATGCCTTAGAAGGTATCTGTAGTATAGGCTTGTCAGTATGCTTTTGTGTGATGGAAAATATTGCAGTTCTGCAGAAACGTTGGTCTAGTTTGTTGATGTTTCATACTACAACATGCCTCAAACACAAAAAAAATCTGAATAATTTCCATCTCAAGTCACTTTTTCAGTTTCAGCCTGTTGTCTGACACTTCTTTCTGTTTGCTGTATGTTTCTAAAAAGCTGCTCTGGAATCCTCCTGATTTTCTTGTTCATCTAAAGCCATGTACGTGTCTCTCTAAACTTGAACCATTGCTGTTGTGGCTGTTGGGTGAGGTCCCCAGGGACTGGATAAAGTGTCACGTCACTCCCATTTCCAAAAAAGGGAGCAAGGAGAACTACAGGCCAGTAAGCCTCACCTCTGTGACTGGGAAGATCATGGAACAGATCCTCCTGGATGACACGTTAGAGCACATGAGGGATGAGCGTGTGATCAGGGACAACCAGCACAACTTTACCATGTGTAGGTCATGCCTCACCAATCTGGTGACCTTCTATGCTGGAGTGACAGTATCGGTGGATAAAAGGAAGGCAACCGATGTCACCTACCTGGACTTGTGCAAGGTCTTTGACATGGTCCCGCACCACATCTTTATCTCTAAATTGGAGAGATGTCGATTTGATGGATGGACCATTCCGTGAATAAGGAACTGGTTGAAAGGAAACAGACAAAGGGTGGTGATCAATGCCTCTATGTCCAGGTGGAGGCCAGTAACAAGCGGTGTTCCCCAGGGGTCTGTCTTGGGACAGATGTTCTTTAACATCTTTATCAATTACATCGATGATGGAATTGAGTGCACACTCAGCAAGTTTGTGGATCACACCAAGCTGAATGTTGCAGTTGACACAATAGAAGGAAAGGAAGCCATCCAGTGGGGGGTTCTTGTGGATGAGAAACTTAACATGAGCCAGTAGTGTGTTCTTGCAGCTCTGAAGGCCAATGGTATCCTGGGCTTCATCAGAAGAGGGCTGGCCAGGAGGGACAGTGAGGTGATTGTCCCTCTCTACTCTGCCCTCGAGAGGCCCCATCTGGCAAGGGAGGTTGGAACTCTGATCCTTAGGGTCCCTTCCAACCCAGATCATTCTGTCATTCTATGATTGCTGAACTATTGAGGTTGATCTCTTGATCATCCCTACTTCTTACACTAGATTTGCATCTTTACAGTCTACTCTGGATACAAAATTTTTTATGTGGGATGTTGAGGTTTTGATGCTGGGTGTTTTTGGTGGTGGTGGTTGGTTTTGGGTTTCTTTTTTTTTGTTTTGTATATGGTTTTGCTGGAAGTTTGCCTTGAATTTTAGTGCCTTACAGTGTGCCCTAGAGTAGACCTCTGATGTATTCAAAGCAGTTTTCTTCCTGTTGGAAGTAAAATTTAAGTTAAGCAAAAGCATCATATGGAGTAATGTAATGTGAACAAATTAGCTCTGCCCTCCAGTTAGCTCTCCATGCATGTGACTGAGACAGGCAGCCACTGTGAACTTGATTTCAACAGACACAATGAGAACTACAGTCCTAGAACTGTAATAAATCACAATAAAGGGATCTTCAGTCTATCTATATTTGCACTGCAGCAGTCAGTAATGTGGAAGTTCACTCCTAAGGTGCAAATTGGATTCACAACGGCACAAGGTAACCTGGAAGATAGGATTCAAACAGCTAAGGGGTGTCTGAGTAGGGGACCAGGCAGGACTCCATAATAACATCCTGTCAGTGAATTCAGGCATACTCAATGATTTCACTCTGCAGATCTATTCCTATTGTACTTTTCTGTTTGCTAGGACAAACATAATTGTATTCTCCCAGACCTCCACTTAAACTGTTGGCACTCTAGAGACCAAATTAATCCCTGCTATCTCAGTCAGCAAATAGAGTTCTCTACCTCAGGAACTACTCTGAATTTCCTTTACAGTTGGTATAGAGGATGATTTAGGTCCTGTCTACTGAGAGTAAAGGGAGCTTTAGTTAAATATGTTCTCAAATAATTCACTTTGCTTAGAAGTCTAACATAAGCTGGAATGAATGCAAGCTAATTAAGGCTTATTTGGGGACAATATGGTAGACAAACAAGAAACACAGTTTAATGGAAGGATTTTTTTCTTTATCTGGAGAACTCACAAATAATTGAAGGTAGGCTTAAGAGGAGGTTTGAAACTAATGCAGAGTTGTCAAAGTCCCTATTCCAAGTTCCTTTTATGTACTAACATTATTTTCACCTATAATGATAATAGTTTTTTAAACATTGCACTTTCTAACCTTGTGTAAAGCCCCTCTACCATGTGAGGAGTTTAAGACTCTCTGACTTCTGACTGGACAACAAAATAAACAACAAAAACCTCAAAGCAAACAAGCAAAGAAGCAAAAACCAGTTTCAAGTGGTTTAACCCATAATCAGAACACAATGAATGTAGATAATCCATCCTGCAGCACTGACAGCTTCTAATTACCAGTTCTTTCATGAGGTGTCAGACACTTTCTTTGATACAGGAAGTATCAGTAATGTGTCCATCTGTCATGGTTTAGCCCCAGACAGCAACTAAGCACCCCCACCCTCTCACTCACTATCCCCATTGGGATGAGGGAGAGAAGTAGAAGAGTGAAAGTGAGAGAACCTGTGGGTTGAGATATAAACTGTTTAATAGGACACATGTGCAAAAAAGGAAGATAATAAGAAGAATATATACACAAGTGGTAAGCAGTACAATTCCTGTTTACCCAAAGTTTATGCTACACAAGAACCTAGATGCTGCATAAGACCCCAACATTGCCCAGCCTCTCAGCCCACATGTTCAAGCAAAGCAAAGTAAGGAATTAATAATAATAATAAATAATAATAATAAATAATAATTCAACACTTCCCATGGGCAGGAAGGTGTTCAGCCATCTCAAAGAAAGCAGGGCGTCCTCACAAATAACAGTTATTTGGGAAGATACGTCATCGAATCATAGAATGGTCTGGGTTGGAAGGGACCCCAAGGATCATAGAGCTCCAACCCCCCTGCCACAGGCAGGGCCACCCACCCCAATCCTGGAACTACACAAGGGNTCTACACAAGGTTGCCCAGAGCCCCATCCAACCTGGCCTTCAACACTCCAGGGACGGGGCATCCACTATTTCTCTGGGCAGCCTGTTCCAGCACCTCACCACTCTTTCTGTAAAAAAACTTCCCCCTAATATCTAATCTAAACCTTCCTTCCTTTAGTTTTAATCCATTCCCCCTTGTCCTGCCTTGTAAATGCCATCACAGTGAAGTTGATGGCTGCCAGGCCAGGCACCAGCTGCCACTCAAGGCCCCAAGCTGGTGCTGTGAAAGAGCCCCAGACCCCAGGCTGCCACTCAGCCTCTCAGCCCACCCTCAGTAATAAATGGAACATGATGTACTATGGTATGGAATATCTCTTTGGTCAGTTTGGGTCAGCTGCCTTAGTTGTGTCTTCTCCCAGCTTCTTGAGTGCTCCCCCTCCCTTGCAGCGTGAGAAGCTGAAAAGTCCTTGAATATTTGGCAACAACTTAAACCTTTAAGTGTGTTATCAACATTATTCTCATTTTAAATGCAAATCACAGCACTACACCAGCAACCAGAAATAAAACTAACTCTATTCCTACAGAAACCAGGACAGCATCATAAGACTGTTCTTAGGCAAGCTTACACACACTCAGGAAAAAAAATGTGGTAGGGAAGTCAAAACCTAACATAGATGCATTCTATTACCATATAGTTCTATGGATCAATAAATCAATCCGTTACTATTTCAAATAACTTTAAAGGTACTTACAAGAAATCTGGAGAGGGACTCTACAAGGGCATGTTGTGAGAGGACAAGGGATACTGGCTTTAAAATGAAAGAGATTAGATTTAGATTAGATATTGGGAAGAAATTCTTCACTAAAAGGGTGGTGAAGCACTGGAACAAGTTACCCAGAGATGCTGTGGCTGCCCCCTCCCTGGCAGTGTTCAAGGACAGGTTGGATGGGGCTTTGGGCAACCTGGTCTAGTGGAGGGTGTCTTTGCCCATGTTGGATGATCTTTGAGGTCCCTGCCAACCCAAACTGTTCTAGAATTCTATGTTCCTTTGTCTCAAGACCAAAGGATTCACACTGGAGTTCTACAAAGTATTTTTTAATTCTATTTGGATTCAGTTCTACAAAGTAGAACATGGAACTGCTGTCAGACAGGGATGTGTCTAGCCCCATGTCCATACAAGTTTTACACTTGCCTGTGATTTACAGTTGTGGACTGTGCTATACAATTACAAGGGTGGTACATAAACTAAGGGAATAATATCTGTGCATACATCAAAGGATGGTAACGGGAAGGTAGTAGTTATTTAATAATAGTTATTTGATGAGGACATACTGCAGAGTGTATCATGTGAGCATGACATAAATTCTATGGATCAAGGGGTGAAAGTTTTACTGGTTCTGGACAAGATGGAGTTAATTTTCTTCATATCCTGTATGGTTTTGTGGTTTGGATTTGTGACTAAAACATTTTTGATAACAAACTAATGTTTTAGTGATTGCTAAACCTTGTTAGTATTGCCTCAAGGCATTTTTCCCTACTCTGTCCCCTCTGGCAGGTAGGGTGGGAGTATACAAGAATTTTTGAGGAGGCCCAAACAGGACAGGAGCATAGTCCAAACCGTATAGTGTTGTGATCAACAATAAAGGTTTAGGGAGAGGAAGAAAGGGGAAAGTTCTTGGTTGTGACATTTGACTTTCCAAGTAACTTTTATGTGATGAAGCCCTGCTTCCCTGGAAATTGCTAAATGTCTGCTTGCAGATAGGGTAATGAATGAACACCTTATTTTGCTTGGCTTGAAAATGCTGCATTGCTTCACTTATTAAATTATCTTTGTCCTGACCCACAAGATTTCTTGCTTTTGCCTTTCCAATTCTTCTGTCCATCATGTTGGGTGGGGTGTGGGTGTGATTGAGCAGCTGAGTTGGGGTTTAGTTGCTGTCCAGAGTCAATACAGAACAGCACTAGAAATAACCTTAGACACCAGATGGCTGATAAGCCTGTGGCAGCCCAGTTTTAAATTTCTGATATTCTTGCATTTAATGAAAGAGATTAATACACTGTTTACAACAGCTACAAAGTACAGTGTGCAATGCTTGCATGCATACTATTCATCATGTCAACCATGCTACCTTAATGTCTAAAGGTATTACAGGATAAAGTAATTTTCTGCCTTTGAATGCTAGTGAATGTGAAAAGTATTCTTTTTTTTTCCCTGTATCTGTCTTCCTTTGTATAGGTATGCCACTCACATACACTTCTTTCAAAAACTAACGTGCAAAACCATAAACACAAGACTCCATTTTATTGATGTGCTTAAATTAAGCATTAACAGAAAACAAAAGACTCCCAAATTCCATAAACAACTGTAGTTTATCATCCCCAATTAAAATTCACATGCCATAAACAAATTAGTTTGCATGCACCCAAAGAAGGCTCATTTTGTAACTGCATTAGTATAATTAACTCTCTATCAACTGTAGCAGTCCAGTCTCCCGCAGTTAAGAATGGAAGTCTCATTCTTTCCTGATTGTAAGTAAACCATTGAGTAGACCCTCTATTTTTTTCTATTGTGCATGAGATTTTTAACATATCATTCTCTACTTTAATTTATGCATTAATCAGCACAGTATTTATAAATTTTGGCTAAGCTCTTCACAATGAAATCAACGTCACCTGAGAAGTCCTAACAGTTCAAGTTCTAAGATGATAAAAAAATTGAAGTTTTAAATATGTATTACCACACTATAAACTGAACTTAAAAGTGTTTAATGGTAGCAGAACCTAGGGGAAGACATTTTACTCCATTTGAATAAGTGTTTTTGCACAGTTTTGTAATCTTTTCAAATTACCTATATCTTATGAGACATTCAGTAGATCGATTTCCTCTTGACCTGCCCTGTGGAAGATCAGTAATTCATCTTTAGAGATCTTCCCATACTCAAACTTACTTTTGGACACAAGATACTAAGTCCTAGATCCTCCCTGCTACTTCTTCCTACTACTTCTTCCATGTCTGTTACTAGAAGTTAAGACCTGCTCAAGACAGATCTACAACAGCAAAGCCAACTGGCATGGATTGGCTCCTGTCTCCACTACCTGCTGGAAATTAGGTGTTCCTGGTCTATTCTAATTCACTATGCTTGGAAATTGTTTTGGAGTCCTATTTAGCACAATAGGTGTACTAACTGTACTAGGGTGTGTACTAACTATTTAACCATACCAAACTGAGTTACAATCACAGAACTGTTTGGGGGAAAAAGCACTTGAAAGATGTAGTTCCAACTTCCCTACCATGGGCAGGGAAATCCTCCACTAGACCAGGTTTCCCAAAGCTCCATCCATCCACAAACATTGCCAGAGAGGGGGCAGACACGGCTTCTCTTGGCAACCTGTGCCAGTGCCTCACAAGCCTCATAGCAAATAATTCAGAAAATATATAGCAGCCAAGAATAGTAGAAAATATTATGCACTAACCACGTTAATGGAAATCATAAGAAAAAAGATTTTTTTGGATATTGGCTAGGGTCAAGATCCAGGAAGATAACTTTTGAGATAGCAGGCTGAAATATTTTGAGGATATGTACTGAAATTTTGGCAGCTGAAGTGGGAGGAAGCTGTGAATATGTGGCAAGGTAAACATGAGCTGAAAATGGAAATCTTGAAATCCAAACAAAATATTTTGACATATTTTCTAGCTGGAGCATAAAGCTGACAATTAAAAATAACTGACTTAGCATAGTCAGACACAATAGAAATACAAACATTGGCAGAACACAATGTGAGAAAGAATATACCACACATCAAGGTGCATTACAAACTGTTAATAAGAAAATAGAATTCAGGAAACCACTGGGAAAAAAAAATCCAAACAGGAAATGCAGCAAAATAAATCAGAGTGAAGTAAGCTTGGGATCCAGCAATCCATTCCGACCACCCAAGAACACGTTTGACCAAAAGATTTCTAATATCTCCAGTTTATTAGCTTTACTTCTCAAAAACAGTACTCATGAAACATCAAATATGTACTTAAGCCATTGTTTTCTGAAAAAATTACTCTTTTTATACTACGCTTGCCTGCTGTCAGCAGTTAGGCAAAGCTCTCTACTCCTTTCACTAGTCAATTATCTGCAGGATTCATTCTACAAGCCCACCTGCCTAAAAATCTGAACCAAAGAAAACAAACTCTGCAGCCTATAATTCACCAGCATTTTTCAATTATTCACTGTTACATGGAACATGTTAACTTTAAACTCTGGTTACCATCACTACTCTGCTTGCCTTGTTCAGTCACCATGGAACTGGTGACTGGACCTCAGAGATCATCTAGTTCCAGACCTCTGCCATGGTCAGGGACACCCTCCACTAGACCAGGTTGCCCAAAGGCCCATCCAACTTGGTCTTGAACACTGCCAGGGAGGGCGCAGCCACATCTTCTCTGGTCATCCTGTTTCAGTGTTTCACCACTCTCACAGTAAAGAATTTCTTCCTAATATCTAATCTAAATATAATCTCTTTCATCTTAAAGCTATTATCCCTTGTCCTCTCACAACATGCCCTTGTAAAGAGTCCCTCTCCAGACTTCTTGTAGGCTCCTTTCAGGTACTGGAATGTTGCTGGAAGGTTCCCCCGGAGTCTTCTCCAGGTTGATTAAGCCCAACTCTCTCAGCCTGTCTTCATAGGAGAGGTGGTCCAGCCCTCTGAATGTCTCTGTGGCACTCCTCTGGATTCACTCCAACTCCATGTCTTTCTTGTACTGGGGAACCCAGAGTTGGATGCACTACTAAAGGTGGGGTGTCATGAGAGTGTAGTAGAGGGGTATAATCACCTCCATGGACCTGCTGGTCACTGGTTTTGTTGGAGCCCAGGGTATGACTGGTTCACTGTTGTTGCAGACCGGACTGCAACAACATTGCTGGCTCATGTCCAGCTTCTCCTCCAGCAAAAATCCCTTCTTGGGGCTGTCCTCATTCTTTGCTCAACCTGTAGTTGTGCTTGGGATAGAGCCGACCAGTGTGAAGGACCTTGGACTTGACCTTGTTGAATTTCATCCAGTTCACATCAGCCCACCTCTCAAGCCTTTCAAGGCTCCTCTGGATGGCATCCCTTTCCTCTAGTGTGTCAACCATATCATACAGCTTGGTGTTATCAGTGAAATTGCTGAGAGTGCACTTAATCTCAAAGTCCATTTTGCTGAAAAAGATATTAAACATTGTTGGTCCCACTACTAACCTTTGAGGAATGCCACTCATCACTGATCTCTGCTTGGACATTGAGCTGTTGACTACAACTCTTTGACAGTGACTGTCCAGCCAATTCCTTATCCATCAAGTTGTCCATCTGTCAAATCCATGTCTTTCCAGTTTAGAGGCAATGATGTTGTGTGGGACAGCATCAAATGTTTTACACAATTCCAGGTAGGTTATGTCAGTTTTCCCTTATCCACCAACATTGTAACCCCATTGTAGAAGTCTACCAAATTTTTCAGACATGTTTTGCCCTTTGTGAAGTCATATTTGCTGTCACAAATTACCTCCTTATTTTCCATGTGCCTTAGCATAGTTTCCAGGAGAAAATCCATTATCTGTGATGTTATAAATTACTACAAAATATCAAGGACTAGAGACATTGAGCAAGCTACCCTACCTCCATACACACTCCAGAAATTTGCAAGAAAAATATTAAGAATTTTGAGCTGTTATATTAGCCATTTTAATCACATTATTTTTCCTCATGGTTTTTAACAGATAGGAACTTACTTAAACATCAGAGATGTCAGAACCTGTCCCAAATCTTATGACCAGAAACCGTTTAAACAAGTCTAAATCCCATTTTTAAGTCTTTTTGAGTTTTTGGCTCTAAGAGATTTGAGTTATAAGGAGATCCACAGTGTAGTTGTGCATTGTGTAATACAAGTGTTTAATCAGAAAGGAATTTTCTGTATTTCTCTTAATCTTGGCTTTATCCATGATTTTGACATGTTTATAGAATTATTAATAAATATTAATATTAATATTAATATTGTGGAATTCTTATCATTGCACTTCATTTTATGTTGCAACCCCAAATATCTCAGTATTCGTTTTACTTTAATTTCATAATTAAATAAACCAAAAGTCCCAATGAAGCTCCGGCTTGAGAGCAATGGCAACACAGGTCAAAATGAATATACATTCTTGTTCTCCCTCTTTGCATTATTTACTCTCTAGAAATTTATCATAACATTCAGTACGACAATTTTCAGCTTTCCAAGAAACAGCTTTTCCTTTCATCCCAGGGCAGATGTGAATATGTCCTTTTTGAATTTGCATGAAAGATGTATATTAGTCTAATGATTAGTAAAAGCTAGCTACATTTGCAAGCATAGGACAAGAATTTTGATAAAATTCAAAGCTCTAGGATGTAACTATTCAATTAATTGCGTGAAAGAGAATTGTATTAGAAATAACAAAATTCAATGTTATCTGGGTTTGTTTTTTTTTTTTTAATCTTAGGCATACAGAAAACAGCACTATTTCTTGTTGTCGAATCATATTACAAATTTTGTAATTCACAGCTTGTCTGAAAATATATAATTTCCTACAGCCTAATCTTTTGACCAAATTCATCCAATATACAATGAAATCTTAGGTTCCATCCATTCAGGGGGAACAAATGTGTCATTCTGACATAAACCTATTCACTTATACATAGAATTTCACATATACATGTTGCTAACAAAAAGACCCTACTTATAATTCAAATAACTTCATCATTAACAGGAAGAGAAAATATATTACATATTTGCAGTACTTCTTATGTTTAAAGAAAACGATCCGTAATAAGAATTTATGCATTCTGGGAAAATGATTTATTGAGTTTCTACAGCACAAAGAGAAAAAAAAAATGTTTCTTGGACTATAGTTTTTAGAATTTAGGTCTATTGTTGGTTTGAGTATTGAGGTATTTTATTTTGTTTTCCATAAGTCTCTCATTTCCTTCTTGTACTGTACCACCGGAGACTTTGACATTTTGAAGTAATTGACCCTTAGAACATTGCTAATTTTATTACTTAGTTGTGATAGGAGATCATCTGGGTATTACAGCATACAACATAGTTTGACTTAAGAAATAGCTTATTTTATCTGAAATATTTAATTTAAAATTAAGTATAAATTATCTAAACAAGATTATTCTAAAGGTATAACTTCCCAATTGTGGAGTGCAAAACACAGATGATGAGTGTAGTGAAATACAACATATTTTGAACAAGTTTTGAAGCATTTTTCCTCATAAAATTATGATCTCATAAAGACATACATAATACCTAAGAGAAAGGTATATTTGTGTACGTATATGTGTGTGGACTAATTAAAAATGGCTACCAGCATTTAAGATTAATTTTGTGAGAGGATGCAAGACGTTTCTACTAGTAGTATCTCGATCTTCCTTCATGTCTAAATACAAGATATATTAAAATATTTAAATACTTGCTCCCATTATGTCTGCATACACAGTATACTGAAATATGTGGTTAGATTGTTTTCTGCATATTCTCCAACTGGTTTTCTGAAAGTATAACATATCTGTCCATTATTCATATATATGTGCCTAAAATCAAACTACTTTCAGCTGCAATGAGGAATGAGAAGATCTTCATTTTGTCTGTATCTGTCCAAACTTTGGGCCAGATCTTCAGCCAGAGTCTAAAGACCCAGCTGATGTTCCTGCTTGTTTGTGTCGATCAACAAATTGACAGAAACAATAAGTATGGATTTTAACTTCAGTGATATCACAGAAAGGCAATTACAGACCCTGACAATTTTTGGCTTTAGACTTCTGGATTTTGTGCCAAATATGTAATCCCAGGAAACAGCATAATTGGCCACAAAATATACACATGCCAATTGTATTACCATATGAAAAGTACCTTATTTGTTTACTTACTTCTTGATTAGTAAATCTAAGCTATAAACTAAGAATCTGTAGTAGTTCTGATAAGGAAAATAAATTATTCTGTACTATATATAAACTCAGGACTTGATTTAGGCAGATGAAGCTGACAAAAACTCTTGAAAGCAGGATAACTACATATAGTAGATTTTATTAAAATAACAATAATAAAAAGTAATAATTCTTTTTATTTTTTCTTAAATAACAAACTCATTTGTCTTTGAGATAATTTAAAATTATTTCCTTAGGCTATAAGCTGACAAAGAATATTAACATTTCATATCAGTTTAGATCCCAGTATGTGAGTAGAGATTTTTCTCATACCTATATCTACAAATGAAATATTCATCTCTGCAGCAAAAAAAAAGTTAAAACTTAGTAAAGAACACATACAAGAACTTGCCCTTCTTTCTATAGAGCTATCTAAAGACGTAACAGAAGAGTGTGTATTCAGTGAAACAACAAAGCTTCTCTAGATAATATGAAATACCTCTTCCTTTCATAGAGGTTCTTACAATTTCCCCCTGATTTTCAAAACAGCTTTTCTTATAGGACCCATTTTTAGTATGTGAACTGCAAGAATACATTGTGCTACACAGAGTGGGTTTTGGGTGGGTTTTTTTTTAATTTTACACTTGCCTGGAGAGTCATTTGTAACTAATTGAACTCACTTTTATCTCTATGTCTTCAAAATCTCCTTCTTCAGCTGCATCCTATACTGAGAAATGTAAATCCTCTCACAATAGCACTGGCTTAGAGATAAGATGTTGGACAAGCATCTTTAAGAGAAAAATAGCCCATTTTTAGATCATAAAGGGTTCCACAGACATCAACTTCCTTTTTTTTTTAGTCTTATTCTTCACAGATTTTACTAACACATCTCATTTGTGATTAACTTCCAACTGTTTTGACTTAAACATGTTAGAAATGTCTCCCATAGTATCTGCAGGGTCAAAGAACTCAATTGAAGGACTTGTTCTTCCCTCAGGCTGAAAACATGGATTATATCAGTAGATTTCTGGAAATCCTTAAATTCAAGCACAACTGTGGAGGGTCATTTACTTCCATGATGTGCTAGCCAGGATTCTGTTTACTTTTTAGAGTAACTTTTGTTTATCTAGTTTAATCCAACAATACATAGGAAACTCTATTTACAGACCTCAATTTAATCCAGAAATACTTACAAAACATATGACCAACAAAGAAAAAAAAAACAAACCCCTTTTTGTCTTGATTTCTTGAAAAGGAAATATTATTGCATATACTTTTCCTTACTTACTTCAACTCTTTACTACTTAGTTATGGAAATTTATTTTTGTGAGAAATCCTCATTTGTTATACTTTATTGCTATAATACATAGCAAAACTCCTTTTTCCCAGGATGCAGTTTCACGGTCTGTTTAGTCTTGTCTGTGTACTGGCTACAAACAGGATGGGCAGCCCTATTTTCTCTCACTCTTGTCCATATTTCCTTAATGCTTCCACTGGATACAGAACTAGTAAGACTGACACTCTAACTAGGGGAACTGACTCTTCTTACTGATGGAAAAATATTTTTTTCTAGGTGGTTTTGTTTGGTTGCTTGTTTTATTTTGTTTTTCTTTTGTTCCCTTCATGTGATTTACCCTGCAATCATAAACTTTTAATATTGACAGGAGGGAAAAATGAAAATATTTTCTTTTAGGAGATGAAGTTGTTTTCTTACCAATGAAAGTAAAAACATATAAAATTATCTCCATCCACCTGAGATGAAGCAACAGTTTTTTCTGAAAGGATTTTTCTATTACTGTTAACCATATCTAACTTTGACTATTGGCTTGACATCACAATTTGAGTGTTTATTCTCAACATTGATCAAGTCACACTCCTAAAATTAAATACCTAGATAAACAAAAATAAGTAGCAGTTCTGCAAGAGAGGAAATGTGAACCTACAGACAACCCTGTAAGTCCCAAACCCTATTCCTTCTATCTCCCGTAAAGATTAGACATAAACCACTGGGGTATTTTCCCTGCCCTTCCATCTTGTTCTTGAGTGCTGCTTCTTTACCTCTGATGAGTGTCCAACACAAAATGTAAAGATCTTTCTTCTTCTAACAGAAATCAGCTCACATCCCTGTTTGCCTCTTCTTCCCTTTGGATATCTATCTTTCATTGCCAGTTCTTCCATTGGAAACTTTAGAAAAAAAGGGGTTTTTTTTGTTATATCCTAAAAACTGCTAATTGAAATACATGAAGCAAGTACAATGGATTGTATTGAGAAACAGGAGTGTCATTAAATGATTATTTTGTATT
>VZTU01017994.1:0-18653 GCA_013400835.1 Zapornia atra
CTGAGTCTTCAGCATATCCTTCTGCCTTTATACTGCCACTGTTCAACCCCTTGTATTTTCAGCCCCTGTTTATTTCTCTCAACTTCCTGCTTACTTGTCAGTCACTTTGTACATCCTTTTCCCAGACCCTTACATCAGCATCCATCTTTCTGTCATTTCACTGAGGCTGTATGTCCCAGTCCATCCCTCCTTCCCCACCACTTCACCTCCATGTTAAAACATAGTATTCTCTCTTTCCATATGCCCTGGGCAGTTTCAGTAAGACCTATAAAACCAAAATCAACAGATCTTCCACTTCCAGACCCAGAACTGCTGCTTGGAGAAACCTGAAACTGGAAGTGTGCAGGCTTACTGCAGTTTGAATCTTTGAAGAATATAAGAGCATTCTGCAGCAGGGTGTTCTGAGCATACACAAACTACTAATTTTTCAGAGGCTTCTTGGTCAGTTTAGAGTTTATTTTCAGTGACAATGAAAAAGCTATTTTGTCATTAAATTTCAAGTATCTGCTTCAAAGTGTGCTTGTGCTTCTCCATAAGAAATTTCCAGAATTGCCTTTTTCATGAACAGTTTAAACATTTTGCATGAAACCTCTCCACAAGGCTCAAACTGAAGCAGATGCTTGGCATGGAAAATATCAGGATAAAGAGCCTACATTTATTTAAGTAACTTTTTCAACTCCAACAAGCATTAATATTTATATTAGCATTACATTGGTATTTATGTTAGTTTTTTAAAAAAGAAAGTGTCAGGAAGCCCTGGTAATTTAAAAAATTTAATTCCAGTAATTTATAAACAACAGTAAGTGGATATCAATCTCAGTCTACCTACATGTTTGCAAGCATGTCTGTACATACGCAAGGTGTAGAGAGACAGAAATGACATAGAATCTTCTATACAATAGGTGCACTGCATATGCAAATGACAGATGTACATAAATCTCATTCCCTGTATGTGTAGCATACAGCTTTGAAAACCTCATCCACTGATATTCCACTGTCCCTGTAGCTTACTCTTACATTCTGAATCCTTGAGAAATTCCAAACAGCTGCCATTTTTATCTTAAAAAAAAAAACCAAACCCAGAAACAGCTTGCTAGTGAAATATCACTTAGTTATGCAAAAACTTCAGCACAGCACTTAGCCAACACCTACACTGCAGCTTATGCAAGTACTGATTTTTTGCAGAAAATATCTGACTTGTTTCTAATGTTCTCAGACATTACCTTTCTAGTGTGCAATTCTCAGCTTTTTGATTAGAAGCAATTAATCCTTTTAAAATTTAAAATGGTAAATGTATTTGCATTTTAATTTTCAGTTGCCATGGTATTTTACAGAATCTAAATAGCCCTCAGATTGCAGGAGTGTTCATAGTAGCCTGGAGATAATGTGATGTCCATAAGGACTTTAAATTAAACAGCTTATGTGCACGTCTATGAATTTTATTTACAGCACATTCTTTTTTTTTGCTGAACCTTTGTGCTCTATTGGCACTTCATAAATTAGATTTATACAAGGTAGCTGGACCTTTACATACCAGGTGCTAAGTGCTTTTTCAGATCTGTATGCATAATCAATTAAAGGGGCTCATAAATAAATTTATATTGTCCATTACTGAAGGACAGTATGAGATAGGTACACGTGTGTGAACTAGGTCTTTACATCAGTAACTTATGTCCCCTTTATATCTTTCAGATTGCATTCTCTCAAAATCAGGAGAAACAAAAGTTAATTCAGAAATTGGTTCTTTGTGATATTTTCTCCAACAACAAAAGCATAAAAGAGGTTGGGAAAAGACATTCTCTTGATTTTGCCTTTGTTTGGTACCCATCTTTCATAAACCCCTAATTAGGCTGGGATTTTCAGAAGCATTTAGCTCCTAACCTAATCCTAATGAAACAGTAAGTAATAGAAGTATTAAATCAATATTTAGGAAAGGTATTACTATTACAGCTGCTCCCATAGTACACGAATATAGCAGACTCTTTAAACACACTTATTCTGTGAACTAGGGAACAAAGAAGCATGGAGAGACAAAGCGATTTTCCTAGGGATTCTTGGTAGGCAGGGAATTAATTCAATCTATGTCTCCTGACAGGTTCTTTAATTATAGAATTGTTTCTTCTCACTGTCAGCAAAGAGGAGAAAAATCAGGTTAACTTTAGAAAATCAACCTAGAAATAAAAAGAAAATGATTTACAAGGCTGAGAAGTTGCATCCTTTTGCTATTTCAGACAACATTTTAAAAGATCATTCAAGAAATAATATGTCCTATCTTAATATATTCCCTCCCCAGTTATAGAAATTGCATGTTAACATACTGTTTTATGCATCATGAAATGCAATATTATTAAATAAATTTATAAAAGAAAGCAATAGCTAGGCTTGGCTACTAAATCTCTTTGTGGTAATAAGCACCAAATAATTTTTGTTTACAACTGGGGGGAGAAGAGGGATAAAAGAGAATGGGTGAAATTAAAGAAGTTACCCAAGCAGAACTTTCTAAGAATTAATCCACGTTTTAGTGTGGACAGAAACCCATCAAAGAAACCTCTCTGATATCAAAGACATTTCAATTATATTTTCTGATTTTAAAATAAAGACTTTTCTGTTAATGCAAAAGTAAAATGAATGATTTTTTAGTGTTTGTATTACATTCTCGTTGATTTGAAAGTCATAGGGTGAGTGTCAATAAGATTCCATCACAGCAAATGTATTTCCCAAGTTTAGGTCTTTGGATTAGTGTAGACACAGTTCCATCTGCCTTTGAAATGTCAAAACATATCTTGACTTTAAATGTATTGTATTCTTAGGAGAATTTAAAATGTAAAAACAGTACTGATACTTTTAAATGCACAACCAGCTGTACTCATTCTTAGCTTTTCTTAAAAACACACACAGTATCTTCTCCAAAGGCCACACACAAATTTTTACTGTGGTAGATGCACAATTCCATTATACAGAAAGACTATCATGTTGAAATCACAGCTTAAGGGGACTGTCACATTTTCTACTGCACCTGTATGTTCTAGTAAACCACCCGAGAAGAATTTCTTAATTGAATGAGAAGTCAAGAAATTGATTAGGAGAAAAAAATGTTGCCTGTAGGCCTCATGGTTATATCATGAAACTAGATCAGCTCTAGAAGTAGCTGAAGAATTTTTGTATGTAATGAAACACTTCTTTTTCAATAACCCAGTACTGAATACAGTATCTTGTCACATTATTCACTACCCACACCCAGACATACAGTATAATACTTTGTTTCCTGAGGTTTTTTCTCCAAGTTTCATAAAGTCACATATGGTTAAGGAAACATCAGCTCATTCTCTTCCCTTTTCGCTCTATTTAAAACTCCATGAGTTGATGTTTGAGTAACATAAAATTCACAGTTCTAGTAGAGTCTACATACAATCACAGTCTTAAAACAGAAATGCTGATTTTATGGTGCATTACAATTTTGTCTGAACATCAATTTTTATTAATCCTTTGCTGTCACACAGGTTCTATTAGTCACTGTTCCCCCTAAACTCCTACTTCAGAAATGCTACCAATGATAGTCCCTCAAACCATCTAAAAAGGCTTAATTTTGGTACTACCCAGGCTAATTTTTTCCTGAGTTATACTCTGCACTTTTCCAAGTTTATCCCAATTTATACTCACCTTTGTGTTTGCTTTCTACAGCAGACCTAAGGAAGAATTTTGTGTCCAAAATCTTATTCATTTTCTCCAATTACACAAGTAGGTTTAGGAAAGATTCCTTCACAATTTTGCCTTTCTTCACCTGATGTCTGCCTGTGTGCCACAGCACTATTGTAAATGTTCTAACAATCCAAAAGAAGAAACAACTGTATAGGTTCACAAAGCAGATAGATGCTTGAGTGATAGCCATAGCTCAGAATTGCAACAAGGTCTCTGCAGTTGTTTACATCTTTGCTTTGAAAAGAATGAGAACAACTAAGTTAAGGGAAAAAAGAAGCTTTGAAATCTTACCGATAATTGATATTGGCTTTCTGGCAAAGCGTATTCTTCCCTGGAAGCCAACATACTTACTCCTGCAGCCTGCAGACCACAGTCGGACCACATATTCAGCACCAAAAAACACAACCAGAAATATTTCCTAGCAGAATTAAAAGGACAAAATGTCAGTTTTCTTCATTAACAGACTACAGTTTGCACATCTAATTTATTCCTGAGACTAATACAAAACTTTGCTGAGATGAAAGATGAGAAAAAAAAAAAAAGATTATGCTTATCTGTTCACTTTCTATATGCATATGCCAGCCAGTATGTAAAGGAATAGATAATCTGTTCCTGTATGTGATTTTCATGAATAAAAGAATGGTTTAAACTCCATTCCATCAGTATATCTCAGGGAAAAGCACAATATTCTTCTTTTGTTTCATTCCAAAACCTTTTTTTTTTTAAGATAAGGAATGGAGGGAGGCTACAAACATATCATTCCTAAGCCTAACAAGTATATGAAGCATTTCTAGATCATGAAACAGAATTTATAAATATAAAACCAGAAAGTGGTCAACTTCTGTATATTCAAAATAGAATCATAGACTCAAGTTGAAAGGGATCCATAAGGAACATCAAGTTCAACTCCCTGCTCCTTGCAGGACTACCTAAAACTAAACCATATGACTAAGAGAGTCATCCAGACAGACCTTGAATTCTGTCCTGGTTGGTGCTCCCTGGAAGATTTTTCCAGTGACCAACAACCCTTTCAATGAAGAACCTTTTCCTAATGTCCAATCTGAACTTCCTCTGATGCAACTTCATTCCATTTCCTAGTGTCCTATCACTGCTCACTGGAGAGAAGAGATCAGCACTGTGCTATTCCACTGCACCTCCTGAGGAAGCTGTAGACTGCGATGTGGTCACACCTCAGCCTTCTCCAAGCTGAATGAAACAAATGACCTAAGTCTTACCCTAGAGACCTTTCACTATCTTCGTTGTGCTTCTCTGGACACACTCTGATGGCATGATGTCCTTCTTATATTGAGGTCTCCAAAACCGTTTCAGCTGGGGCCACACCAGTACAGTGTAGCATATTACAATCACCTCCCTTGACCACTTAGCTCTGCTGCGCTTGATGCACCCTAGAACACATTTGGCATCTTTGGCTGCCAGGGCATACTGTTGGCTCATATTTAAGTTGTCATCAACCCAAATCCCCAGATCAGTTCTGGTGATGCTGCTCTCCAGCCTCTTGTCACCCAGTTTGCATGTATAACCAGGATTGCCCCATCCCTAGTGGAGAATCATAGAATGCATTAGGTGGGAAGGGACCTTTAGAGGTCATCTAGTCCAACCCCCCTGCAGTAAGCAGGGACATCTTCACTAGATCAGGTCGCTCAGAGCCCTATTGAGCCTGACCTTGAATATCTCCAGGGATGGGGCCTACACTACCTCTCTGGGCAACCTGTTCCTGTTCCACCCTCATATTATAGAACTTTTTCCTAACATCCGACCTGAATCTCCCCTTTTTGAGTTTAAAACCATCACCCCTCATCCAATTGCTACATGCCTTTGTGAACAGTTCTGCCCCAGCTTTCTTAGAGGCATCATGATCTTAGTTTGATGTGGTTGGTGATTGTCTGGCCCTCTAGTTTATCCAGATCTGTCCGTAAGGCCTCTCCCCCCTCCAGAGGGTCCACAGCTCCTCCTAGTTTAGTATTATTGGTAAACTTACTTAATGTACATTCAGTTCCTGTGTCCGGATCTTTAACCCCTGGGGAACCCTCCTGGTGACTAGCTGCCAGCCTGATGTAACCCCATTTACCATAACCCTTCAAGTCTGGCCTATCAGTCAATTGCATACACAGTGTATTATAGTCTAGTCTAGCTGTGTGCTGGACAGTTAATCCAAAAGGGTACTGTAAGAGACAATATCAAAAGCATTGCTAAAATCCCAAACCAGTACATTTACTGACTTCCTTTGGTCACTTATGGGTGATCTTGTCACAGAAGGAAATTTAGTTAAGCAGGAACTTTTTTTAACTAACTTTTAAGTTAGTTAAGCAGTTCCTTGGGAACTCATGCTAGCTATGACCAATGACTGTTTATCAGTAAGTCACAGAATAACCTTCTCCATGATTTTACTAGGCACTGAAGTGAGACTGACAGACCAGGGTCTTCTTTCTTACCCTTCTTGAAAATTCGGACAACACTTCACAATTGACTGGGACCCCTCCAGACCCCCAAACACCATTGAAAAAATGTAGAGAGAGGTCCTTCAATGACATTCTCTTTCAGTACTGTCGAATGAATACCATCAGGCTCCACAGATTTATGCACATCCAGCTGGTGTAGCCAGTCTTGAACAAGTTCAGGGGCTATTGGGAGTTCATCATCTTCCCGGTCACAGTCTTCCAACACAGGGCTCTGGGGTTCCCAGGGCCCTTCACTGGTGTTGAAGACAGAGGTGTAGAAGGCATTAAATATCTCCACTTTGTCTATGTTCGTATTTGTGAGGGGACCAGTCTCATCAAGCAACATCCCAACACTATCACTGATTCTCCTGTTGTAATTAATGTATTTTAATACTTTTTAATTTAGTTCTCCTTCACACTGCTGACCAGTTTGAAGTCTAATTAGCTTTAGTCCCAAAAATTTTTTCCCTACCATGACAAACAGCATCTCTGTAGTTCACCTGTGTGCACTATCCTTGTTTCCAATATCCATACATTTTACTTTTCCACCTAAGTTCTAGAAGATCTTTGCTCAGCCAAGCCAGCCCTTCTGCGCCACTTGCTTGACTTCCAACACATTGTAACTGCCTACTCCTGTGCTTTTAAGAGATGGCTCTTAAAATGTGACCAGCATTCATGGACACCAATACCTTCAAAATCAGAATCCCAGGGGGACCTTTCTAACTAGCTCCTTCACCAGCCCAAAATCTCTTCTCTCCATATCCAGAATCAAAGTTTTGCTGGCAGTTTTTCTCCTATTACCAACTTTTGAAACTCAATTACTACATCATAACCATGAGCAAGACAGACACCAAGCACCACTTTGCCCATGAATCCCTCTCGGTTTACAAACAGCAAATCTAGGAAGGAACCTTTCCTAATTGGCTACTTGCACCAAGAAGTTATCTTCAACAAGCTTCAGAAATTTCCTTGACTTATTTGTGTCTGCTCCATGAAATTCCCAATTGATGTCTGGAAAGTTAAAATCCCAGGACAAGGTGCAGCTGATCTACAGACATCCTTTAATTTCTCATAGAATAATTCATTGGTGTTGTCATCCTGGCTAGGCCCTCAACAACACCCATTTTGTTTGCTTTCCCCTTCATACTTATCCAGAAGCTTTCAAACATGCCATTGCCACCTGTAAGTGCCATAAAATCCAAACCAAACCCTCCCTTGCCTATAGCACCACACAGCCCCCTCGTCTACCCTGCCTGTCCCTCCTGAAAAGCCTATAGCCAACCATCATGGCACCTTAGTCACAGGACTCATCCCACCATGTTTCGCTCACACCAATGACAGTTTTGGAACTGGGCCAAAGCTTCTAGCTACTCTTTTTTATTCCTCATGCTGAGTGCACTAGCATAAAGACATTTCAAATGTGATGAGTACATTGGAGCACATCATGGAGTAGACTAAAGGACCCTGCTTGCACACTGTCCCTCAAACATTGGTGTCCCACCCCCAGGCTTACGTTTAGGAAATCTGGTTTTATCCCTCTCCCTCTTCAAATCTAGTTTAAAATGCTTTCAATGAGACATGCTAACTCCTGTGCAAAGATCTCTTTCCCCCTTTGAATGAGCTGTACTCCATCTGTAGATAGACACTATTTGTGCTCCTTATCTCTTAACCAGCCGCCCTGATGCCCTGGAGTCTCTCTTGATTGCTCTTGTACTTTTTATTGTAACTTCAGCATTACCTACATGAAAAATCAATAATGGATAATAATTTGAGGGCCACACCAAGGGAGGAAGTTTTCTCTTCACATCCTTAACCCGGGCCCCAGGGAAGCTGCAGACTTCCCTAAGAAGTGGGTTGGGCTTGCATATTGGGCCTTCTGTTCCCCTCAGGAGACAGTCTCCTATGACAATGATCTTTCTTTTTTCTTTATGGAAGTTGTTTTGACACAGGGCATGGGCTGACATAACCTTGTTGATACCTCCAACCTTGATGAACCATCATCCTTATCATTGTTCAGTTCCACTTGCAGAGCCTTCTACCTATGATGCAGTTCCACCTGGGAAGGTGAATAGTCACAGAGGAAATGTGCTTGCATCTCTCTCACACTCCCTGATACCCCTCAACCTACTTGCTTCCTCCCTAAGCCCAGCTGCTAAGCTGAGGAGTTCCTCTACCTGGGCACACCTCCTGTAGGTGTGTTCACTGCTGCCATCCAGTACTGGCACAAGAGTAAGACACATCCTGCAGCCGGGTACCTGGGTGGCAGCATCTTCCCACTGGAGTTCTGTCTGGGAAGCTGCAGCAGTTGTGGCTGCTGCAGATCTTAGAGAGGACATGGCCTTCTGCCAGGTGGATACTATCATTCCCTTGTTGAGCCAGCAAAGCTACAGTCCCCTTCTGCATAAACTCTGTGCCACACCCAGTCGCTAGTGCTCCCCCGGGGGTTTCTTATATAGGGTGGAGCTCGGTCCCACCCAGGACTCATCAGCCACTTTTACATAAGCTGGGGGGCTCCACTCCCCTGAGTTTCCTCCAGTTCAGGAAACCCCCTGTGCATGATGCCAAGGTGCTCCCCCATGGATCCTGCCAGCATGGAGCTGCTCGCCTTGACAACTAAGGTGAACAGTATACATAGAGCATCTAAAATAAGTTATCTGTATTTTGATATTTCTTCCCTCTATAGCACTATATTGTAATGCACTCGTGCTTTGAGATACTTCTAAAGGAAGGAGGTTAGTGAAGGATCACAAAATGGACAGATTTGTTGTGATCTTTATTTCCTTCCTTCCTTGTTTTCCTCTGTCACTGAAATATGCTAGCACAACCAACATACAGCTTCCAGGATTTGTTCCAACCCAAACTGTATCCAGTAACTCAGAGTCATCAAACACCTACTATATAAACTACAGCTTTGGAAAATATTTGTATTTTAACTTAAACAAGCTTGCAATCTGCAGCTGGGGAATGCTAAAGCACCCAAAGAGTGAACTCACTTGAATCACAATACCACCATGTTTTTAAAATATTTCAAAGCTCAAAAACATGTAGGAAAAACTCCAAACTAATAGGAGAAAATTCATGTCAATTTTAATTTTTAATGAAGTGAGTTTTACATTTCTGTGTTCACTTCTACCTCCTTGTTTTGCCTGGAATGAGAACCAAGAAAATATGCACAGACTTTCTGTTTTCATGACACTCAGGCTGACTAAAACCAAGCATTAGCTAATAGAGTTTAAAGCACGGTTTCAAGGCAGAAGCACAAGAAAACACACAGCAAATTGACTCCACAAGGGTGGTTTTTTTGTTAGTGTATTATGTAGACATTCTACAAGCCATGCTTCTAATTTGTACTCTGAAAGCTAAATGCAAACATTTATTCAAACATAATAGTCAAAGCACAATTCAGGAGCAATCTTCAAAGGAAAACAGTTCTTGCAGTTCAGCAACCTTGGAAAATGCTCTCTCATTTATTAAATTGTCTACATTTTTAGCAGGTTCCTAGTATCATCACTCAGTAGCATTTGTTTTCAAATCTCTTATTAGGGATCTCTTACACCAAAGGAAGCAGAACAATTGTCTATATAGGCCTAATAAACCTGCTGGGGGAAGAGCACCAAAGCTTTGCAGCAGACTGAAGTCATGAGGACTTCTTTCTGTAGTTAGGCAGAAAGCTAGTACCAAAGCTTGAACTGAAGGAGCATTTCTGAAGCAAACAGTTCCAGTTATCTACAGACTAAAATGGTTGAGCTCCACTCCAGTCTTAGAGAAAGCACAGCTTGTGTGATTTTGTTGACAATTTGGTAACTTCCCATTGCATGGAAGATACCCATTGCAATGCAAATGAAAACAAACGTGCCATCAAACTGCATCAACAGCATGCTTCTGTCACATGGTAGCAGCTTATTCAATGCTGGTTCTAACAAACACCACTGATAGCAGTGGAAGAGCAATTTATATAGAAACTGCATATTAGAATCACTGGGTCAGTTAGGTAAAATATTGTGTAGAAAGGAAACAAGGTAAGTAGAAGCAAAAACTTGCTAGACCTAGCTTATTACTTGATCATCCTCTGAGGGTACTAATCAAAGTGCAAATTATAACAGTATCTGGCCTGAGAATACTTTATTCTCAAGGCAAATTCCAGAACCTATCATTTTATTTCAGCTCCCAACACAAACCCTTCCTGGTTACATCTGGGAAACCCTGCTGAAGTCAATAAGGTTGCACAGTCTATGGAAAGAAAAAAAAATAGTTAACAGGAAAGAGGAAGAAGGAGGAACCTGTATCTTCAGTGAATTTAAAATTACTGATCTCAGTTCATGTTGTCCTAGACAGGTGTCCACATTACTAAAACCACAGCAATTAACACATTTGTTGGCAGCCTCAGACAAGTCAAAGACCAAAAGTGTATGGAAACCGGACAAACATCACAACTTTATAGGTGGTCCCTCAAAAAAAAAAAAGAAAAAAAGGAGAGTATGAAGCTTATGCTGTTGTTATGTAAACTTCTAATGAAGCACAGAAGACATCAATTTGCAGGTCTGTCAAGGCTGATCAAGCTTCACCTCACTAAGTTCACCTTTAAAAAAGCCCTACCCTGCCTCCTTTTCCTCCCCTACACATAAACACTTTCCAGAATCTTAAATTTATTGCCCCATATTTACCTTCTGGTAAAGAAAAAAAATACCCTAGCAATTTTCTGGAAAGTCAGAAAAAAAAATACTCATTCTCACCAAAGTGGCAAGAAAAGGAGGACTAAAACATTACTTTAAAAAATAATAATAAATAAAAGGCCTTATCAGACTTTATCAAAATAGAACTAACGGATACCCCTGACTACTCTAGCAATGAGTTTTGAATGCCAGTCTTTCATTATTTTTCAGCAAACCTTCTCTGAACTCCTATGAGGAAAGAAAGGGAAGGCAAAGCTGCACATCCTTTGAACAGAACAGCTGCCATAAACTGTCAGGACATTTGCCATGACCCATTGAAGGATTATGAGACAGGAGTGGAAAAACACAGAGCATCATCCTTTGTCTGAGGCACTGAAACTGCTCCAGAGGCACACCGTGTTGCCAAATGTACCAACGGAAAGGGTCTTTAGGCACCTTGAATTATCTTCCAGGAAGTGGAGCACAGGGTAAGGAAACAACAGTACAGACCAGATTCTTCACACTCACACGTTTGGGTCTCTTCCTGTTTTGTTTGCGGCAGAGGGTACTCTTGGCAACTCAAATTGCCACAGTAATACTAGGGAAAGAATTTAATATGCAGTAACTGCTTATCCATTGGAAAGCAATGGCAACAGATAGAATTACAGATGGGCTCTAACTATCCATTATCTCTGCTAAAGTCAGTAGCGGTATTCCATTATTCTATGCTTGTCCCTGTTGTCTAGGGAAAAAAACATAACCCAGACACCTATAATATTATTTGCCCAGTCAGGTGGAAGCTCATAGGCTCATTCTATCTTTGTTTTGGTTGGTTGTTTGTTCTTAAGTCTAGCCACTGCATAAGTATTTTTTCCCCACAAAATAAATCATAAAATAATCACAGAATCACAGAATATTAGGGGTTGAAAGGGACCTCAAAAGACCATCTACTCCAATCCCCCTGCCTAGGCAGGATCATCTAGATTAAGTCACATGAACGTGTCCAGGTGGGTTTTGAGTCTCCTGAGAAGAAGACTCCACAATCTCTCTGGGCAGCCTGTTCCAGTGCTCTGTCACCCTCACAGTGAAAATGTTTTGCCTTATGTTTACATAGAACCTCCTAAGCTCCAGCTTGCACCCGCTGCCCCTTGTTCTATCATTGGACATCGCTGAGAAGAGCCTGGCTCCATCCTTCTGACACTCACCCTTTACATATTTATAGAGATTAATAAGGTCACACCTCAGTCTCTTCCAGGCTAAAGAGACATAATCATTTTAATGATATTCTTAGTGTAACTTCATTTAACCAATTTTATGAAAAATATGAAAAAAATAAGCTTAAAGGGAAATATGGATGCAAATGATTCCCACCCATATCTAATTCAGTCAAATAAGAAACTCTTGTGGAAAAGCCAGAGACTTTTATCCAAGAATGTCATTGATGACCAAATAGAAAAATGCTTACATTAACACAGAAAATCAACATTTTAAACAGGAGCATGTGTAAATGAAATATATAGCCTGGAATTTACAATATGTTCCAGTACATTTATGGATAACTGCATGGGGGGAAGCAGGAGAGGGGAAGGAGTTCGGCTGGAGTGATTAAAGTGCACACATGAAAAAGACGAGTATTTTCTCAGCTGCAGCTGTGTTTTAGGTGGAGAGCACACACAAGGCTCTCTTCACTTTTTTTATTGGAATATTTAGGTGCTCGGGTAAAAGGAGGAAGTGGGATGGCTAAATGAATAGTGTGTGCTCACGAAGATTCAATCAAGGAATGGCAGCTCAAAACAATGAAGCCTCAGAAGCAGGCATAAAGGTTCAATAGTCCAAATGTTTGTACACGTGTGCTTATGTCCAAAATTTAATCTGATAACCTGTCTTCAAGGGTTTCCAGTCCTTAGAGTTGAAAATGTCAATCCAGTGACCTGTTTAGCCTAATAGTTTCTTAAATGCTATGAAAGCCTACTGATACTGAAAATACTTATTTCTACCATCATGCTTGCTCTTATAAAGATGACAGAAAATAGAACATCCAATATGTGGAAGAAAAGATACCAAATGCTGCTAAGTGTCATATAGTATCATTAGCTTTTTCAGACTTAGATGAAACCAACACACTTAATGTTCAAAAGTCTGTTGTTTGGATACAAATGGATTTGTTTAACATTTCTTTAAAAAAAAATAAAAATCCATGCTTGTCTGATAAATATGCTGAACTTGCTGACTTCATACCAGGAGTATCTTTGTCATTCAGTTTACTGACATTTGCCATTTCCTGTACAGAATGAAGTTGCACACTCATGAGGGAAGTGTGTGGCACTCCAGTCACATAACGTGTGACAGCAACCATTCAGGTGAGTTGGGTCAGTCAGATGGGAGGATTTACTTTTCAATTCTGTTTAGCCAGGCAACATTTTCTCTACCAAGGAAATGATCTGCAGTCTAAATTCATTTTGAGCAGGAGTTTTTTTCTAGAATTGCTTAATTCAGAAAGATACTGCTAACACAAACACAATCAAATAGTGAATCAAGAAGATTCAAGTAATTAGTGCCTGAAGTTCCTTATTTCTCTATAGACTCACCAGTACTCCACCATAGCCTTGCAGTTCAGCATGTCTTGAAGCCTGACCTGAAGGGATCACCTCTGGCAGGAGGGGAAGAGTTTAGCTTTGCTCCTGAGCTGGAATCTATCCAATGTGAATATCTACTTTGGAACTGTAAATAATCATACCCATGTTTCTTAACCTTTTGATTTGTGAGGGTCTCAAAATTTTGAGAGGAAGAATTGGAAAAATCCTGCATGTACCTCTCCACCTTCCTCTCACTCCCAAGTAAGACTGTTTCTCTAGTCTCTTGGGCCACATTCTGTAACCACTTAGCACAGAAAATTCCATAGAACTTGAGTAAGAAGTGAGTAAAATTTGACTGAGTAAAATTTGACTAAGGGCATTAAGATTCGGCCCACTGTTAATTTGTCTCAGCCATACTTAGGTGCACAACGATTTCTATTTTAGACAGTCAAAAAGCACACAGCAATCATGCAACACAACATGTTCTGTACTTCATTAGGGCATTTCACTAGAACATACCGGCCACAAGAATAATTGTATCATAATTCACATTGAGATACTTGATATTTGCATTTGACTTCAGAAAGACTGGCAAATCAGCAACAGTACTAGGCAGACAACTTTATCTTATGGAACATGTCATAAGACTTGTGGACTCACATTTTTTCCTAACATGTTTAATGTATGAAATTATATTCCATATTTATTTTAATAATTATTTATATTGTAAGGTCAGAAAGAAACAGTGATTTTCCTCCTTGTTTTCTGTCTCACAGGTTGACAAGGAATAGAAGAACAGAGCAAAACCTTTTGAATTGAGCATAATTTCATTCAGATATATTCTACACTAATGGTCTGACTCTTCCATAATATCAAAGAAATTGTGTATTAGTCTACTGAAGCAGTTTATCAGTCAGTTCCTTTAATGAATTGGACATCTCATTAACTCCCACTGTTTCAGAGGCAATATACACATCACAGAATGCCATTAAATATTACGGGACCTATTCTGCATGCCATGATCTGTAAAAAATCCAGTAACATCAGTAAGAAATTACCTGTCAGGGTCAGCAGGAGTACCTGTGAACTTCATGTATTGGATTATCAACATATCACTTTATTAAACAGGGCCTGGAGAAGGCCCTAAGTGCTAATGCTGGGTGGCAAAGCACAGATTTAAAGCTATAATTTGGCATAAAACAGGAAATGGATAAAAATTCCACCATTTTTCTAACACTAATTGCTTTGACAGGATGGAGATTATGCCTTCAAACCTATTAGCATAGATACACTTCACCAGAAATCATAAAGAAGACTAAATTAAGCTTACATACAATGCAGTCTCGTTTCTCCTCTGCTGACAGATTAAAGATGCCATAGCATGTTATGACATGACTACATATCTTATAGGGGAAAAAAGACAAAGGCAGAGGCAAAAATAAAGGAATGGGAGAGGTCCTCTACTGCAGACAGGAAGAGTGTGTCCTCTTTTCAAAACACATACTTTGAAAATGGTGTCATCAATTCACTACTTACAGAAATGAAAAGGCATCCTGAGGTCCAGTTCAGAAACAGGGTAGTTAAGATACACACATGCCTTAGCTGCCTTAAGTAAGCCAACTGTTATTGAGTAGTCTGAAGTTTGGGTACTCTGAGAAGCCTAGGCTATATATAAAGCAGGAGGATGTGTTCATGGCATATGATGCAGAAGTCATTAGATAAAGCCAAAACTGAGCCGTGATTTCAGGAAAGACACAGAGCAATGTGACCCATCTGCAGCCTAGTTCTCTGATGAGAACTTCCCCTAAAGCCCTGACTTCTAAATACAGCCACAGCATGAGCCTGTCTCCGGAAAAGCTCAAGCAGCAGCTGATGTGGGACCTCCTAATCTTACACCTCAGCCTTTTCTCCAGCAGGAATCACAGAGGAATGTCAGTAAAAGCCACATGCTAAATGTAGTCACTATATGAGTACCACTTGCAACCAAGCAATGTGAGAAGGCAGAGAGCCCTTTGGGGGCTACAGTGAAGGCAAGAAGTGAGAACCCTGAAAAGAGTCTTAAAAGGTACTCTAGTACTGCACCACTATGAACTACAGGTGTTTATGTGTTTGGAAGATATGTTGTTGCTTTTTCCAGGAAAAAAAAAAGGAAAAAAACCCAACCACTTCAGAGTAAAGCAGATGCGTAAAGTCTGTCTCCCAAAAGAAGAGGCACCACAGGAGCTGATCTCATCTAGAAAACACACTGGATCAGCTGGTGATCCCCACTGATACACTAAGACTATACACCTATCTGCTCTGCTGCAGAAAGCTTCCAGGAGAGCACATGCTCCTCAAAAGTCTTATCCCATACACCTGGAAAACCACAGTAGGAAACCACCCATCAGGAGAATATGACTAGAATGTAGTGACCCCTGGTGAACGCAAAATAAAAGTCTCCGAAGCACTTGGCCTATTTTAGAAGATAATGGTTTTGTAAAAAAGTTTTTCTTTCCTGCATTGAAAACAGACCACTATCAGCTATGTAACACAAGTAACTAAGCTTTTCATCCAACCCATTCTAACAATTCCTACGGTTCTGCCATTATCACTTACTCTTCAAATACTGCACAGATTTCACATTTGGATTACGTGCTCTGAACTGGAAAGCACATTTTGATAAACAATAGCTCCTATCCCTCCTTCAGTCCAATTGCAATGACCACAGCACTAAACACATCATGGCATACAAACAGATTAAATTAACAAAGTTGAATCGATATCATTTATAGCAAAACCATTCTGTTTTCACAAATCAAGAACACTCTAGGTATTAAAAAAATTTTGAAAGTAATTAACATTAAGATACTAAACCAGTGAAAATTTTCCCTTTCATCTATGAAACTGTTATACAGATTGATGAGGCATTGTGTTCTGTTACTCATCGTATATAAAAATATGTGTGATAAAAATAATATTTTGGTTTTGCTTTTAGAACAGCTCAATTAGTGAAATTACTCCCATGAGCTAAGAAGCTCTCTTTTTGTAAAGTCTTTTAAAATAATAATAAAAATCTGTCTTTGTAAACTACCATGGTGACCTCTCCTGGTAGAAAAATATATGACCACTAACCATGAAAACACTCAATCAAGATTAATCCTCAAAGGAGGAATTACACCTGGCCCACTTCATAGTTTATTTTTCATGCCATATCCTTAAAGATCCACATGCCAAATTGAAACTGACACACTAACTTCCAGATCATTAAGAAAATACTACAGCCTCCTGCTACATAGGCAAAATTCTATACAAAGTGCTTGAATAACTTTTTAAAAATATTTTTTGACAGAAACATCTTAGAGTAAGATGAAACTATAATTGTATATATCAGGGAAATAAAATTTGGGACAGTGAAAGGATAAAATATTACCTAAAAGTGGCTGCATTACAAACACTGTGGCCAGCAGGTCAAGGGAGGTTATTCTGCCTCTCTGCTCTTGTGAGACCCCACCTGGAGTACTGTGTCCACTCTGGGGTCCCCAGTACAGGAAAGACATGGAGCTTTTGGAGCAAGTCCATAGGAGGGCCACCAAGATGACTGGAGGGCTGGAGCACCTCTTCTATGAGGACAGGCTGTAAGAGTTGAGCTTGTTCAGTCTGAAGAAGAGAAGGCTCCAGGGAGAACTAATTACAGCTTACCAATACTTAAGGGGGTCCTACAGGAAAGGACTGTTCATCAGGGAGTGTAGTGACAGGACAAGAGAAATGGCTTTAAGCTGAAAGAGGGCAGGTTTAAATTAGACGTTAGGAAGAAATTATTTACTATAAGGGTAGTGAGGCCCTAGAACAGGTTGCCCAGAGAGATGGTGGAAGCCCCATCCCTAGCTGAGAGTGTTGAAAGCAAAGTTGGATGAGGCTTTAGGCAACCTGATGTAGGGAAGGGTGTCCCTGCCTATGGCAGGGGGTTTGCAACAAGATGGTCTTTGTGGTCTCTTCCAGCCCAAACCATTCTATGACTCTATGAAACCTGAAAAAAATAGATGGACATAAGCATCTGCAGGCTTTGCTGAAAAAATATTTCTTTTCATTTTCTGGAATAAACTTTTTAAATAAAACCAATTGTTTCCACAGGATCTTTAAGCAAAAATACTCCTAAATGCTTTTTAAAATATTTTTAATCTCAGACACTTAGCTATTGTGATCTTGGTCTCAGACGCCTATGGTAATGCAAAAAGTCTGTGCTAATACATCAGCAGCTCTTTGAGAATAGCTCAAGACATTTTTTGCTTTTAACAACCACCCATTAACACTAACTAGTGAAAATATATACATTTGCTGTATAATATGCAGACACACCTGAAAGAAAGCTTTTTAGATCAGGAAGGAGACATATCCATGTAAGTCTGATCACCTCCCAGAGAAGAAAGTAGCTGAAGAAACGCATAACTTTAAATACCACAGGAAATACAAGCTTGAAACAGAGAGTACAGAAGGTTCATGACACATTAAAAGTCAAAAAGAACATTTAAGCAGAATTTTTGTAATGAAAGACATCATAGGCAATCAGCACTGATTTGATTGATCTGTTGAATTCACAAGGGAGATTTCAACAAATGAGAGCACAAAGCAGTAAAATGGCTAGAACTCTGGGAAATATGGTCAATGGAAATGGAGCTGACCCATGACAGGAATCCAAGTTAATGATAAAAGTGCATACATGTATTTTAACAACAAGTAGCTTAAAAGCAACTCTAGTATTTAAAGACTACTTCTTCTTTTGATTATTACCAACCCATCTGTAAATATATCAGTGAAGAACTAAAGTATGAAATCACTTGTGGCAGGTAGGGGTTCCAATTAAACAATACTATGCCTGTTCTCTTAATTTCTCAAAATATGCATTTTGAAAGAATTCTTATCTTAAAAAAAAGAAGAATGAGCAATAGGTAAGGATGATGGAACAAAAAGATAGCTGTCATGTTTTGCCTTCTTCATGATAAACACTCTTCAAGAGCCAGGTTCCTGTCAGAAATGTGCATGAGTATGCAACTCCACAGATCAGGCATGAATCACAAACTCATTCTGCACTCAGTCACATGGTATTTAAGAAGCACTTATAAAAACCATTGGGAAGGTAGCAGATAAACACAAGTAATAATTAGGAGTCAATTCTATCAAAGACAGAAAATGAACAGTGTTGACTCAAGATTAAGCATTGACTGGAGGAAATCCCTTAATCACTCTTCTTGACTTGTATTTGGAAGAAGCTATTAAAAAGGCAAGTGAAC
>VZTU01017994.1:18836-59318 GCA_013400835.1 Zapornia atra
TATTGAACAGGGGATTTTTTTTTCCCTGTTTCTGCCAAAAGTATTGATTCATTTTTTTAAAACACATCTTAAACCAGTTCCAAAATTCTAATGCTCACATGCCTGTTGGGAACAGGCTTTACCATGTGGTCTACAAATAGGCAAGAAAGCCATATTGCCTCCCCTGTCCCTAAACATTTATTCATAGAACATAGCACACATGCTGGTTACCCACTTCTTGTACTCAGACACAACATGATAATTTGTGAGGCTGTATCCCAAGTTCATAAGCAGCATACTGGGCAGAATTATTTCAGAAATTTGTTTTTACAATACAGTAGAATAGAGTTACCCTTTTCAACAGTCCCAGTTACAGAACCACCCATACTTATCTGTCACACTGCTCTCTTGGCTCAGTGTGCTGCTCAGTTCTGCCAATTTGTTCCAGTGATCAAAATGGAGGATTTCTTAAGATGGTACCTGCTCCAACATGTAAAGTGTGAGATACTGGAAGAAATACACCTGGACATCAGACAGGAGACTTAAGAGAGGCGTGACAGACCTTCCAGAATTCAGGCATTAAGCACTTAGTGCACCTAATCATTACCTGACAACAGGTCACTAAAGGTGACATCATGGTGGATGTTTGTCACAGACCACATGATCAGGATAATAAGGCAGACAAAGTCTTCTTAAACAACTGAAGAATGTTTCTATACCATGATCTGGTTCTTCTAGAGGACTTTAATTAAGCTAGCACCAATGTGAAGAGCAAGACACTGAGATAAAAGCCATCTGAGAGATTACTGGAGTAACTTTTAGATACAGATATTGAGTGGGCAACCGGGAATGAAACACAGCTGGATCTGCTGTTCAGATACACAACGAATAATTAGTTTGGGATATAATCATTAATGACAATGCCTTGAATGTAGCATTTAAGAAATAATGTAACTCAAAGTTCTGAAGGGAACTTAAACTTCAGAAGAGAAAACTTCCAAATATTCAGGGAACTGATAGGTGCGATCCCATAGGAGACAGTTCTGAAGGATCAACAAGCTCAGAAGGTCTTTAAAGATAGCCTCCTCCAAATGGAAAGAAGTGATGAAATCTAACAACAGGAGAACAAGGGAAGTGATTACTCCCTTATTTACTTAGCTCTCATTAGACTGTATCTAGGATACTGTACAATTATTTTGCCACCACTGCAAGAAAGACTTTGATAACTTGGAGCAAGTTCAGTGTAGGACCATCAAGGTGGAAGGTCCCTTATTATATGGCTGTATGAAAAGAAGAAACCACCAAGCCACATGCTTCCAAGGCACATGGTTCCAGAGTTCTGAGATCCAACATTTGCCTCCCATGACAAGTGCAGATGTTATTCTTACCCATTAAACAATCTGTAACTAGAATGGCCACAATTATTTTGTAAAACCATATGTGCCCTTCCTGCTTGGGAAATTCCAGCATCTGCTGGAGCTGAAGAGAGGGCAGGCAGAACAAGTTTAGGAGACAGAAGGTAATGTAGCATTGCCTTAAGTCTTGCAAATACTTTATTAACAACTGTGGCACATTCCATTATGGCTGATTCCCCAAGCATTGTACAAAAACTGTCTCAAGTAGAAGATCCGAAATACTGATGAATAGAGAAGTGAAAAAGCTCCACAAAGCACTGCAAGCACATTTAAGCTAGCTTTGTGGATTGTGAAATCATATGTACATTTTTGTTCCATCTGGAAGTTTTGTGATCCATTTTAAACACTATTTGAAATTCTAAGCTTCTCTCTGCGAGTATAAAAATGCAGAAGGAATTGTGTTCTTCTCTACATATTCTAATGGTGTTAATCAGTGTGATTCATTGTCAATGTCACTTCCCTGACTTTCTGGTTTGCTAAACAGTTGGAGAATGAAAAAAAATAACTTGGCATTAAGAACGATCATACAATGTATTTACATGGGAAATTTAAATTAGATGATCCCAGGCAGATCTGGCAAAAACTCTTCCAAGATCAATGGACTGAGAACAAAAATCTCCTGCAAATGGCAGCATTTGCAAGTTCTAGACAAGCATTTTCACCAGTTCTATTGCCACAGAAGTAAACTGATTTTACCAGTGATGAACAGATGGAGATTTACACGTTGTCTTTTCTTCTTGAATGCAAAGAGTGGAAATTTCCTTTAAGCACAAGCAAGGACACCAAATAGAGCAATTTCCAGCATTTGTGTCAGAAGCTGTGTCTATGAAAATTTTTCAATGTTCTCAAAGATGATAGATTGATCTTAATATTCAAATGCAGAGCCTAAAAGTAATATTTTTTTCCTCCAGAATTCACTTGAATTTTCAGAGACTTGGAAACATATGCTTGGGGTTGGGAATGGAGTAAGAGTTTAGGGTTTGCTTCCTTTTCACTTTAAGTTACATCAGCTGCTTCTAAAGCCCCCTTTTTCATTCAAACTATAAACAGTGCTTTGGAGGCCCTTCTATGTGAAGATGATATTCCCTCCTTGGTATATACACGTAGCTTGTCCAAATGATGACAGGTTTCACACTTGACATGAAATTAATTTAAACCACCCAGATATATTAAGAGCATTTAAAAATTCAGTCTTTAAAACAGAAGACATTAGGGCTTGGAACAAATCTGCAGTTACATCTGCTAATGATGTGCCGTGTCTACCATAGTGATACATATTGTCCAAAAATGTGTTTGGCACATCATCTTACCCTCTCTAAGAAAATAAAAAAACATTCAAGTGTCTACAAGTATCAAATGTTATCCTTCTTGTCAAGCCTTACCAACTTTCAGCATTACAATTTTGAGGTTTATTCTTCCCAACTGTTAATCTACCTCAATACAGTGAAAAGCAGTTTTTCCACAAGGGGGAAAATACCACAAGCATCACATAGCAGTATTTATTTGCGAGTGACACAGGGCTGTACAAAGAATTATGGGTTCCTTCAGTCAGGAGAGAAGCAAATCAACGTCATTTTGAAATTTATCCAGTAGATGTGTTGGTCCAATTTTATTTCTCACCACACTGGCAGTCTCTGCTATTCTCAAACACTTTCAAGAGAGCAGAGGGACACAGAAGGTAGAATACATAGGCAAGTGTTTTTGTATTTTGGTGAGAGAAACTTGCTCTGGTTCCATGAACAGTCAAATTTGGTATGAAATAGATCAGAGTAATAATCTGCTACAGAATAAAGAGAACAATGATCTCCAGGATTCCATGGGGTTAGCACTCTTTGGGGTAACATGAGAGATAGAGTTTGAAATTCCTTCAGGTAAAGGCGAATAAGGGATAATTGCTCCAAGCCACAGTCTAGCCATTTAGCTACTAGAAACAAGAAACCTTACAATTCTATTAAAAATAACTAATTAGCTCCAAAAGCAATCTTTCAAATGTTGTAATTGAAGCAAATGTATTTCAAAGACTCAGAGTTTTAAGACAAATGCTTTCCAGGCAAGTGAATCTACAGTAGCCAGCAGAACAGCTAACCTCTGTTCCTCTAGGAGGGAAGCTAAAGAAACAGCAGGGGAGGAAAGCAAATTCAGGAGAGGTATCCTTCAGCGTAAGTCTGTAACACAAGGTGGCCAAGAGTCGCTCCGGCACTGCCACTGACTATGTGCAAATCATTTGTTAGGTGACAACATCATTTAAAAATAGCTGGCACTGCTATGTGGGGGACCATGTCAACCACACATCTGTCTTCAACTAGTTATTTTTCTCTCCAATAATAATATGTGGCTGCACATGCACATATCTACACACACCAAAAAAAAAATCAGCTAAGCATTGCATCCTTGCCAGTATTACTGTTTCTGGTGGTGGTTGTACTGACCTATAATCAGTCTACATCCTTCAGCGAGGATGAGAAGACCACACATGATTGGCAGAACACTGCACTTTGTTTGACACTGACTACAGCTTAAAGACCAAGCAACATTTGTTACAGGATTAACATTAATTAAAATCCCCAAATAAACCAGGGATCCTAATGATGGATTTGTCAATCGCGGGCAAACGTTGCATATAATAATGTAATCTAAGCCACAAGAGAAGAAATAAGTAACAGATTTTTATTTTCAAACCATGGAAAAAAAAATCTTTCACATTATAAGTTACCACTTAGCAAAAAAAAAAACCCAAAAAACTCAATAGGAATGCTGAGATTATCACACATTGAGATCAGAGGATGGGACTGCTTAAAATTCAAGAACGAGCAACTGTTTTAAAGTGATTTACTCCATTTTTATCAAAGATGCTTCATCTCCATTCTTTCTACAGGTGAAGAAGGGCATGGGGGAACAGAGGAAGAACATCGCCTAGAGTCATGCAAATTATTTGTACTTTTAATTCTCACTTACTTCAATTTAACACTTAAAAGTATTGTATGTTTGTTGCAACAGTTTATAGACAGTTGCTGGATGTGATCTGACATTTTTAAGAGCCTTAAACAGCTCAGGACTTGTAACACACAGTTCAGGTACATTTCTGTACCTCTGTAAATTAGCTACTCCAATGATAAAAAAAATTGTTCCCTGGCTACTGGGAAAAGAATAAGCCACCTGTGTGTAACTCCAAGTGAGCAGATTTTTCTATCACAACACCTGTAATTTAAATTACAACTTAAGATCCTAATAACAAGAAAAGGGTATCAGCTAAGCAACGCATGTACCTTATTGCAAAAGCATAAGGTACAAAACTTAAAATGTGTCCTCAAGAAGAACCTGACACCCTAGTGCTAAGAGCCACAACAGTTAGCAGCACCAACTTGAAAGCAAAATCACTGTTTTCCCTAAGTGTAACAGGGGGCCTTCCTTCCTATTCTGTATACTGCTTAAGACTAATGAACAGTGGTCCACAATAAGAGCTACAGGATACAGTTTCATACCTTATGAAAAGCAAGTATTTAAATCTATTAATCTATCAAGTAGTCTCATAGTTTACAGATCCAGAAAATAATCATCCCTATTAAACAATGGCATTCCTCTAATGAAAGCAGGTAATATCTTAAATATCCTGGTAGCATGATTTGCATGAGGATTTTTAGGTTATTTCCCTTGTTCACTTAAAGCAATTTAGATTTTATTTTTTTAGACTCTGACAAGAGTCTTTCCCAAAAAAGTCCACTTACCATCCAGAAAAGGGTTCCAGTGGCAAATTCAGAATAATGCTCTATAGTAGACAGCACACTGAATATTAAACAAACCAGCACCAAGAGAAATCTGTAAAAAGAAAATGGTGTTTAGTGACTCATGTTGAACTGTAAAATATAGATTTAGTTTTAGCTCTCTCATTCACATAACTTTCTTCATCACAAGTATTTTTTGTTTAATCCATCAAGTGATTATCATCATTTTGCATTCAGTAACTTTTAAGAAATATGAAATAAAAATGAGAAAAAGGCTGAACACAGTTCAATCAATATATAAAACTCAGATTATAAAGTGTACTGTCCCACAGAAGCTTGTCATAGTGAATGTTTCATGTTTCACTGATTGCTATATAACTTGTGTGCTGCAGCTGAAAGGTATCATAATTGACAATGTATTAAAGAATTAGACATATGACTGGAATGAAGAACAATAACGTCAATGAAAGTGTACCATTAAATGTGTTCTATAAATTCAAAACATACATAAATACAGCATAAACAGCTACTGCCACAGTATTTCTGGTATCACCATGCAGATCAAGAAAAAAAAAAAAATCAGAAGTTTCAGGATATATACTCCTGCCCCCAAAAATAATTTCAAAAGGAAAAATTGAAAAAGTCATGAGAATTGGAAAACCAAATGTGCAAATTAATTCTAGTTGCTTAAATGCTGGCAGAATACCCATTACTTTGAAACAATGTCTCAGCCATCTTTCCACCATTGGTAACATTAAATATTTAAACAACTGATGAAAATACATAATGTATGAAAAACTCTGATGGACAGACCAAAAAGACAACTTCTGATAGGTTTTGCACTACAGTTTTCACCATCTCTTAAGGTAATGCAGAAAACAAGAAAAAAAAAGAAAACTGAGATTTCTTCCACTAACAGCCAAAAACATTCCTCCTTGTGTACCAGCTCGTCCAGCTGTCATTTCCTCTGATTCCATGCCAAGAGGCTAGATCTAAACTCCTAAACTAGCAATTAAAACCTTAATATGCATGTGGTGAGACAGCTTTCCAGTGAGAACCCCTTCTGAAGTAGATAAACACTAGTGACAAGGCCAGTTTAAGAACTTTAAAGCAAACAACAGACTAGCAGCCCTAGTGGCTCTATTATTAAAATTGTGAGATTTCAGCAATCAGATATAAACACACTAACTACACTTAGTGTGCTTTTGGAGACTTTTACATGAAAAATAAAGGAGGAAGAGATTATCAGAAAGGATAAATATTCATGTGCAACCTAGAGACCAGTGACAAGATGAATTTCTTAGGATACTATTCAGGGACTTGCCCTGGTCAACATTTTTATCAGTATTCCAGAAGAGGAGATGAAATGCTCCTCATCAAGTCCACACATGACACCCAAACAGGGGTTCAGTCAACCTGAGGGCAGAGCAACCGGTTAGAGGTGCCTGGACAGGCTAAGGAACAGACTTACAGGGTCTCCTAAAACTGAACATGAAAAAATATCAAGTCCTGCACATGGTATGGGACAGGCCCAAACCCACATAGGATGAAGACTGTCCACATCCTGGGCTGCATCCCCTGCAGCCCTTCCAGCATGGGAAGAGTAGTGATGGCTCCCTTTTTCTGGACTCCAGATGGGGTGGTGAACATAGATAGGGCCTAAACTACAGCAGAAATATGACAGAGGGAGTCTGATGGAGAGCAAAAGTGGATGACATGCCTACCATGTCCTCTACTTGCCCAAAATTCCTGTGCATCTTCCAGTCACCTCATCTATTCCCTACATCGCTCTGACCCTGGGGGCTGCCATTTTGCAAAACATCGTATACCACTTGTGCGTAGACTGCCCTGTGACTGGATGAAACAACCAGCTGCCCCTTCTTGCCTGCATCAGAAAGGCATCAGAGTGGGATGCTCCTTTTTGTGTTCTACCTGGAGAAACACATTTTTTGTGTCATACCCTACCTGTTTTCATACTTCTCTGTGATTAGATAGTTGCCATTTTTTTTGGAACCGTCATGCCCACATGATATCAGACAACTCTCTGCCTGGCTGGTCATTTCTTTCAGGCTAAGAAGTGCTCATATATAGATATATATACATTTTTGCATACACATAAGTTTTTAGGTATAGAAATAAATATACATAATATATAGACTATAGTATTGTGGAGGGTGTTCCTTGGATGGCTACCAAACACACCCAGCCACTATCTCACTCCTGTTCCACAACAGGACAAGAGGAGAAAAACAGATGAAAAGGCTCATTGGTCAAGATAAAGACAGGGAGACCACTTACCAATTACTGCCATGGGTAAAACAGATCCAACTTGGGGAAAATTAAGTTATGGCCAGTGAAAATAATATTCAGATAGTGAAAAACAAAGAAAACAAAGAAAACAAAACCATGTCTCACTTGTCTTCCTTTCCCAGGCTCAACTCCTCTTCTTCATTTCCAGCTCTTCTACCTTCCTCCCTCCCTCCCTCCCACACAGGCCAAGGAGCACAGGGGAATGTGTAATGCAGGGTTGTGGTCAGTCCTTAACACTTTGTCTCTGTCCCTCCTTCCTCCTCCTCACATTGCTGCCCTGCTCCAGTGTGGCCCTTTCCATGGGCTGCAGTTCTTGAGCATAAACTTGCTCCAGCATGGGCTCTCCAGGGGCTGTGGTGGTGTTGTGCTTTAGCTCCAGCCAACAGCTGAGCACCATGTGCTGCTCACTCATCCACCTCCTGGGGAGGAGAATGGAGAGACAAAGGCAAACTTCATGGGTTGGGATAAGGGCAGTTTACTGGAACAGTACAGGAAGAGGGACATAACAACAGGACTTAGAATATACACATGTGATAACTCAAGGCAATTTACTGACCCAACAACCAACTGGGTGCTCAGCACACACTCAGAGCATCCCAGAGCCACAATGAGCCACTTCTCCCCTGCTACCCCCTTTTATGGAGGGTACAACTTCATATGGTATGGAATACTGCCTTGACCAGCCGTTCTGGCTCCTTGTGGAAATTAACTCCATCCTAGCCGAAACCAGGACAAGGGGAACCTCTGCTCTGGAACATGAAGCACCTCCTGTCTCTCTTCCTGCTCTTCTCACCTTAGTCTTCACTGGGCTATTTCTCAACCTTTTTTCCCCTTTCACCTCACAGCCTACATTCTGTCTTTGGCCTTTCCTAAATGTGCTTGCCCAGAGGCCCTCCTCTCATGGCTGAGGGGCTCAGCCATGCCCTGCAATGGGTCAGTTGGAGCTGGGTAGAGCCACCACTGCTGCCAGCGTCTGGGCATCAAAACCAATTACAAGAATATATATTAGGGAACATAGAATAGAGAATATATATATGTATAAATATAGATATAAAGGAGTTTACAAATAGGCATGTTACTTACTCACAGATGCACTTTATATATACACACACATACACACTATAGAGCGTATATATTTATATCTGCATCTATACACTCAGATGTCAGGGAGCCATGAGAGGGAGGCTCTTCTGTTGAAGTCAGGCACCAAGGGTGACAACAGCATAGGCAAGGCATGACTTAACTCACCAGGCTGTAGATTTGCAATACCAAAGGAAGGCTGAGAGAGTGAGAGCAACCAGCTCCATCAACCTCTTGGTGAGTAGGGCACAGTATCCATTAAAGAAGCCCAGACAAGAACAGCAAGGTACACAGCTGTAACATTCGTTCAAGGTCTGTCCCAGAGACAGCAACCAGTGAAGACTGGAGACAAAGCTACCCACATAGATTCAGGTTTAGCACTTGCCAAGAACTATTTGTGCATGGAAACACCCAGAAGACATGTTTGCCTCAGGTGGAAGGCAGACTGAATCAATATTCTTTATGCAGCACATTCAAACTACAACTTGAACCAGGGAAAACTACAACTAGAACCAGGGAAAACTACAACTAGAACCAGGGAAAACTGGACCATACTGGTATCTACAGCCATGCAAAGGCCGTTCAGATTTCCTTTTCCCCTTGTAGGAATGCTTCAGATTTTTAGACTGCCTCCAGATCCCCAGAAACACTGAACCAAGGATAATGAACAGTGGAAAGAATTCTCATTGACATAACTGGTACGCTTGGTCTGGTCACTCACACACTGCAAGTCAAGGGTATGTACGTGCAAACACAGGCAAAGAGAGACAGCTGTTTCTCAGCTGCAACACAGATGCCGGCTGACTTTGGTCAAGCCTAAAATTGAATTTGAAGATATAAAACCCAACCTGCTTATATTCATATGGCTCTGGAAAGGCTCTGTCACTATTATCCACAAGCAGAGATTTGAGAAGATTTGGTCCACCATAAATAACTGAATTTCTTCAGCAGCGGCTAGGTCTCAGAATCAAGTTTTCTTCAGTAATTACCTAACCTGGTCCACACTATGAAGGCTGACCTTTAACATGAGTTATCAAAGCTCCTAAACAATTGACTGTTTGGGTTTTTTTAACAGCAGTGATGGACAGTGGGGTATTTCTAGTTTCTTTTGAGCTGAAGGCTGGGGGACAGCATCTGAGAGCTGGCTATGTAGCTGCTCCATTTGATACCTGTTGTTGTGAGTTCTTGCAGTTAAATGCTATAATTTGATTAGTATGGAAGTATTTAAATGTTTTTGAAAAAATGTTTCCTTGTGCACTTCAAGAGGCCCTAAAAGACTTATTTGTAATGTAAATTAAAATCTGATTTTTCTGACGCACATTCAGAAGGCTGTTTCACCTTTTTTTGTGTTAACGAAGAAAAAAAATGCATGGAATCTTATTGATTTCTAGTTCTTCATTAATGTCAAGTACCTGGGGCTTTAGAAAAAATAAGAGTGAAAGGGAAAAAAGGTCCAGATAACATATCTTAGTCGGGGCTGTCAAGTGCTTTTAGCATAGGACAGATTTCTTAGCCACAGCCCCATAATTTATTAGTTACACAGCTCGTCACCCAATCCTGCTACTTCTTTCACTTCAACATACACATGTTGCTGAGCACATTATTCAGTAGATTTACTTCCAGCCCAAAATGCTTATCTCTCTGAAAACTGTGGTATGCTACAGGAGGCAGAGAGACCTGTCCAAGCCAAAATGAACCTGATCTATTGCTTCAATAAACCACTGACCAAAGGTAAGGCAGCCAGCAGAGGGGGCAAAAGTCTCACTTTCATCCCGCAGGTACAATTACTGGAGAGCTATTCCGGGGCGGGGGAGGGAAGGGGAAAAAAGAAAAAAAAAAGAGAAAAAAACCCAGCAAAACCAGCAAAGCGGTGAGAACAAGAGACTGTGAAACACAAGCCAGCCCCTGTCAGATGGAAAAGAGCAAGTTGTTGGGGAGTTTACCGCATGTGTATTGACAGCATCCTATACTAGAAGAGTCTTGTCATGGGGTTATGCGAATCTTTAGGCTTTCCTTTGCACAGTAGAACTGCTTTCTATGTAAAGAAAATACAGATATAAAATTAAAGTACCCAGGGTTATAAGATTCTCCTTTTCTTATTACATTTAATATGAGAGGAATATATCAGTACACAGAAGCCTTCACGGGCACTGAACACCCCGCTCTGTTAGATGCTCTGCTCTATCAGGCAGTCTCTTCACCCAGACAGCTTTTACTTTCAATTATCAATCCCAGTGATGGGTAAACAGAGAAAGACACAAAGAAGTGAACAGACTTATCCATACATCAGGACAATACCAAAAGCATACAGAACGTGGATCTCAAAGCACACCATTGACCAGTCAATAGTCCTGGGAACACAGGAACTTGGACAGTCCCTGAAATAACCAGAGATAACCACAGGAAACTCACGCATACACTTACTGCAACTAATCAGTCTGTTTGTTCTCATCTTTATTATAAGAACGCTCTTCCACTTCTACCATTTTTACAGATCTTATTTGTCATCAAAATGCATGTATAAAGATACGTAAAGCTTCCCCTGGGGACACACAGCCCCTTCCTTTCCTCCAGATCCCTGCCATTTTGTTTACCTCCTTTCCATATCCCTTTGCTTTCTTTTACTGTCACCACTAGTAATAAATAAAAAGCCAGGAGTAATTCACTTCCTCAGTACTGCCTATCAAGTTACTGAAGATGATGATGAACTCCACAACTTTTCTTCTTTCCCATTCTAAATTAAACAAAGAGAACTGAATATTCTTACACACCCTGCAGGTTTTATCACTACATCTTCAACCACAGCTCTTTTTAGACTTCAGAAAATGTAATCAGATTTGCAAACCTCAAAAAAAAAAAAAAGGATAAATTGATAAAAATGTGATACAAAATGCAAAGATGTAAGTCCATAAGGATATATAACAGGACAATTGGTGCCATTTGTTTACTGAGGGGCCTCAAACTGTCCACAGGCTACTAACATATCCTGTAAGTTTTATAACTTCCAGCTTAGTGGAAGCTTCCCACCTATATTTACTTGTTGAGAGTCTCCATCCCTCTCCCATTTATAAAATGCTCATTAAAGGACTCCTTAAATTCTGTTAATTTATGGCACTGTATATTCTGGCCAGAGAGTGTCACTCCTTCCCAGTAAATAATAAAGACATCATTTTGCTAGCACAGCATATGCTGGACATCCCATTGATAACGTATCAAGTCCTCATATAAAATGCATTTATTTGAAACTGAGAATTACTGCTGATCACTTTTGGTCATACAAGATCAAGATTGGCTTTTTTGAGAGGAGAAGGGTTACCTTCAGAGCACCTGCATATATTTCAGTTTCAATAATCCCCTTTCCCAAATCCAAATCACAATGTAAAACCCTCCTGGTAATGTCAAGCAGAAAGTTCTTCCCTTCATACACCTCACTGTTAACAACTTCAAGCACTGACGTGCCCACATCTAGTGACCACGTTTGCCACTTCTGTCAACTGCATGGCATGACACAACGGTGTCTAGGGAGAATATGAAAGTTAAAACTACTTATGAAGACACATCTGAGACTGGCATTCAGAGCAAGACATGTAACAATGGTATCAGCTCTAAAAGCAGTATTAGATTAATAACCATGCTGTGTGATCTGTCCTAAGGAACCTGCTTGGGCAGGGGGGTTGTACTCGATCACTTGAGGTCCCTTCCAACCCCTACAATTCTGTGATTCTGTAAATCTGTGATGCTGTGCTACTCCATGACAGTTCAAAGTAGGGACAAATGGGCTTGAGACTCTTGGCCTTGATTCCAGAAGATGAGAAATTCTTACAGTCTATTTATTGGAACCTGGAAGAATAACATGCCTGGCACAGAAAGAGGTAATGTCAAAATGCCTGATGTTCAGACTGAATTCCAGAAAGCACAAGGAGACTTTAGCAACTAACATCACAATGGAGAAATGAGAAATTCCTTTGAGTGAGAAAAAGCCATGCTAAGCAGTGGCAACAGCAAATGAACCATAAGCATGAGGGCAGCTCATACAAGGTGGGTACAGACTAAGTTGCACCTGAGGTTGGTGGCCCTGCCTGTGGCAGGGGGGTTGAAGATCTATGATCCTTGGGGTCCCTTCCAACCCATGCCATTCTATGATTCTATGATTCTATGATAAAGTCAAAGATACTGGCAAACTAATCAAGCAAGCTCAGTTCAAAGGCAGTTCACCCAAGTCAACCAACATGCCATGAACTGGAAGTAAAGGTGTTGTTCCAGTAATCACAGCAAAGCTCTAGTACACAGTCAAGAGGTTTAGAAAAGAAGACTATGCAATATTTTGTATGGAATTAAGACGTGCTTAAGGATGGGAGAGCAGATATCAGTCTGTTGCACAGCTCAGCAGTAAACTGCAGTGGCAGCATTCTTGCAAGTAGTTTGTCACCTGAGAAAGCTGTATTTATAAAAATAAAGTTCTTCTCTTATTGAGCCCACCTTAGCTGAAAGATACAATCAGCAAGCGCCCTAGGTTGCAGATCCTGAAATAATCTCAGTGATTTTTCCCTTTAATCTAATGGGAAATACATATTTATTGCTTTCATGTGAAGTTTTCAAATTGCGCTGAAATGGACACTTTTGTAGAATTTTAAATTGTTAATTAATTGTTAATTAATTAAGTTAATTTAACTTAATTAATTGTTCATCGATTAAGTTAAATTAAGCAATTTTAAATCCACTGACCTATACAGTAGCCTTTCAGTGCTAAATGAAACTTCATTGAATGCTCACCTGGTGTTTCAGGCTGCAGCTGCTATTTATTACACCAAAGGTGAACTGAGTTTTCCTAAGTGTCTAACAACAAAATGCTAAAAAAGTCAAGCCATGACTGTTTTATTTGTTGACTATACCAACTGTGCTGGTACTTAAGGATTTAGTATTTTAAAGTAAAATTTAAAAATCATAATCTGAAGAGCATACGCTACCCTTTCTAATAAAAACAAACAAAAACCAAAACCCAAACACCATAAGAGAGAAAAGCCCTAGAAATAAAAAAAGGTTAGCAAAATTACCTAGTAATTTATAGAAGATTTTATAAAAATACTGTTTCTTTAGATACCAGCTGATTAAGGCATTTCTACAAGAGGTTGCAGCCCACAGCAAGATTCTATTTCCTTCCACATACAAAACTTGATTGCAGCCTATCTAACTCTTGAACTGAATTAGGGGATGTATTAACAGCACATCACCTGAACTGCAAAAGATCATTTTGCTTCCTGATATATTAGTGGAAAAAAGCACAAATCATATCATCGGTCCCAGTTTTGCCAGCACTGAACAACTGCTCACATATGACTATTCATTCAAAATGAGAATATTTTGGGGAGTATGAGACAGAGAAATATGTTATAAATCACAGCTGACTAAGATTCTTAAGGGTGAGGTCCAAGTAAAAAAGCAGGTGGAGACCATCTCAGTTCATTCATTAAGGTGACAAAAAAGGCAAAAATTAAGAGATATGCCTTTGTAATCTGTTTAAGAGGGCCTTATATACAAGAATTTCTGTTCAGAACTATTATTTGATGCTTCTTACACCATTCTAAGCATGTAATAAACACTTGGTCAAAGGACTGGAGTGCTATATTTTCCTCTATGTGAAGGGAGAGTAGTTCCACAAAATGCAAAGGCAAAATGGAGGATTAGAGGGGGAAGGTTGTTGGGCTTGGTCAGCTTGAAGAAGAGAAGGCTCCACTGGGGGACCTAATAGCTGCCTTCCACTACCTGAAAGGTGCCTGTAGGAAAGTTGAGGAGGAATTGTTCACAAGGGCATGTAGCAATAGGACAAGCGGAAAGGGTTTTAAACTGGAAAAGAGGAGGATTTGCTTGGATGTTCGGAAAAAGTTCTTCAATATGGGGGTGGTAGATCACTGGAACAGGCTGCCCAGGGACATAGTGGAGGCCCCATCTCTGGAGACATTCAAGGTCAGGCTTGATGGGGCTCTGAGCAACCTGACTTAGTGAAGATGTCCCTGCTTACTGCGGGGGGAATTGGATTAGATGACCTCTAAAGGTCACTTCCCACCTAACACATTCTGTGATTCTAAGCTAATAAGCAAAAATAGGCATAGCAAAATAAAAGCTCTGACTAAAGTGCCTCAAGCTGTCAATTGGGGGTTTGCTCATTTGATATTTTATTATGCTTCTGCTGTCTTCCTTTTGATGAAGATACTTTCCTATTAGTGGCATGTTTTCTCATCTAATTTCCTTCCATGGGTTTTGCAGCTAAAATGTCTGAGTTTTAGCCAGTGAATTCTGGACACCACTTTAGATGCCAAACAGGAGACAACAGGAACCTGCTCTGCAGGTAATGCCTGTAGCTCACTTCAATTTCCATTATCACCATAAATGGTCATTAGTGCTAAAATTAAGTTTATAATATTGCCACACTAACACATTTATATGTCTTTTTTTATTGAGACTAAAAGTCATAAAGATTTAAAAACATTGGGAGGCTCTTTGTCTTATTATTGAGGTTTTAGACTTGAAAAAAAAGAAAACATTTAAAAACTACGTAATTCAATTCAAATAACTCTCCTGTTAATATGATATTGATTCTAGGACTCAGTACACTAATAAAAATGTAAAACAGACTCAGATTTTTATCTTGACTATGAAGTTAATTATCCCCAAATAGAACCAATGAAAGCATTATTAGTTGTAAATAATTTGGATCATAAACAAAACCATACCTATATATATCAAAATAAAGTTAAGCTTCTTACTAGCAAGGGCAAAGGCATCTTGAAAAGCAAATGGCACTTACTGCTTCCTGTACCCAAAGGTGAATTTTCTTGCTCATGAGAGCTTATACTTAAGTGCTGGGTATTTTTACATACCATAAAAACAGTGAGAGTTACCTATTGACTTCCTGATGTGTTAAAAAAAACGAATAATTAAAATGTCTTTTGCCTGTATGTTGCAGTGACTATCTCAGAAGCTGTAAAACATGCTGATCTCACAACAGCAGAATTTGCTCCTGACTTCAGCTCTGCTCCATAACCTCCTGTTTGAAAACATACACTACATGTTGCTATTGTGCATCTGAATCTACAGAGAACCTGAAACAATGGAAAGGATGTGTGAAGGCTCTGAGGGCATCAACAGGCTCCAGTTGCCCTGAGATCCACGTTCATCAACCCAGTACATAGGTCTTCCTACTAATCCCTCATCACACACTTTCCACCAGCAACCTACTCTTGGCTAGTAGTCATGGTACAATTCAGAACATCACATGAAGCAGATTTTGATTGGTCAACTACTTTGTGGCAAGCATCAGTACCTCATCAACTGGCAGGGCTATGGACCAGAATAACATTCTGGGGAACTGGCAGACAACGTAAATGGAGCAAAACCAAGAGGCTTTTACAAATCCCCCTCCAAAACCAGACCTTTGCAAAGGGCAAGGACACATCTTGAAAAGGACAGGGTTGCTTTTAGGGGTCTGAGTGCATCAACAGGCTGTATTTGCTCTGGTTAGCCTTTTGGTACGCTCAGTGTCCTGGCAGCATGCGTGATTCCTTCCCAAATTCACCTCAGGGCATGCCTACACAAATTTTACTGAAGCTGAAACAAGTAGTCCCAAACTAGAAAATTATTTCAGCACAGGTTAGCTGCCTAAAATGCTAGGCATGCTTTCCAGTCTGCTATGGTAGCAGTGTAACTGCATCTAGCTAGTTTAAAGTGAGTGCATGTATACTGCCATATCCAAGAGCAGCATGTCCTCAGGGAGAGGCTCAGGAAACCTGCAGTCCAATAGCTGTGCAATCTTGCCAGGTGTTAAACAAAGCAACATTTATGCTCTCACATTGTCTTTACAGCTACCATCTCCCTCCACATCTTCAGCTGCTAACTGCCTACAGCCATATCCCACTCCGCATCTTCCACCACCTGACCAGCTCATTTCTTGCTCTCTATATTCCCCAAGCTGTCCCACAGAGCCATGCAAAAAATAATGCCTAACTGTATAAAAACAAATGGCAACCATGCCATTTTTGCAGCCGTGTTCCATTGTCCTTCTTACGTGTAACATGTCACTCTGCACTGACAAAAATGACTTTATTTTCCATTACTTTTCAGGTATCACTAGGAAATACTGTATAAGATTATAAAAAAATCCAAACCTGTTCAGCAGGCATATACAGCATTCTTACACAGAAGATCCAGAATACAGAAACAACTATTTTTTCTAGTCTACACAATCTTGCTAAAAAGCTCTGTCTTTCCATTGCTCTCTGTCAGCTGGAAGTAGTGAACAAACCAACTCTCAGTTCTGCTCAGGCATGCATTTAACATGTGATAATTTTCTACTGGTTTTCTCCTAGCTCTGCGATAGTTCTTATACCATTCAGTTTTGAGTCCCAGAAGACAAGTTCCTCCAAGTGCAAGAGATGCCTCAAACCAAGGCCTTCCCATTGCCAAGAGCTCCTTTTTGACCACTACTCCCCAAAATGCTGGAAACCTCCCTTGCTAACCATGTTTTACATTTCAGCTACCACTGTTCTTACATTTTCCAAGTAATCCCAAACAGAGGACACAGACCCGAGACACTCTAATAATCTTGCTCCACAGTCTGTGTGCTGCCACAGCCTATGATCTTCATGTAGACAGAAAAGTTTGCTGAAGAGAGCGGGAAAGGCAAGAACCTGATTATTACTCCAACATGAAGATAGATCTTCCTATTCTTTACCCTGAATGTTTAGACAGTGAAGTTGAAACAGGTAAGTTTCTTGTATTACCAGCCAGAGTCAGATGGTCTGAAAATGGCAAAAATAACAGGAGCATTTTGAGGTAGATATAGAAACATATACAAAAAACAACATGGTATGGTTTCAGGCAGTGCTCTTACAGTATATAATTCCCCTTTCACCTAACACAGATAGCTGTGTTAGGTGAAAGGGGATCCAATGTTGGATGGGATCCATCATTGATGGGTGGGATCCTTTTTGATGGGTGGATCCAACTTTCATGTGAAGAAGCTGGGTGGGACCTATGTTAGGACAAAAGTGCTGAAGACACAGAGCTGAAACAAAGGTCATGTCCTGCCTGCCCCCCCAGGTAAATCCACTCCCACAGAAACAAACAAACCTTGTGCACCTTTTTTCCTCTAATACAGTGGTACAACATTTCCTTCTCACTCTGGTATCTTTAAGCCAGCAGATACTACTTTCACATCTTTAAAAAGGTTACTATATCTGTCATTGAGCCATGCACCAGAACGGAGGTTAATTTTGAGGAGTCTAACCTTAAAGATCCTAATTGCCAACTCATCTGCTGAATCCAGCAAGCTACAGCTCTGTTGCCTCTTAGACCATCAAGAAACCTTGTGAATTGCTCCTAATGGTCTTCTCTAACCAATGACCTTCTTAAACGTACTAGAGAAAAAGACTTGGGTGATCTCCATATTCCCTACAAAGAACAGAATGACAGTTATATATGCAGTAGCACATATAAACCTTTAGCAAGACTCACCACTAAAAACCACTGGTTGTCTTTAAGTCTCATTTCATGTTTCAGACAGAGAAACAAGATGCTCCTCAAAACACAATAGCAAAGTCTACCTGTATTAACCTGCCAACAAGTAACTACCAAGTCCTGGGTCTCCCTAAACATTTCTGATTGGATTTCTGGGATACCTATAGGTAGGTTAAGTGGACAGGCGTGAGAAAGTGCTTGAAGCTTGTCATGCGCCAATTTCCCTTTCCTCCACAGCTGCTAGTTTGGCTTTCTCTTGTTCCTTGCTATCCATACTACCTCCTGCAGTGGGCAGTTCTCTGTGCTGCAAGGGAGTGAAAACAGGTTGTGATTGTTTACTTGCTCGCAAGTAGTTATTTACATCAACAGAGAACACTCACTTGCTGACAGCTGTGCAGTGCCTAAAAGGAAGGAGCTGATAAGGAGGAGACACAAATAATTACCAGCTAGTAGAGTTGGTCAACTCTTTCCTACCCTAAAAGAACTGAGGTGCTGTTTTCTGGTATTTTGTGGTCCTCTGAGCCTTTTTGTGATTCCTGAGGATGTCAAGACATAGGTTTAGATGTTGCTTCAGAAAACACTCTTCCTTTTCTACCACATAGATGCTAATAATAGAGTAGCATTTCCACTCAAAACACCTGGCTTGCTTTTCCTTCAAGGTTTTACTTTTATGGACACAAATACTTACCTCCCTTCCCCCCAGAAAAAAAGGTTTTCCTTATCAGAAGAAAGAAGATTATCTGAGAATTTTTCATTTGGGTTTGGATTCTCACTTAACACCAACAGAAGATGGAGGTGCTATCCTTTCCCAAAAGAGGTCTTACTAATTTAACTTAAATTTTAGTAATTCTTAATTTCTCCTAAATTTCTTAGGCCTTATGCATCCAACAAAATACAAATGCTTTCCTACCAGTGTTTTTTTAAAACACTATCCTTAAATCATGTGTTAACAAATTTAAATAGGCAGTACTGGACAGCTGATCAAACAGGGTTAAAAGTTACAAATGAGTACCTCCCTATGTCCTGATCTTCCTAAACATTGCTTCCTTTTGGAAAGTAGATAGTGCAACTGTAAACATTCTTCTGTTGTTATTGTAGCCAGGGACAATTAATTGGCTATGAGCATGCTCTACCAAAGCCTACAAATGCTTAAAACTAGTAGGTTAACTACAGCTGAGAGCAAAATGATGTCAAGTACTTTAGCAAGGGTGAACTCATTCAAGGTCATGCTATAACGATCTCATTTTCCATGGAAGACAAGCCTAATAAAAGCTCTTACAGGAGAGATGTTCTTAATCATTCCTCCCTTTAAGTTTTGCACCAAATAATGCCATTTCTAGCAAAGACTATCTGTGCTTGTGGGGATTTTTTTGCTTTTATCTACTGCAGATAAACGCACTTCAAGTGTTGATACATGAGATGCTTGGGGGAATGTTATCTCTTGAACAACAAAAAAGGGATGGGTGACGAGGAGACAAACTTATAAACTGGTACACAGAGATATGTTCCTTGGCAACCAAATACAAAATAGCAGCTTTGCAGCCTTTGGGGCTTGCCAAACTTAACTGACTGCAACAACAAAAAGTATTATAGAAAAGCTATTGAAACCTATGAACTATGGTATTTAGATGCCTTGATTGTGGGTCAGGGATGTTTTTAACACAACCAGACATGTCTTGTCCCTGCTACGCTCCTTCCTCAAAACCAAGTTGCTGTGACTTACTTCACAATACTTCACTATGTCCTTCAGCTAGATAATAGCAAATGCCATGTATAGATCTCCAGCTTAAATTATATCCAAACACGACTTTTTTAATTTCTTACATGTTTAGTTGTTGTTATCCTATCAACTGTGCTCCAGCAAGTATTGAAACCAGAATGTTTTGCTCTACTAACAAACTAGGACAGAAGAAATCCAGTTGCTTCAGCTGGAGTTAAATTACAAGAAAAAGAAAATGGATTGCACGTAACATGTCCAAGTAACATGTCTGTGTAACTACACCCATTGGAGCTTCAGCTTTTTTCTTGTTGATAGACTACAGAGTTTTTCAGTGGAGACCAACAGCTTTAAGGGAGAACAACCGACAGCTGTCAGGGAGAACAAACGAGTTTAGCCAACAGAAAGTTCTTGGAGGGGCTCCAGGGGCATGGGCTGGTTTCTATTTTAAGTGGTTATTCTGTGGCAGGAAAATTAAGGAGAGCACTTTCATTTTTTGGTGCTATTGAAACATCAGATATTCTCATTCCTGAGTGCACAAAGCACTTTTTTCTAAATGGGTTTATACTGTCTTACTTTGAATAACCTTGTGCTTCTACAAAACATTCCTGCTAGTCTGAATAAAACCTCATTTCTGGTGCTTACACATTTTTGTTATCCAAAGGAGTTTCTAAGTCATAAAGAGGTTTGTCCATGTGCCTTTGTAGGCAAGTTTTGATGTCCCTCAGTTCTCTCTCAGATCTGTTTCCAGACTCCTGAGGCTTGATGTTTTGTCGAAAGGTCTTGTGCTTATACATATGTGATCATACACAAATTAGAGTTGGTTGGAAATTTTGGTAAAGGAAAATTTTTTCTGCTGAAAATACCAATATGCTAAAATTAGAAAATAGTCAGGGGATGTGTTGGTTTTAGCAGAACTGGAGAAGAAGATCAGACAGGTTTTAATGGAAGCTTGCCTAGCTTTGGATGTTACCAACAGGCAGCCTACCTGGCAGGGAGTTTGGGCATCTCTGACTCTGATTTTACCTCAGAATAAAATATTTTCAGGGATTTGAGGCCTTCAACTAACAGAAAAATTCCACCTATCAGATGGGTATACTGAAGATATCTGTTTTCTTTTTTTTTTCCCCAGGTCCTTCTAGACTGCATCCAGAAATGTCTGATAGCCAAATTGCATGTAACAGGAATTCTCCATCTGGCTCCAATCAGAAGTAACAAGCTAACATTTTTACAACACCTAGAATCAAGCTTTCATTTTGATTCTGTATCACTAAGACTTTTCTAGAAGAGACTTAATTAGTTCTTTAAACATTGACAGAAACAGCTCATTGTCATAACTTCATGATCAGTGTTCATGATTCTCATACATTTATCATCAACCTTGAATGTGAGAGACAAAAAAAATAAATCAGTAGCCTTCTTCTGCATGTGATCTATGACCCATCTTCACAGAGACAGGAAATTACTACCACCATTTGCAAAGTAAGACCAACCTCTTTTGCCCCTCTACTCTGCCCTGGTCAGGCCCTACCTGGAGTATTGTGTCCAGTTCTGGGCTCTCTGGTATAAAACAGACAGGGATGTCCTGGAGAGAGTCCAGAGGAGAGCCTCAAAGATGATTAGAGGCCTGGAGCATCTCCCGTACGAGGAAAGGCTGAAAGAAGTGGGGCTGTCCAGCCTCGAGAAAAGAAGACTGAGAGGGGTTCTGATTAATGTTTATAAATATCTCAAATGTGGGACACAGGGGGAAACAGCCAGCCTCTTTTCAGTGGTCTGTGGGGACAGGACAAGGGGCAACGGCTTCGAGTTAGAGCACAGGAAGTTCCACACCAGTATGGGGAAGAACTTGTTCACAGTGAGGGTGACAGAGCCCTGGGATAGGCTGCCCAGGGGGGTGTGGAGTCTCCTTCTCTGGAGATATTCAAGACCTGTCTGGATGCCTCCCTGTGCGACCTGTCCTAGGGAGCCTGCTTTGGCAGGGGGGTTGGACCCAATGATCTCTTGAGGTCCCTTCCAACCCCTACAATTCCATGATTCTCTTTGTAGTACTCACATTAATGAATGTTTTTTGAGTTTGGTATCAAAAAAAGTGAAACAAATGCATATAATGATGCTATACAAATACATCCAGTAGTAAGTTAATGTCAGATTGAGTATCTTGAAGACATCTGAAACATTTTCCTTCTTGAGTTTGATACCATGTGGAGTTCACAAGTTATGAGCGGTTGTAATGTTGGCATCAAGAAGTATCTTTTTCTGTATCTTTTTCTCTTACAGCCATTTTCTGTAAGAACAGAGCCTTTTTCCACAAAAGTGTAACCAAATTCCCTCAATAGCACCACATCAACACCACAGTAGAGGATTTATTTTCACTGTAGAAATAAATGGCTGCACTATAGAAACAACAGTAGCCTGTTGGGGACATTAATGCACATTCATTGAACGGTCTATTACAAAACTGAGCTTCTAGAATAAGATGGATTGAATTTCTTGCATAAATGATGGAAAAAGTCATCAATAATGTCAAAAAATGAAAATAGAACTTATGTAGCCTGTGGCTTTGTGCCTTGTGGTTAGGTTATTCTATGCCTAAAGTGAAGTACACTCAGATCAAAGCTCTTCCTTAGGAAATTTTGTAACATCTCTCTCCTAAAAAGACTCTTTGGTACCAAACAATCTAATGGGGCACAAAGTGAAGTGTTTTCATCTTCAGGGTTATTAATTTCTGTCTCCTCTACCCAAAAGCTTACTTTGAGAGAACATGAAGAAAATTCATCTCTCTGACATGTCTCATTCTCTGTCAATATTAGTTGAAGCTTGCCAACTGGCTCAGAAGTTTTTGGCAGAGCGCTTTCAGACAGTTGCATTCAGACCATGTGGTTGTATAAACCACATTTCCTTAGGAAGAGAGGCTAAAAATTTATAGTGTCCCCATGTATTTTTAGAACAGCCTGATCTTGGGACTTCAATTAATAATTCTGCTTAATATTCGCCTCCATTAACTATTTAAGCTGTTCCACCATATCATCCAGTTGAATGTGCAACTTCAAGCCGTAAGAGGGACTTACTACAGAATTAATAGTTCTTGACTTTCTTCCCTTTAATACTGCTCACCTTTTGGTACCTGAAGTTTATCAGCTTAGTACCCCCCTGTAGCTAATATATATATGAAAAGTAGCTCTAAATTTGAAAACTTGCCAGTACAATTTATGCATAAAATATCCAAATAGCTAACTTATGCTGGCAAGAAACACCCTGAACCCAATAATAATAATCAGTCCTAACTTACCCTTATGAAAGTACACCATGTCCAGACCTAAGCTGTGACATCAAGGTCAAAAGCAGAATCTCAAAAGCAGTCATATGCTTATAATTACTCTGAATTTACAATCACATCATCAGAAAAAGCTAAATATCTGCTTGCATTCTAGAGATAATTGTGGGAAGGAAAGAAATGGGAATTTGACAGTCTCTTTGAGATAAACAGTTATAAATAATGGGCTATAGGCTCCATTACAGATAAAAACAGAAGCAGGAGAACACTATGCTAAGTTACTTGGTATATATATTTAGTTTCATTAACTGAGAGCTGCTACACTCAAACAATGCAGGCAAGTGCCCCAGTCATTAAAAGGAACCGTCAGACCCTTATATTTCTTTTAATGTTCTTTACATCAGCAGAATTTCATGCCAAAAAAAAAGAGGGGGGGGGATACCAGCCAGAATGGGGTCTTTTAACTTCTTCAATTGCATTAACAGAACAAGACTACAGCATTTCTGAGAAAAGTAAAAAAAAAACCCAACCCAACAGAGAGAAAGCAAAGTTTGAAGAGAAACAATAATAAGAGAAAATTACAATTTCTAATTTGTCCTGATAATCTAATTAGATATTAGGGGGAAATTTTTTACAGAAAGAGTGGTGAGATGCTGGAACAGGCTGCCCAGAGAAGTAGTGGATGCCCCATCCCTGGAAGTGTTCAAGGCCAGGTTGGATGGGGCCCTGGGCAACCTTGTGTAGATCCAGGCCTGGAGGTTGGTGGCCCTGCCTGTGGCAGGGGGGTTGGAGCTCTATGATCCTTGGAGTCCCTTCCAACCCATGCCTTTCAATGATTCTATGATAATCTGAACCCTTTTCTTTTTGTATTGCTTGCAAATATACAGCCTTTTGTACATCGAATCTTTTCTAAAGGAAGAAATGCTTAGCTAGGCAGCCACCATTTTATGAACTTGTTCTTGAACTACTACACTTTCCTCCCAAAGTTGTAAGCTAGCAACATTATTGACACTGGTTTTGCAAGGAGCCTGTACTTTCAAAGTACTCATCAGTAATTCCTTTGAGGACTTCTTTTCAACAAGCTGCCAGGAGCAAGGACGTGTGGGTGCCTCTCTATGAAGAAGCTGTGGGAGTCAGTATGAAGGAGAAGGGGTGTAAGAAAGAAAACTTAAGGCATCTTCTTTTTGTACGCAACTGAGCCAACACCACAGTTCTCTGATGGCAATAAGCAGAGCTCTACTTCATCCCATTCCAGTCTTGACTAACTGTTCAGTACTGGTTCCACCACCATCAGACCATTTTCTGACATGCTGCAACTCTCTTGCTGGGGTAAATTTCTGCTATTACAATGGGCTGACTTCTCTTAGGAGGGCTACAGTGAGTGCCAGAAGCAGCAGGAGAAAGGCGAGGCCAGGAAAGAAGGGAAGGTGTGAGAGGGAACCTTACACTTTGGGTATTGGTAAACCGTTATGCTAGTTCTTGTGAAACCATACTCTAGGAAGGGCATCTTCACACAGTCAGAGAGAGACACCATCCCTTAGGAATGATTCAGAGGAATAGCCATTATTCTCTGAGTCACTGTTTGGAGGAGTTGTTTCCCCATAAATCATAAGGGACCCTAGAGAACAGACTTTCTTGCCAGGCAAACTCTGCATCTGTGAAATGTTTTGCAGTCAAGCCAGGTGGTCTGCAGTACTTGCTGGATGATTTGCAGCGTTATTTTACAATTATTCCATACAATTTTATATTAAATTTAACAGGCGATTATGATCCACTAGGAGCACTATAAGAACAACAGTGGACGGTCTTTGAAGATGCTGAATGTTTATTACTAATCTGATGGATGACCATCCACTTTTTCCTGCTGGGCTAGGTTTCTGCTGGCTTAGTAAGCTGAACTGGCTCAGTGGTCTAAGGATATCCAAGGGCGAACAAGGCTGTCAGAAGCAAGCTGAGCCATTAAGGGAAGCACAACTGGAGGTGGTCTGTTAGCAATGGGCTGTTAGATCAGCTCACCCCATCCCATGGGATGTTATGAAGATACAAAGATTGGTAGAACTTTTAAAAGAGAACAAGGTCTAACACTCATTTAACAAGGGACCCAACCAGCACAAAGTAACCTGTAACAGCTGCAAGTTCTCACTTAAACTTTTGCAGTGATGCACGACCAGAAAGTGGCAGGCCTGAGAACACAATCTAAGAATCCCTCTCATGGGCCTCCCTCTTGCCTTAGACTTGCCTCCCTTTTCAACCAGCCTGTGGTTTCTCTCCTGACTGCCAGCAAACCTTCCAGCTGTGCTAAGTCCAGCAGTGATGCTGACATCCGCTCACTAAGAACTGGACTGAGACCAACAGCTTCTTTTGTATCTCCCCACAGTCATTACTTCTTCACCATTGACTTGGATAAGATTCAAACCAGTTGCCTATGGGTGAAAGGTTCCTTCTCTCATCACAAATTCCACGCTCCCTCTTTCCCCTAGCTTCCAGCTGTCATCTCCTAACCCTTCTTCCTCCCAGTGACTCTCTCTGAACTTCTTGACCATTTTCAGCCATCCTGTAATTCCAGCTCATTGTGCTTATCCAACCTTTAGATCTCCAAAAGCTGCTAGTCTTTGTTTCTTTGTCCTTCCTGCTTGTTTGCTCTTTACTCTTGAGCTAACCAGCTCTTGTATTACTTTTCCTCCAGTTTCAGCATCATAACATCAGTCTCACTTTCTAGGACAATCCAATCTAGCCTTCTATCTCTGTCCCAGGTTCTCTGTCCCTGTTTCACCAAACTCAGCGTAACCATTTGTTCTGCTCCCTCACTTCTTAGTTGAAGCACTACTCACTTCATTTCCCTCTAAGTGTCTGGTTTTTAACTAAAATTTAAAAAAAAAAAAAAGTTACTCAGACAACAGTAGCTGAAAAGAGCAGAATTAGCAGTGGCTTGATGTTCCAGAGAAATGGAAAAGATAGGACAAGAAAGTTGGACTGCAGTGAGTAAAAACAACAGGGTGTATCTGAGGGGAAAAGGTAGTATGGATCTTTGCTTGTGAGATAGCCAGTTAGCCCCAGTGCAAATGCAGGTTGGGTTTTTTTTTCCTTGGACCTGAGCCCTGCAGCTGTGCAGCACTGGGCTCCCCTGTGATTCAGGCACAGCCTTCGGCTGACACAAGATGGCCTCTGTCAGTCACACTCAGAACAAATTAACATATGACAACAAGCACAAGTGAACATACTGTTCTCCTATTATCAGTCACCACTTGTGTGTGTGAGTGCACATGGGTGCACACAGAGTGATCCTTTCCTTTCAAAACGCTTTGGTTGTGCTTCTGGAGCCTTTACAAATATGGGAGAAAAGCCAGAGCACCCCCGCCCTCTACCTGTGGCAAAGGAGGCCTGCAGAGACTTGGCAGTGTAACATTCCCCACCACAATTACATCCTAGCACTCTGAGCACAGACACTGGGCTCTGGTTATGGTTTATGACCGTTGTGTCACCTAGCGTCTAAATGGAGGTCACTCCCCTCTCAGTTTACAGCATGCAAACACAGTATTTTAGTCAAATGAACACAATATTCTAGACAATTCTTGTGCCATTCCAGTTGTAATTAAATACATGTTTCAGAAATGTAAACTCATCACATGAGCAAGGCTTCACTTACAACTAAATGATGTGCCAAGTAACTTCATTACTGACCATAACTCAGCACCAATACATATTGTACTACTCACTCAGAAGGTAACATATGAGGACTATGCCATGATATCTCGACATGTGGGTGTGATTTAGACAAGTGCATAGTTAAGTTCAGAAATCTAATTCAAGCCAGGCACACTCTTCTTTTTCTGAGCTGAGGACCATATGGCAAACAGCTGGACTCTAACATATATTAATACCCAATATCTTGGGCCACGAGAACTGGTCAGTTAGGACCAGTGTATTGCTACTGCATGTCACAACCGTTTCACAAAGCCCCACCTCTGTCTATCTTGTCCTCTATGCTGCTCTTGGGGATTTCAGAAGTATTTCACGGTACTTCCAGCAGAGCTAAAAATTACTTAAGTAGGAAGGTTTTTAGGACTGGAGGGGAATAATTCTCAACCAAACCAAATCACCTCTTCAAACATTTTGTTTTGAAATTACAACTTCAGCCTGGCATAACCCCACTAAAATAACACTAATTCCAGACTTAGACAAAAAAAAAAAAATCCCTTTTCTAACACATTATACAGTTCCTTAAGTTTACTCCCTTAAATGGGAAGTATCAGGCACAGCATAGATGTTAAATGAGGCAAGGTTATCTTGATAATTTCAGAATGCAAGAGGACAGATACCCCCAGAGCACCTGCAAGTTTGTACGTAAGTTATATGGTCTCACAAAAGGATAATGAAGGGACATTACACATCCAGCTGTCCCAGGCTATGCAAGTATCAGCTGCATATTGGAAGACTGGATTTGTAATGATAATTGTCATCAACTCTATCATTATTTACTCAACTCTATCATTTGTGATCAACGCTACGTAAATTACCCCAGACACAAATATAAAATAGCAAACTTATTTTTAAAATATTACAGCTTGCTCTTATTATGAAATTAACTTTATTTTAGATCAGCACTTCATTTTTTTAACAAAGTTTAATGATACTTAATGTCACATAGTATTTTCTATCCAAAACAATAACTTGTTATATAAATGAACACACCATGTAGTTATTGGGATGATTATTAGGACAAATATACTTAAAGACAAATTGCTGGGCAAAACTATATTTAAAAATTTTGCTTTCAAGCAATCTCAAAGGGAAAGGTGTTAAAAGAGGTAGATTTACATATTATTTAAATTAGGAACCCTTGTACTAGTGAAAGAAAGTAAGACTTTTCTATTAGTATTACCAATATTTTCTCAAATTTTTTGTATTGCAGCTGTGTGTGTACATATTTTTTTAAATTTAAATGCCCATTGTAAAAAACAAGTATCTATGAAAAATCAAAAGGCAGAGATAAAAGCAATGCCTATGATGAAACAATACGTCCTAACCTCAAAGTAGGCTTAAATCACGACTATTCACATGCTTAAATCTACACAAGTTACATCTCTTTAGGCCTTAGAAACTACTATACACTATAAGCATAGTCCTTGAACAAGGCCTTATGCTTTTACTTGGCAAAATTTCATTAATCAAAAAAATCCTTTAAAAAAAATCCAAATATGATTTTGAGGAATGAAAAGAAGTCCCTATCAATAAGACCATCTATTTTCTGCCAGGTAGAGGCATTATAATTCATTCTTACAATTACAGCATATTTCTCTGGGCAGGGCCTGAGTGCAGTATCTGGTAATAGTTTTTCCAAAATGCAGTCAGGCCACAGAAAAGTTTCTGACACAAACAAAATAATTTCAACGCTCTGCGTATCTTCAGGACACATACCAATTGTCTCATCAAAGAACTTTTGGTTCAGTTTGCATTCACCATAGCCAATAACTGTTCCTCTTGCCTCAGTGAGAGTACAACTGGACCCATTCTACGGCTAAGATGACAAATTATGAGTCTTTTAAGCAACATTCAACTTGACAGATACCATAAGCAGCTCAATGAAAACAGTAGCAGCTGTACTAATATATTAACCACTGGTTTAAAGGGTAAATGGAACCCTTAATTTCCTCCTGGTGTGTACTACATATATGGCATAACGCAAAACTTTTTGCTAAATTTGTACTTCTGTTTACAACTGTAAATGAATTCAAATTAGTCATGTTATGATTATATGTCTGTTCAACCAATTACTTGTTTTGGCACTTCAGCATGATAAAAATGTGGCATATCCGATCACAGCTGAACCTTCCACATCTCACGCTAAGAGCAGCATCTGAAACTGGAACAATGTGAAGCAGCTAAGGCAGCAAGAAAAAAAATGCCATGAACACGTATGGCTTCCCCTCAGAAATATCAAATATACCATCTAAATCTATGAAGATAAATATCAGGTGAAGAATACAAAGCTCTCCTCTGGAAATGTTAATGAATATCCCAGCTGATCCTTTAAGAAACTAGATTTTCCATTGCTTTCAATAGGATTACTCATGCAACAGGTTTTCAGCCTGGGAGCTCTAGTATTATGATTTCTGGTTAGTGAAGTGAACAGTTTCAGATTTTTCTCACACCAAAGACTATGTAAAAATGAAGGTACTTACACTGTAAAATGGTAGATAAAACACTTCCATCCACTGGGCCTCTCCAGGAAGTTGTAGACATCTCCCTGTGTGCTAGTTTTAGTTAAATAATGGCTATGGAAACACTTCATTGTACAGGCCCTGGGGACTTCCCTTTCTGTCAAGGTTGCAGCCTTTGCTCCTTCCGCAGGGTTACTGGGAATTTCAGATCCATTATTCACCAGGGTTTCTGGATCCAGTGCCACAGAGGCATACTGCATGTTGCTTAGGTTCTCCCTGGCTTCCAGCAATGTTGCAGATTTCCTTTTTCCATTCAGACTTCCAAGCTTGGAAGCAGAGCCCTGAACCTGGCCACAGCGGTTATATATCGGGTGCCCAACAGTTTCTCTGCGATCGCAGGACATTCTGTAACAACACACAGGTATTGCTGACCCTGATCAATATTTAAAATCATAAAGAAGGTATTGTGTGTCCTCTCTACTCCGGCTGTTCTTCAGCAGCTGATAAGATGACTTTCTGCTGTTATCACGGAGCTTCTGTGACACAAGTGTGAGCTGTCACCCTGTCACCTGCTGTCACTCACAGCCTCTGAAATTAAATCAGAAAAACACATTAGACAATGACACATGCTGGACACCAGAAGTAACAGGAGGCTGGGAAAGGAAAGAGGTTAAGACTTCTCAAAGAATAATGAAAATTACAATTCAAAGTGACATTTGTTAAGGAAGCCTAAAACTATTAAAATAGTGCAGCAGTAGTACAGCACCAGAGGTGTCTTGAGAGCTTAGTTTTTTTAAACTGAGCAGTTCTTGAAGTGTCCTGATTAGAGGTGGAACTGTGCAAGTTTTCTGGAATTTATAAACTTGCTGATGCCTAAAACACACCAGATTGAGGTCCTGAACTTCATCACTTAATACCTCAAGGGATCTTATATAGAAGTTGAATGTTACAGAAATATTTTAAGACTTGAACAAGTTCTTTCAGTCACCTCTTGGGATCTGCTTTTGCAGTCCACAATACTCAGGAACAATTTTTCCTCAAGCGTAGAAAAGAAGGATGCCATGAGTGATAACTGTCACTCAAGGCCAACAGAATTACAAAGGAAAAGTTCAAAGACTCCTGCCCCGACTCTTGATTTGCTTCAAGACATTCAATGTACTGCTAACTTTGCCAGAGAAAACAGAACAGCAAACAATGCTCTTACAGATCAATATATATTTCACGGGGCAGACTTAAATTACTGCTAATACCCAGATACTTAGCAGCAATATTAATCATTTTGTGAGACTGAGAGTAGCTCTTTCTCAAGTGTCATTTTTTTGTACTGTCTCATTTCTTACACACACTACCAGGAAAATGCTTAGCTAAAATGAAAACATTATGAAAGTATGAGAACATGGGAAGTATCACAAGAGGTGAGTTTTAACTTCCAAGCATTGCTGAAATTAATGTCAAAATTATGCCTGTAATGTCATACTGTAACATACTGTGCTATCCACTTGCCTAGGAGCTGCTGCTAACTGCTCCTCTGTCAGGAGAGAGTCACAGCCACATTTTGAGTTACTTTAGCCTCAGCAGAGTACAGTAATTCGGAGAGAGAGAATTTCAGCCCTTACCTTCTCTTTCTAAATAAAGCAGCTTTTTTTGTTTTGGTGTTTTTTAAATATCCTCACGTGTAGTGGATAAACTACCATTGCAGTACCTCTGAACAGCGTCCTCTAAGTTACTCCACTAAGTATTTACATGGAGAAGTGGACTTGTTACAATGTGCTCATTTTCTAAGGTTGGCCACCGTAAGGTGTACTGATGCATTTCTCCACTAGCCCTATAGCAGATAGAGAAATACTTCCCTTCATCAGGTCTCTTAAAAACTGAAAAGCTGTAGGGACCAAGCAGTAAAGTTTAAACACAAAGCCCTTCATGCATCTACAAGAAGAACATAAGAAACACCTGAGTAGTACACCCCCTCCATATCATTCATTTTAGCTGAGGCTACCCTGACAAGTCCTGAGGCTACCCTGACACTCCAGCAAAGGCTGGCTACCCAGCAGCTGCAAACAAAACTACCTGGAACACATTTGCCAGCCTGCTTAATCAAAACAGGGGATCCCATGCAGTCAGGCACACAGAAAAAAAGCTGAAAACATCTGGCAGACAATACCTACTTTCTCTTGTCACATGTCCTTCTGCTCCTTTTCTTTGCTGCTCCCTCAGTTTCATACAGCAAACTCCCCGGAGAGATGCAGGGAGAGAAGCTACCGCCTGACTCTGCCCCCAACTGATCAAGACCCACAGTGAGTGAGGTCCCTCCCTTTTCATCTGCCTTATATGGCTACCCCTGGAAAAGGCAGAGAAAGAACTGAGGAACAGTTTTGACTGTTGTTCAGAGAGCAGTTGTTACTTCTGTTTCTTCCTGTTGCCAAAGCCAGCAATCACGAGCAACTGCTTAATTTTGCTGTGGATCATGCTCCTTTCCTCCCCAGTCCCTTTCTTATCTGTGAACACTTAATTGCAAAGGGTTAAGAGTGGCATTTCCTCACTGTGCAGCCTGTAAAGAACTGAATTAGGTGTTGCTTCTAGCCAGCCCGAGGCTCAGCCTTTCATTCTGTGTAAGTCTAAACAGGCAGCTTAATTGTTTGTTTTTTCTATAAAAGTTTTGGCAAAACCAAAAGTGTCACTTCATTATGTTACATTAAGTAATGGAAAATTGGTGTCCTCTGTCATTGCTTTCTTCACTATGGCTTATTTTTATTTGTTAATATTGAAGGAAGAGAAACCCAAACACAACTATTCCAGCATCAAACCCCTCGTTTTATTGTTGAGCCTTCTAACCATTAAGAAGAAAGCAAATACTGCTATTTCGCTCTTCTTCTCCCTTTTGCAATAGAAAACAGACTGTTACCTGAAATACCAGAATTTTGAATGTGACCTGCTTCCCCCTTTTCCACAATCATGTGGCTGAGAATAAAACAGGGGTCATACTCTCATTGTGTGTTCTGGCAGTGGGGGAACATTGCCATCGTATGCATCCTTCATCTTTTATCATAATTGTTCATGGGGCAGAGACTTCTCATCCCTGGGAATAATTATCTCAGAAAGTTTATTTCTTGGTTTCCAAGTTAAATTTCCATACTACTGAAAAAAAAAAAGTGGCATTAGTTCCTTTCTTCTTTTGATACATATCATCTGATCAGTCTTACATTTTTACTTCTCTAAAAATCAAGCCCTCCAGAATATTTTCCCTGTATGCTATGTGACTCTCCGTTTACACTGTGCACAAAACTGAATACAGCATTCCAGACAGTACAGTAGCTGAGCCACTGAGGAGGACTAATACCTGACTGGAGCCATAGAAATCCTTCTCTGGGTTTTTGCTTGTACTTCTTCCTTGAACTGCTTTTCTGCATCAATTAATACCTTCTCTGCTGTATTAACTTCTCCAAAGAGCAATTTCCTAAATCCAAAAATTACTGTAGGTTCTCACCCTTGACCTCTCCTGAAAGTAATTATTCAATCTCTAAATAACTAGCTCAGTATGTAGAAAAAAAAAAAGCAGCATTAAAAAACCTCAAAGCAACTATTATCTCAGATATTTTAAGGTTTAAAATCTGTTGTCTTTGAGGGAAAAGCAGTACCCAGCTTTACTGCAAACACAGAAACACAATAGCGGCAGGTCTGAAACCGTCGCAGATCTGACACCTATTTCTTGATCAAGGAAAAGATAATGATTTAGTGTTAGGATTTTTTAGACCCAACTGTGGAAGACATGAACTCATTCCTTCGCCTCTTCCCCCAAAATGTAATATATCACATCATTTGGTCAAACTCTTAAAAGGCAACTGCTACCAACTTACAACATATGTGAAGTGGAAATGCATGATTTGGGAATGTCAAACCACTGAAACGTCATATGCACATGTAACACCTTCCAACTGCAGATATGCAAAAGCATAGCTGGGCTCACTTCTCATCTCATGTTTTATCCTGATGTGCCTGACGCAGGCCATGTGCTCAAGGCACATCTACCCCACACTGACAACACTGTATCTAGCACTAGGCACGGCCAGAATGATAATAACCAAAAAGCCAGGATGGGGAGACACGGCGAAATGTCTGACTTGACAGACTTGAACTCCTTCTTGACAGGGAGACACTTCTCAGGCTACCCTAAACAGAAACCAATCCTGTTTTCCATTGTTATCACCATCACTGCCTCCTCCAGGGGTTATATTTCAGAAGTCTTAAATCAATCATGCAAGAAACATAAAGAAATAATATGGAACCCAAATGCTGTAAAAGATTTTGAATAGTGAATAACAGATGAGATTACAGAAACATTCCTGTGCTCCTCTGTTCATTGCAAATTCCATTCTCAGGACCTAAGCTTTCTGCACACAGTGCTCTTAATCATGCACTTTGAGTTTCTGATTTCCATTTCCAGAAGCAGGTGACTAAAAGTTAGACACTGCTGAGTGCCATTCTGAGTGCCATATTCTGGTATATATATATACCATTCTGGTATATATATAAATTTTATGTTGGGGTACAAATTCATGTTGTGTTACTTGAACTGGTTGTGCCCAGGCTGCCTGTAAGGGGCAAAATGCCAACCCTTGCTTTCTGTTTGAGCTTCCCAGCCTGGTGAGCCAATGGTCTTAGAACAGACTGGAAAACAGAGTTTATTGTGGGTAATTAGTAATCTTGGGATGAGGTGTAGGTTTGACCCCCAAGTTCATATTACAGTACTCCCTGCACTTTTCATTTGTGAACTGCAGGTTGAAAATGGGAGTAATACCTTTCTTGTTAAAAATCTCAGTTGTCTGCAGAGCATTTTGCAATCCATGTAACGTCCACCATGAATACTGTTATTCTTCTTTCCAAGGACATGCTAAAGATTAATTGAGATTGTTACAACTTGTGCACTATGGTATTGGAAGGATGGCATAAAAAACACATCAGATTGTGATACTGGGTTTCCATTCACTCCCAATAGCTCATCAAGCAGAACATATTACAGCCTTTCATTACATAGGAGAAGAGCTGAAATCCTAAATTGCCTTTTATTCATGTTTGCATTACTTATTTTAGCATGAATATAGTCTACAAGGCTGACTGCTTTACCTGGAGTGATACCTAGTAATTCTGTAAATCTCTCATGTCCATGATGGAATTGCTCTAAGAAATTGAGATTGATTCCCTCAGTTATGCTGATTTTTTTCTCTCCATTCAAACTGAATATAAAATGTGTGACTGGACAGAAAATGCAAGTTCTTCCAGGAATGCCTGAAATTTGTAAGAGCTGTGGTGTGAAAAATATGTCAGTCTCCTACAAAATAAGGTAGCACTTACAATTTAAAACATGGTTGTTATGCTGACTCTAATTAAATAAAGCCTATTGATTAATGAATTAATAAAAATATCACTATAAGGGGAACTAGTAGCAACTTCCAGGTCAGTTTTTCTGTCCCCACCAAGCCCATCCTTTTAATTTTTGAAATTTCACCAAAGAAACAAGCATATGAACTGAGGTTTTCTTTTGGAAGACTGACAAATTCTAGTTTTGACAGTTTGGTTGAATAGGTGTTCAGCAACCTTTGACCATCAAGACAGGAAAAACAGCTAGCTCTTTTAAAATAAAAACCACTGTCAGCAGACATACAGCAATTTCAAACTGAAACCAACTGTATGATATTTCTCCCTTTTTTTATTCTGTTTGATTCATCTTTTCTGTTAGCCCCACCATCTACTCTGCCCAGACAAACTCTGCTCTTCTGCACAATGGAAAGGGAGTGCTGGATGCAGTGGCAGGTACAAAAATGTTATTAAATTTTCCATGCTGAAGCACTGGGCAACCTGGTGAAGATGCAAACCAAAGGAAAGGGTGAGGAGGGTATCAGTGTAAAGAGTGCCTTCATTTGAAGAATGCAGTTTTCAAACTGGAAATAATATAAGCACTGTATAAAGCCAATGGTATGGCCCACAGATGCAGCACCTGTGCTTTTCCTCAGCCTATAGGTACAAGAAGAGGGGGGAAAACGAGAAACTTTGTATATTGAAATCAGACTCTGATTAATTGCCTTCCGGGGCACGCTTCTTCGTTCAGCACCCTGGAGAGTGCATAGAGAGCCCGGCTAGCGAGCCCCCCTCCCCTCTCCAGCCCCCAATCTAAACAGTACAGCTAACTAGGACTTAAGGAAGAAATAACCTTAATTACACTCAACTCCCACAGGAACGTACAAAGCATGTGACGTGCACAAGTACTCCTAGATCACACCCCCAAACGCTAAATAGCCCACAAGCAAGCAAGGTGCATGTCTGGGGTTAAATAAAATTAAATTCCCATGTTCAGAATGGTTCTTCACATAAGGTTGTTTTGGAAAATGTGACAGCATCTGCTTTAACATTTCTGAGCTCCTGTCCTTATTTGTACTTCCTCTCAGATCAGTCATTAAAGAGGTATGGGCTAGTGTGTCCTTATACAAGGTGAGCACAGCTGTGGGATGTAAAGTGACACTATGGCAAGTGACACAAAGAAATGTGCACGCCAACAAGGTACAAAGACAGCATGGGACAGCACAGGTCACAGTACTGTGAGCAAAGGAGAACGGTGCACCCAAATGCTGACCCTATAAAAAGCTCAAATGTTTTGTGTGATTTGTTATTTCCAAACATTTGTAAATATTAAACGCTGAAACAGCAGTCCTGAAAACTTGTTCTTTACATGGGTGCTATCTGATGCTCGTTTGGGGCCCTGTGTGAAAGCATCACTTTGTTAGAGGTCAGGCAGGAAATGGACAGGAGCCATTCAGATCAGGTGAGACACCCCCCAACACACACTGTATCTCGTTGTATCAGTGTTTGCTACCTGGGTCCCCACAACATGCCATAACAGGCAGATGCCCATTCCACCTAGCTTTCAACCAAGTGTAGCAACATATATTAGCCTTTATATATTAACTACCCTTACAGCAGCATATTATTTCTAAGCAAGATTTGACATTCCTTAGCACAGGAAAGAAGGAACATGGTGGTAGGGTTTAATATATCCATCATTTGCTCTCACACAAACCATCAGAATTTTCAGAATATTTATTTCTGAGGTTTTCTATAATTTTTTTTATTTCTACTGGGTCAACAGTGTTTCTCTCTTAATAAATGCTCACTTTTTTTTTTTACTTCTCTGTCAGCAAGGATATCATGTGTTCAGCTAAACTTTTTTTTTTTGATTGATTGAATGAAAAAACTCAGATAAGCAATCTACTTGTGTGGCTTACCTATCATTCTACAGTCTTTCAGGATAAGTTAAACTTTTTCCATGAAGAATATATATTTTGTACCTTAATTTGTTAGCTCAGTAACCTGCTGCTATTTTATAGTGTTTCCCCCCACCCCCACTATGCAGGGGGGGAGGGCTATAAAAGCTAGAGAATCAGGGGAAAAAATTGACAAAGCAGTATGTTTTCCTCTGTAGAAGGCATTCAGTTCTGTGACTTATGCACCATAGTTCAGCAAAGTTTCAGGTGCACTAATTTGTATGAGACAGATGCTGTGCTAATGCCACTGTGAGCTGCACGTGCTGCAGGAGCGTACGCCACTCATTTGCAAAGACCAGCGACCTGTTTGGGTGATAGTTGTGCAGTAATGACAATGCTGGGCCAAGCAAAACGAAATCTGATATTCAAGAGATCCACAGCAGAAAGGAAATAACTCCAGGGTATCATAGCTTCAGGTATTATGGTTCTTGACTTCACTGGGCGTAAGAATAATCCCACACTGTGATAAAACAAAAGTGATAAAGTATGCAACCTTGTTAATTATACTGTCACTTCAGTAGGCTTCTGGAAAGAGAGCAATTGAGATGTTGAGAATAAAGAGAAGCTTATCACGAAAGTGCACTTGCTAATTTGGCATTATATGCTGATTAATAAAATTTTGTTTACTGAAAGGCAGCTTGATAAGGTCCTGATCCTGTTTGCTACTTCAGGCATTACTGTAAGTCAAGCAATAACTATAATACATTCCAAGAGAGTTATCTTTTTGCATTGCTGAAGCCAAATTCTGCTGATCTCATGTTATTCTACACGGACAATAGAGAACAGCTTGGCATGGAGTTTAAAGCATGCTTGGTATTTAAGTTCTGTGTTCTTTACTAGGTAACCAGAATTAATTATAATCATAGTATACCTTCATGGAAATCCATAGTATTTTTAATACCTGGATAAGTAAGAATAAAAAAGATAAGTAAGAATAAAAAAGCAAGCAACTGTGTGAACTAAACTAAACTGCTACCACACTGGGGAAACTATCTGTTGATATGCTTATGCTACATAAAAGGAAGGCAAAATTACTGCTTGAAGTATCGTACCTATTCTAACTGATGAAGAGGTATCAGATAGCAGTCATGGAGAGCCTTCAAATAATAAGAGACAATATAAATTCTTCTACAGCGAACTTCAACTGTTACTTGATTCCTATCTTCAATTATATTAAGTGTCCTAGCATTGTTTTATTGGGTTTGTTTAAATCATTAGTGATGCACTGTAGGAGAAGGATAGTGTTATTGGTACTGAGGTTGTAACAAAACACCATTAAAAGTGGATGCTTATTACAAGTATATTTGGAAATGTTTGCTTCAGGAGAGACTTCTTACATAGGATCTGTGTGTTACACCTGAAGAAAGAGTTTGGAAAAATTACAACAACTTTTTAAGGATTAGTACAGTTGTACTTTTTTATGTTACATGTTTGAGTTTTAAAAAGTCAGTTAAGACATTCTATTAATTTTAAAAACATCCATAAAGCTTTTTTTTCTGTAGGCTCTTTTATATAGCTTTTAACTTATTATCAAGCTGATACGAAAGAAAAGTAAACTACACTTGAAATTCTTAATGTAACTGTTCTGAAGTGATACACCTCATTCCCAAAACAGAGAATATCCTTCATAAGAAGTCTCCCATTTCTTACTTCCATCTCCTGTAATATTTTAAGACAAAGATCAATTACTCTGTCTGGTAGTTCTAACTTGTTAACTGCTAATATGTAACATACATGCACACACATGCAACATGATCAGCAAGTCAGGCTTCAGTATTCATAATCTATTCTGCACAGATTTAAAGAGCAGGATCATAGGGAGACTGGCTAAATGCCTTCCCACAGTATTACAAGCAATCAAATTCACCCACATTGACATAGCTTTATGTGGCACTTTAGCCTCAAACAGCGGCTGAACACCACACACCACTCACTCCCAGAGAAGAAACAGACAGAGACTCCATGGGTTGGAATAAATAGAGTTTAATGACAAAAGCAGTGTGCAAGTAGAACAGTAACAGCCAATTACAATCACATCCAGTGATAACACAGAGTACCTTACCCACCATACCATTAGAGTGCTGCTCAACACAAGGACCAATCCAACACCTCAGCCACACTCTGGCTGCTCTGAAGGCACCCAAGCCATGTCACATATTGTGTCCTTTCCCCCCACACACTGTGCCCCAGCCCCTTTTATGAGGGAGTGATGTCAGGTGGTGTGGAAAACAGCCCAGGAGTACTCAGCTCACCTGGGCTAACTCAGCTCACTTGTGATGACTTCTTGGGGAGGTTGACTCTGGCCTGGCCAGAACCAGGGCATTTAGTACAAGCAGATGGGTGTATAGTTGCCTGGCAATTACCATGCCATTGCTCTGTGCACTCAGAATTTTAATCAGGGGTGGGATTCCATCATACAAGCAAATTCCCTCTTTCACCAAATTTTTTTTTTTTTTTGCATATTGAAAGAACAATGTGAAATCAAATCTGATTGGAAAAATTAAAGGGGAGACATAATCTTTCTGGTGTGTTGACCCTGTCTCGACACCAGATGTCCACCAAAGCTGTTGTATCACTCCCCTCCTCAGCTGGACAGGGGAGAGAAAATAAAAAAGGCTCATGGGTCAAGATAAGGACAGAGAGAGATCACTCATCAGTTAGTGTCATAGGCAAAACAGGGAACAGGAAATTGGGGTTGCGGTCAGTTCATCACACGTTGTCTTTCCTCCTCCTCAACAGGAGGACTCCTCACACCAACAGTCCTCCACGGACTTCTACAATGTGAGTCCTTTCCATGGGCTGCAGTTCTTCAAGAACTGCTCCGATGTGGGTCATTTCCATGGGGTGGACCTTCAGGAACAGACTGCTCCAGCATGACCCCCTACAGGGTCACAAGTCCTGCCAGCAAACTTGCTCCAGCATGGGCTCACCTTCCTATGGACTGCAGATCCTGCCAGGAGCTTTCTCCAGCACAGGCTTCCCACAAGGTCACAGCATCTTTCATGTGTCTCCACCTGCTCCAGTGTGGGGCGAGATCTCTGCTCCCTGTCATCTTCCTTGGGCTGCAGGAGGACAACCTGCTTCATCATGGTCTTCTTCATGGGCTTCAGGGAAATTTCTGCCCTGGTGCCTAGAACACCTCCTCTCCACCTCCACTGACCTCGGTGTTTGCAAAGTGTCTATGCAAACTTCTTACTCCTCTCTCTGACAGCAAAAATCTGCTGCTAGATTTTTTTTCCCTTCTTGAATATGTTATCCCAGAGGCACTCCTGCCATCACTGATGGGCTTGGGCTTGGCCAGTGGTGGGTCCATCTTTGAGGCATCTAACATTGGTTCTTTCAGACATGGGGGGAAACTTCTAGGAACTTCTCACAGAAGCTGCCCCTGTAGCCCCACATGTTACCAAAACCTTGCCATGCAAACCCAAAACAATCTTTCACGTATAACTGATAAAGTTGACAGACTTTTGTAAATGCTGTCTTTTTCACTAAAAATACGGGAAATCACAAAAATGGAAAGAGGAAAGAAAGTAACATGATCTACAATTCAACTATATACAGTGAATACACACATCTCCAATACCTTTCTTCTTGAGTTTCTAACTAATGTATTTGTTAGCCTTCATACCATTTTTATGCAAAATCATAGTTTTAAATAAAAACTAAGTGGCTTCAGTTGTACTGTAACTGTGTGGTGGTTTTGGCCCTAACTAGAGGCCAAATACCCACCAAGCCGCTCGTTCACTCCCCCCTTCAGCCAAAAAGGGGAGAAAATAGATATTGGGAGGCTTAGGACCCCAGATAAGGACAGCGGGATCACTCTCCAATTAGTGTAATGGGCAAAACAGACGCAGCACAGAATAAAGGAAGGAAAAGTGATTTATTACTACTTACTATAACTAATATACCCAGTGAACTGGAACGAGACAAGAAGTTGCCAGGTCTTAAAGCGCCTTCCCCCCACCCCTCCCTTTTTAGCAAATTTAAAACTCATCACG
>VZTU01017994.1:59809-75804 GCA_013400835.1 Zapornia atra
GCCTGGTCCCCCGCAAAGTCACAAGTCCCCTGGCAAACCTGCTGAGGCGTGGATCAATCTTCACAGGGCATAGGTCTCTCTGCTCCCCGTCCTCATCCATGGGCTTCGGGGGGACACCCGTTTCACCATGGACTCCACCACGAGCTGCAGGGGAAACTCTCTTCCTGCATTCTTCATCCCCCCCTCTCCTGCAGGCCTGGCCTTGGAGTCTGTGCAGCTTGTTACATCTTCTCACTCCCGCTCCGGTGGCAAAGTGCCCCTGCCAGCATTTTTTTCTCCTATATGTGATTCACAGAGGCGCTATGACCAGCTCTGATAGGCTTAGTCTCAAATTTGGCCTTGACTGTACCAATGTTTTGAAAATATGGGGCTTGCAGAAAGCTGTAACTGCAGCCTACAAAAGCCACTGAAGCAGCAGTTACACCAAACTGCAACAAACTGGAAATGTTTTTGAAAATGTGTGTGTATATCAAAAATAAAGGAAGAATACTTGTATACATAGAAGTGTAGCTAAAAGAGTATACAAAGACTGTATCCTGAGGTAACTTTGCTATAGGTCCATTGATTTCAATCTAATGTACTTCTAAGTGGATCGCTATCACTTTGTGTTTGTTTGTTTAAGCCTAACTAGTTTCTCTGTGATAGCATTAAGCTATTGCTCATGAAAAAGCCATTCAGATGAAGTGTTTAGTTATAAAAATACTGCTTAATTCAAAAGTAATTTTTAAAAGTTATTGCAGATGTATTAATTGAACAGTAATACCTGCCAAAAATTCAGTTTCAAGTAGCATGGATAATAAATAGAAACAAAACATTTTATCTTTGTAGCAATTTTTAGTAACTAGTGATGTTGAACGGAAGACTGAAACATAGTGTTTGCATATTGTGTTCTTGGTTTTGCCTCATGGTTACCTGTAGGAAAACCGTGTCTTTATTATCTGCAGCCATTTCCCCTTTTTTTCTTCCACTCTTCAATTTTAAAAATAACATTTCTTTCTCAAGCATTGTGGGGGTAATAATAATGAGAAAAATTGACTAAAATACCTTGTAATGCAAACACCATAAATTAAAATCTGGGCAACAGATATGTTACATTGTTTCCTTTGGACCTACTGTGCTCCTAGGCTTTTCTTTGGCTTTTTTTTACTTGGCTTTGCTTACAGGAGTCTCTGAAAGAGCTAGTCCCTCTTTAGGGGCTATGAAGAGCACGCAGGGACTGAGCAGCTACATTTTTACTCATGGGAGGGCAAAACCAGCTTCTAGAAAAAGTCACCAGCAGAAAGCTCCGTCCCTCCCTTCCAGCCGCTGCCCAAAGGCACGCGCTGGAGTTGGAGACACTAAGATGGCGGCCGCAAGCACCAAGATACTTTCAGATCGCTACACTACGCCACTCTGCGCTTTTCCATCACCCTCCGCCCACCTCCTAGGGGCACTAACATCACTGCTTGGTTGCATCCCGCCCTAGATGCCTCAGTCAGCCTTGCGCCTCCCCTCAGCGGCCCTCTTTGAGGGCGGGGAATTGCTGCCATTCGCCTTTTCAACTGGCTTGTCCCAGCGAGGCTTCCGTCCTGCTGAGGGGTTGGTTGCAGAGAGTCTGCGTGCGGCAGGTTCAGAAGATGGTGGCTGTGGGCGCCGCGGCGCTGGCCGGTGCAGGCTATTGGGCTGCGCTCTCCCGATGCTGTGGAAGGGTTGTGGTCGCCCCTCTCTGCGGGAGCGCGGCTTATTCCTCCGTGCCTGTCGTGAGCAGCAGGGAAGGCCAGCAGAGGGAAGGTGAGAGTGGCCTGGCCAACCCCGCAGTGGCGGCGGGGTTTGCAGCCGTCTGGGGGAGGGAAGAGGGGGGTGCTCCAGTCTGCGCCTGGCTCCGGGTTAGCGGGGCCCTGAAGGCGGGTGTCTCTTCTCCCTGCCAGATTGCAGGTTGCTCTGAAAAAAGGCGCTTTGTAAGTATTTGCTGGGGGGGCTTTTCCGTTAAAGAAAAAAAAAAAAATCCTGAAAATCTTTGTGGTAAAAGTTACAGGTTTTGTTAGTGCAAGTCCTGTGAATGGTCTGAAGGGATAAGTGAGCGAGCTGGTGTTCTGCTGGGCATGTTTTTCAGCTCAGGATTACAGTGGACCTGCGCTGCATTGCCTGGTTTTAGGTATTCTAGGTAAGGCTTTAATATGAGGGATGTGCGCACACGATAAACATTTGATGTTGAGCCCGACTTCCAGCTGAGCTTTTCAGGCTGTTCTGAGTGCAAGTGCTAACTCTTGGTCAGGGTTGTGCCACCCTGTTTTCTGAAGGCTGGGTGGGCATTCATCATGTGCCGATTGAGAGGCAAGCTAGGTTGCTGAAAGGGCTTTTAAAATTATGCCTGATATTGCAGCCTGTGACGGGAGTAAAAGGACCTGAAATTGTAGGTGTCTGCAGCAGAGGTAAGAGCATTGCTGTGAATGAAGTATGTTTTTAAGGAACCTCAAAAATGGCAGGTTGAGGGATAAAAGAATGTTGTGTGTTAGCAGTTGCAGAGCCTCATTTGTATTCCTTAGTTTAAATTTTTATAGAGCAAGAAGAGGAAGAACAGAATTGTGCCAGAAAATGCCTAGATAAGGAAAACAAAAGATTTGTGAAATTAATGAGGTTTTTTAAGTCTTATGTGGGGTAGGGTTTTAAGACAAATGAATGAGGCAAAAGGAACTTGAATACCTGCTCTTAAAATCCTGTTCAGTTGTGGGGTGGTTTTTTTTCTAAATATTCTATTGTAATACAGTAGTGTATCAAACTTAACAAATCAACCAACTCAAGCCCAAACAGGACATTTGAAAATAAATTTAACCAAACAAACTTTTATTTGCCTGACTGCTACAAAGGACACATTGCGGTTGATTAGTTGGTTTGAGGGGTGCAAGTGCTTAATTTCAAGTTTTGAGGGGGAAATGAAGCTGAGAATGAAAATTTTTATTTAGGTTGAAATCTGTTGGTATTTGGTATTTTCGTGCATCCCTGTGAGTACTTAAGCAGAGCTCTAACTAAAGACAGTTGGCTAAAAAGCAGAGCCACGTGATGGCTCAGGCCTGCTAAACGGGAGTTACTCCTTTGGGTAACAGTGAAGTTAGGTTTTAACAAACTTTCTTCTACCGCTGTTGGAAGGTGATTTGAGACTCAACAGCTGTGTGGGAAAGAGGGCAGGAAGCACAGTTATGAAGACAAAAGTGTACTTGATCTATGTATTTTTTTCTTTCCTCCATCACGTTGGAGTATATGATGCTAGCAAAATGCATTTAGGCATGTAGTCATTAAATTATTGCTAACGTGTTTCTACCTGAAATGTAATGGCTTCCAAGCTTTGTTCATCTCAAGTTTCAAAAATTACTTGAGCGGTCTGCAGTAGGAGTATCTGGTCTTCCAGTTCTTCCACATAAAATTAGGAAGTATTAGCATATTTTTTTTCTTATCACAAAATCTTTTGATAGCTTGTATTCAAAAATGTTTCTTTTTCTTTCAGTTTCAACAAGGAGAAGAGCCAGGACACCACAGATCACAAGAACAGTAAGTATTGAACCTATTTGCAATTAACTCAGAGGGGTTTGAAAAAGTTTTCTGAGCTGTATGTCTTAATAGTTTATACAGGAACCTTTCTGCAGTCAAAACCCCAGAAACAATTCTCTGTGACTAAAATCCAGAACCAGCACCTGACTTTTCATCTCCTAGCTGTTCTCAGTCTGTGTTCTCATAAAGGCATTAAAAGCTAACACTTAGCTTGCATTGCTGCTAGGTACTGCAGGCCTTAAAAGCAAATTAAAGTTTAATTTAAAATAAACCCACAGATTTTCACACTGTTTTCAGTATGGGTTTAGAGGATTCGTAGGGATTGTTTTCTGCTGTAATTAAAAAAATCTGATATTGTGCATAATTATTCTTCTGTGGTATAATAGAAACTGATGTCTGAGCATTTAATCACTAAGAATTTTCTTATTTACTCGGCACACTGGTTTTTTTTATTTACAAAGCTGCATGTGTTGTAATTTTTAAAGGCAAACAGTAAAAGAGCAGATTTAATGATATACCAAAGCAGACTGCTTAGATCTGTTTGTCTTCTACGCTTCTAACTTAAAAATTAAGTTGTTTGGGAAAGGAACAGTGATTTTAGTGTTTTTCGTATTAGAGCATTTGACTGGAACCCTGGTCAGTTATTAGAGGAAATAAGCTATTTCTGCAGTGTTGTAATTGTTCCTATACTGGAATTTCTATAGCAGATTATTTCAGTGTTATTCATATCTGTTTCTATTAATACTCATTTCTTCAGACTTGAATTTTGAAAGAATTTTAAAGCTCCCATGCTTGCCTCCAACAAATGCTTGAGCACTTCAAGAAATTGAGTTTTCAGTAAAATGCTGGTTTGATTCTGCTTCTCCCCCGAGATAGACTCATAAAATCATGTAGGTGGAAAGAGTCACTTAGATCAAGTCCAGCTGTAAACCTAATGCTACAGAGTCCATCATATGTTCAGATAATAAATGCTGGTTTGATTCTGCTTCTCCTCCGATGTTTTACCACATCACAAAAAGATGTAAGGTACTCTTTCCAAGCATTTCTGAAATAGAATGCAGCTTAAGATAGGGAAGTGCTTACTATGTAAGCTTTGAGAGGCTATCTTTTAAAAATTCCTTTAGAGATGAGCGCTAATTTTTGACATAAAGGTGACTTGAAATGTCTAGCTAGGAGTTTAATCCTGAAGTAACTCTATGTTCTTAAAATAGCATCAAAACATCTCCCATCAGACTTTTATAAATAATTTGTACTTCATTAGCAGGTGCCTCCCAGAACCGAGAGGATGGCTGTTGATCAGGACTGGACCAGTGTTTATCCAACAGCTGCTGTGTTTAAACCTGCCTCTGTGCCCCTCCCAATTCGAATGGGTTACCCAGTGAAGAGAGGAGTACCTCCACCAAAAGAAGGCAATTTAGAACTTATGAAGGTAAAGACACGTTCCATTGGTGTGTATTAACTTTTAAACTTATTATTCACTTAGACTGCACTGCTTTGATTGAAATATTTTTATTTGGTAGTGTTTTCTGTTATTAAATGGGATAATACTATAATTTCTAAATTAAATGGTAACAAATACATATAAGCAGCAAATGAACCAAATCAGGAAACTTTTTTGGGATTATCATGCCTGTGACTTTTGTAATGTGGCTTAGCTTAAGTCTTTTGGTAAATCAAACTTCAGAAGAGTTGTCTTACCTGAATAACCATATCGAACTACCTTAATGTTTCTTAAAAGTGAAAGCCGATTTCAGTAATGCCCCTTTATTTATGAACAGACCAGAAAGCTTTTAGCTTTGTAACTCTGTCTGTTTCAGATTCCCAATTTCTTGCATCTTACTCCTCCTGCAATTAAGAAACACTGTGCAGCTCTTAAAGGTGAGGGTTTTTTTTGCTTGTTTTGTTGTTTTTTTTTCTTCTTTCTGTCTTCAAAAACTGTATCTCGTGGAGTTTTAAGACAATGCAAAATGTAACTGTGTGTGATGAAGTAGAAAATGACACGTGCTTCACCTCTGAAGCTGGTTATTTGTCAGGCTTTGGCTAGTACTATGTGCTTTCTTGTTGCTGCGTTGAGTCATAAGGGTGGTAAGCATATATGTCTTAGGAGACTTTTCAGCACATCAGTACAACTTCAGTTTTACCTTTCCATTAGGCACTGCTTATACTGGGGAATTTATATTTTAGCATCTTAAGGAAGTTGAGTGGTGAATGTGACTCAGTTCTCAGATCATCTGTGGTTAATCAGTAGCCATTTTGGCTGCATTAAAAATATACTGTTAACAGATGAGACCCTCGAAGAGCAAGGTCTGCTGGGGAGATAAACCATCCTAGGAAGACTAAGAAAATCTCTGCCAGCCAGCAAGCCAATAAGGAGATCTTAATGAGGAAGTTAGTTCAAAGAGAAGTGGACACACAAAGGGATAGGGAGGAGATAGACTCATAGAATCATGTAGGTGGAAAGAGTCACTTAGATCGAGTCCGGCTGTAAACCTAATGCTACAGAGTCCATCATGTGTTCAGATAATAAAAAATTTGATGGGAACAATTGATACACTGGAGAGCAGAACTGCTATTCAGAGGGATACCAACAGGCAGGGGAAAAAAGTCTGCTGAAAGGACCATAATGATGTTCAACAAAGTCAACTGCCAAGTCGTGCATCTGGGATTGAAGTAGTATAAGTGCCTGTGCGTGGACACCATCAGCTAGAAAGCAGCTTTGCAGAGAAGGCTGTGTGGAGCCTGCTGGGCCTTTAGAAACTGAACGTGAGTCAGTAGTATGACCTGGCAAAGAAGGCCATCTGCATATTGGGTTGTATTCACATGAGTGTATCCACCACATTCAGGCTTTATTTTTTCCCTCTGAGTACTGCATTCATTTCTAGGATTTCCCCCTACAAGAAAGACTTGGATTTGTTGTTAAAGGAGGGCCACAGAAATGACCAGAGGCCTGGAAAACCTCTTCTGTGAAGACAGGCTGAGAAAGTTGAGATTGTTCAGCCTGGAGAAGAAAAGGCTTTTGGAAGACCTTATTTTGTTGCCTTTTAATGTATGAAGGGGGTTGTAAAAAAGACAGGGAGAGACTTTTTACTGAGATCTGCAGTGGTAGGACAGGATGCAATGGTTTTAAGCTAGAAGATGGTAGCTATTTAGATTGGAAATAGGAAGACTTTTTTTACAATGGGAGTGATGAGATGCTGGAAGGGCTTGCCTAGAGGAGCTATGGGTGCCCCATCATTGGATGTATTCAAGGTCAGATTGGACAGGGCTTTGAGCAGCCTGATCTAATTAAAGGTATCCTTGCCTATGGCGAGCGGTTGGACCTAGTGAACTTTGAAGGTCCTTTCTAACTCAAGCCATTCTGTGATTCTATTTGGTAATTGTGAGACTGCATCTGGAGTACTGTGTCCTGGTTTGGGGAGCCCTGTATAAAGAAAGGCATTGAAATGCAAGTCTAGCAGAGACCCTGCTGTTACCTAGGTTGAGTATAGTTTCTAGAAATAGTACTTTTAAAAAAGATGCATTGCAAAACAGCAGATATTACTTGGAGTGTTTTCTCTTTATTATACAGATTTCTGCACTGAATGGCCAAGTGCTCTGGACAGTGATGAGAAATGTGAACAGCATTTTCCTATTGAAATTGAAACGGTAGATTATGTTTCTGCAGGGACATCTCTTCGTAATCCCAAAGCACGAGTGGTGACGTTGAGAGTAAGTAGTATATTTGGTGAACAGCCTTTGTGTCAAAAGCTAAATGCTTGGCTTTCTCTTTGAAATATGTGCAAGTATGGAATGTTGTAAGGAAACTAGGGAAATGGTTTACTGAGTGTCTGGATAAAAAGCAGTGGATTTTTCAAGTATATTATAGCATGTTAGAACTGAGGCTGCAAGGTTATGGATGTGTATTTATAAATGAAGACTAAGCTCTTCTATAAAGAAAATAGTGTACCTTCTGAAGAATCTTATAGAAAAGGCTGTAAATGCCTTTGTGCTTAATGTATTGCTTAGGCTATCTTATTGCTAATTTATAGACCTTAAAAAATGCACAAGTACTGAATGATGTGTCATATGAATGTGGCACTATTATTAAGTATTGAGTTGGCAGGCCACCATGCATCAGTGTGTTTGCAGTACGAGCAGCAGCCTTCTGATTGTAGGATCATGGGCTACTTGAGGTTGGAAGGGAGCTCAGGAGTTTTTCAGTCTGACCTGCTCAGAGTGGGTATGAGATCAGAGCAGGTTACTTGAGACTTTATGCAGTTGGGTCTTGAAAACCTTCAGGGCTGTAGACACAACCTCTCTGGACAGCCTGTTCCAGTGCTTACCTGTCCTCATGGTAGTAAAGCAAAGATTGTGCTTTGGCTTTTGAACGTGCATTTTGAGATGAGATTTGAGCCTGTTTTAAGAGCAGCAGGAGCGCTGGTGTCAGTGATGCTTGTGCTCTTACTGTGTCAGTATGAAAGCATACTGCATGATACCACGTGCTCATAACACCTGCACTCTGATCACTGCAACGTTGAACAATAGTAGCTCATTGTGTCTGTAGGAGTCTCCACTTTCCCTTTATGTTGTAAAAACTTTTGGGCTGAAACTTAATTTGGGCCCTCATTGACTTAAATATGCACACATTCACAACCCAGCATTTGAAATGCGCTGGCGAGATGTTGGATTAGGGGACGGCTGTGCTGCAGTGGAGAAAGTAATTCAGAATGGTACATAAACAAGCATGTCTGTGTTACCCTATCTAAATCTGTTAACCCTAACTGGCCTTGGCACCCGTAAGGCCAGTTACGTGAATGGCTATTGTGTGTGTATGTTAAAAATGGAGGGATTGGAGTGGGAGACGAAAATGGAACAGCTATCCCTATGTTTTTTCAGCTACTGGTGTTTTGATCCCAGACTTCATTAATAAATTCTGTCTCTGATTAAGCCTCTGACAACAAAATCTGCTTAGGGAGGGGGAAGAGAGGGATTTAAAGTGAAAGTAGTTGATTGCTGGGTCAGGTAGTGGTCGAGTTTTTTATCAGTGAGAAAACTTACTATGTGTTATGTTGCAGATTACAATAAAATCTCAGATAGATAAGATTCCTTTTTTTTACATATTGTTTAAAGGTTAAACCTTTTTAAGATTAATTTAAGAATTACGGTTTTTTCTACCAGGCATCATACTGGAGATAGTAATTTTTCATCTGTTGTAGCCCAGTGCCTGTATTTCTTGTCATTAAATTTAATCCTAGCCTGTTCCCAAACTGAATTGTCCATGTTGTGCCAGACAACATAGTACTACAGGATGTAAATTGAGACACTTTTTTTCTTTTAAATAAAATGCTGTTCTTCGTAGACCTCTAACTTTTCTAAAATTTAATATAATACAGACTACAGCATTCCAGCTCACAATGATAAGCTGTCTGATTGCTGTCCCTTATTAGTAGCAAGTAGCCATACAAATATTTTTCAGTTTAAAGTGACTTTGGATTAGGAGAAACAACATGGTTGGGTTTTTTTGTGATCCTGTAATATAGGCAACAGGTCAGATAGCTTTTTGTTTTTATAGGAAAATCAAGTCATGTGGAATAAAATCCTAGCTCTGTTAACTGTGAATTTCAGATGATCAGGCTGTATGAAGGCTGCTTGGGGAAGTTAACTTTGTCCTGGCTGGAACCAGTGGATCAGGATTAGGTCTGATGACTGTAACTAGGATCAAGTAGTTGTCAAGCTAGTCCATGGTGATTCAGTAGATTAGGTCAAGCCAGGAAATCAAGGATGTGCATCAGGGTTGGGTGAGCATGGGCTGTGGCACAGAGAGTAAATGCCTCAGCTTAGATGCAGCTTCTCAGTAAAGGTGTGGCATCCTCATCTCCTCCTTTTTAAAAATTTTGTCACTGCTGATTCAAGGCAATGTGGCTGCACTGTATGGAAGGGTGCTAAATGTAAGATAGCCTTGAGTGCAAGCTGCCAGACCTTTAACAAGGGGATACTGTCTGCATTAGGGGTCTTGGAGGTTTAGTGCTTTCAAAAGTGATTATTCATGGTTGTTTTAGGTCGTGCTAAGAATAGATCTCTTTGCTTGCAGCTTGAGCATTGCCTTAAAGGCTGGATACACCTAACAGGTCTGCTAGAATTAGACATGACAGAATGCGAGCTAGGGAACAAAAGCTAGGTGGGCTCCTGCTTTACTAGTGTTCCATGTTGGCATAGTAAATGAGCATGTAATTCCTTAAAAGGAGGTGCTTTTCATATAATCTATGGAGTAATGAATGTTAGAGGTTTTTTCAAGATTAGAAGTTTCAGTATTAAAACCCTGTTGTTGTCTTCCTCGTCACATTGAGGTTTAGTACTTCTGGCTTCTATTTTTAGTAGTAGGGTGTTTTCGGGTAGTATTTTTCTCCTGATGTTTATCAGAGCTTCTAATTCCTTTCAGTCTTTCAGCTTTTTCTAGTTTTTCTGATGCAGGTTTCTTGATTTTTTTAATTTTTTTTTTTAATATTTCTGTAGTACAGCACTGACAGAGTAGAAAGAATATAGAGCAAAACCAGTGGACAAATCCATAAGAGACTGCTTCTAGTATTCCTCAGCATCTCACTCAGAAACTTGTTTCCAACATAATGTATCTTTAGACTGTTAAGGTTCCCAGACTACTTTGCTATTGGGTGAACAGGTAGCTAAAACCAGCTTTCTTTACTTTTCATACTTACTATTGCGTATAGAAACTAACTTCTTAGAGTTTTTGGGTTTTTTTAATAAATACTTGTTTGTTTTGGGGTTTCTGTTCCAATAGCAGAAAACAAACTATTTGCTGAACTTATCAATTATGTGAGATCCATCAGTTCTGGCTCATTATATTACCTGTGTGCATCTCTGCATACGAATAATCTCACAGCAATTATTTCGAGAATTCTCATTTGTTGTCTCTTGAATTGGTGTCTTCTGTCTTCTTTTGGATGCTTGTAATAAATATCTTGGCTATATTTTAGTGTTAACTTTACTGTTCTGTATTTGGGAAAAAAAAAAATCTAAAGAAGACTTATATCCATGTGTACTTCATATGGAAAAATGAAATACAGCTGCAAACTAAATTGACAAATTGTTTTTCCTCTGGTGGGAAAGAAAAGTTTGAGTAGAAATGTTCTCCCCTAGCCCTTCAGGTATTTGGATGAAAAGAAATTTGTTTGAATATTTAGATGGCATTTATCTTGTGTTAACACTTCTGACGTGATACAATCAGAAGAAATTCTGCAAATGCATATTTAATAGCTGTCCTTTTTAATTCTTAGTACAAGATGTGACTGTCTCAAAATATTTTTCAGGGTACAGAGATTGGATTTATCCAAGTAATTAAAGGTGTTTTCTTTTGTACTTAAAGGTTAAGCTTTCTAACCTGAATTTAGATGACCATGCGAAGAAGAAGCTCATAAAACTTGTAGGAGACCGGTACTGTAAGGATACAGATGTGCTTACAATTACAACAGACAGGTATGGTTACAAGAAGGAAAAAAAAAATGCCTGTAGTAATGGTCACCTTATAGAAAGAGCTGACTGTCTTCCAGTAATACTGATTGTCATGGTAAATTATTGTATTTTTTTTAAGGCTAAAATACGACTTAAACATACTGGTACTGCTGTTCTTGTTAAAATTGTAGTGGGCAAATGACAAAAGGTCAAAGGTAGTATTTGTTAAATATTCTTAGTTATTTGAGCTCTGTATTCAGAAGTTGCAAATGTTATTTTAATATAGTTGTCACGTTTGCCAGCAGAACCCATGGGTTCTTTTAGTTTTAACAATGATCTGAAAGAAAAATGACCAGACATTCCCCAATGTTTTGATTTTCTAGATACAAACAAATCACTGCAGTTGCTTAGTTATGTTTGAAAGGCTGCATTGGAGGAATGTTTTCTGTCGTGAATTCTGAAGCTCTTAAGAGAATGCATATGTATTCCTAAATTCACAATACACTTTAATTCACAGCTGCTGTCGGTGGTAGGAACACCATTATTGGTAGTCTTTTCTGTTTGTTTTTATTAGAATTCTTTTCCCCCTCTTGTCCTTTGGTATGATATCCAGTTTGCACTTATTTATTTTATGTGTAAAATTGTGCTTTTTTTTTTTTTTTTTTTTCAACTAGACTTGGAAACCAGGGTAGTTTACTGGGATCACTTGTGTTACCAACAGTTTGATTTCCCTAGCAAGTTTTATTTTGTGGCTAAAACATTAGAATAGCTGAAAGGAGCTTGCACTCTAGAGCATCTACGAATGGTCTCATGCTGTGTTAGAGAAGAAACTCTTAATGTGCCTGTTGATGTTTATTTTTAGTAAATTCTAAGGCAGAAACTCTAAGCAGTATCCATTTTTTTAATACAGTATTTTTCAGACTTGTATTTAGAATACTTTTTTAAACTGAGGTTCTTTCACTATGAAAGAAAAAAGACTCAAACTTGAGTCCTTTTTGAAGTTTAATTGCTAGAATAGTTATAGCCTATAGTGTCTCAGATGTAGTCTCACATGATGTAATTTGTTCTGCATCAAAAAGTGGGGTGAAGGAGCCTGCAGGAAGAAGTGATATGGTTGAGCATGAGGAAGAGGTTGTCATCAAATTCTCAGCAGAGGGTTTTGGTGGCTAGTTTTAAGCAATACACTAGTTTTGCAGGACTGTGTCTTAACAAATTTTACTGGGGATCCTGTTTTGACTTTGTCATGGTGTAACCTGGTAGGCTACTGAAAGAACCACACAGACCTTCCCTCACCTCCTTCCCACCCAATTTCTAGAGAATTGGAAAGAAAAAGGTGAAACTTGTGGGTTGAGACAAAGACAGTTTAATAGGACAGAAAAGGAAGAGAATAATAATAATAATAATAAAAGAATATGCAAAACAAGTGATGCACAGCATATTTGCTCACCACTTGAAGCAGATACTTTGTCTATTCCTGAGCTGGCCAACCCCTCAGTTATATACAGAGCATGACATTGTATGGTATGGAATATCCCTTTGGCTAGTTTGGGTCAGCTGTCCTGGCTGTGTCCTCTCCCAGCCTCCTGGGTGCCCCCCACCGTCTTGTTGGCAAAGCAGTATGAGAAGCTGAAAGGTCCCTGTCTGCTTGGCAACAACTGAAACCATCAGCGAGTTACCAACATTGCTGTCATACTAAATCCATAACACAGCAGTATACCACAGGGTAGGAAGATACTTACCTCTATCCTTGCTGAAACCAGGACAGACTTAGAGCTATACTGACTTTTCTTCTTAAATCATTGGCTAGATGTCCTGCTTTGTGCTGTATTTCATGGCTGTTTTTACCTGTCATCCTCTTCCCTTCAGGTATAGGGGTTGGGAATAAATCTGATTTTAAGGGCGTTCAGGTTTAGGATATGTTGGACTCCACTGTGGCACAGAGGGAAGAGGTTTTTGTTTGTAATGTTTCTGGAAGATCTATAAATTCTTGAATTTTGTATGTTTCTCCTACTGACTTGCAGATGCCCATTCATCTGTGTTCTTAACATCATGAAGGCATGAGTGCTTTTCTTAATTATGTGCAATTTAGAAATGCATGTGAATCACACATTTCCTTAAGATTACCTACATTAGAAATGTTGATGGTAAATTTAACGTGCTTTTCAAAAGTATGTTATAGTGGCTTGATTTCAAAACCTGGCTTTATTTCTGAATTTGCAGGTGTCCACTAAGACGACAGAACTATGATTATGGCATACATCTGCTCACAGTTTTGTACCATGAATCTTGGGTAAGTGATTGTGAATAATGCATGCTGTCTTGTAGCTTATAAAGTGTTCCATGACTGTGCACAGCTTAAAGTAAGGTATCTTAGATTCTTTTCCTCTTCTACCTTACTTCAAATCCAATGAAGGTAAGTTGCTTATGTTTGAATATTAATTCACCAATCAACTTAGAGTGCGTTTCTCTTAACTTCACAAGTGCTATTCTGTTGTTTGTATACATAGTTTGCTGCTTTTCAGAGCTTCTCTACTTATCTCACCACAAGAAGCTTAAAACTGAATGTGAGCCTAGCAAAAAACACCTTAATTCTTAGGATTCCTAAATATACCTTTAGTTTGATGGCGTGCTGATCTAACTATGCACAGTATTAAAATGTGAATTGAGTGCATCCCCAGAAATGGTGTACTCTGATTATCACTTGTTATGCGTGCTTTTTTTAAGTTACCACGTTTGAAGACAAAAACAAGTCTATTAAAAAAATCCAAAGGAGTGTGTTACTGACTTTAAAGCTTTAAAAACTGACCTACACAACAGTATTTGCATTTTGCCTGTTTCCAAACTCTTATTCATTAGAATTCACCCTTTCTTGGGCTCTTCTGGGCTATAGTAAACCACAGCTGTAATTTGGAAGCATGTTGCTTCTTAAGTGCTTACTTTTTTCAGCTTGAGGAAAAATTTATGAAAGGGCTTTAGACTTAATTTCTGAGCTCCCTTTTACTCAGAAAAGGGACATCCTTCCTACCTTCTGTTAGTTTTAGGATTTCATTGCATCAGAACTAATGTCCTGAAAAATGCATACAACTATTAATAAAACTTTAGATAAATATTTCTACCAAAGCAAGTGTAATGTAAACTTTTCTATGGTTCTTCAGGACATGACATAATTGGAAGTTTTCCCAGTAGTTGGTTTTGTCAAAAGGTTATACATGTGAAACATCCAACGTAAATATATTGGAATAGTATCTTTCATGTAGTGATAACTTACTACAATTCTTAAGTAGTCCTGCATTTCTAAGATATTTTCTTCCAACTTGTCTTCTGTATGTTTGTGAAGATGTCCTAGTTTACTGCAGAGGGGTTGGACTAGATGACCTCTAAAGGTCCCTTCCAATCTTGCACGTTCTATGATTCCATTTAATTGTGTTGGTTATAAGTATAGTCTTAAAGAATTTTACAGCTATTTTTTAAAGGGAACAGGTTAGCAGTCTGAAATGAAGTTACTGTTGAGAAGCCATAGTTACATTTTGGATAACTGTTTAAATGTAATATATAATTGGTGACGTTGTTTGAGACAGACAGTGAAAGCCTTTATCATAAATGTATTTCCATAGATGTCCCCATAAAAATGTTGTAGATGATGAGCTACCAGAATTCACACTTACTCTTTTTGGTTGGTTTATAGTCTTTCAAAATCTCCCTATTTTGTGTTTTTATGAATTTCAGTGCACTCGATTTTGATCATTGCAGTGATGACATAAAAATCATAAGGAGGATGAGCTATACTTCCCTTTCACTGGAAGCTGCCTTATAATTGTAGAGTGCATCAAATGAAGTTCAGGTTATAGTAACATCTTAAAAGATACGTTTACTTTAGATTCCAAGTGCTTTGTACACATGGATATTATTCTCCCCAAGAGCATTACATTGCATTACAAATCTTAAATTAATGACAGATCAGTTTCCAGTGTTAAGCAATGACAAGAGACCTAGACACTACTCACTTTATTAAGTCCAGATGATCACCACGCCTGTCCTTTGCTCTGGCCTTACTTAGTGATGGGAGTCGGGGCTATACGATACTGTTATTGCAAGTGTTCAGTGTGTACTGAAAATGCACAAGGCTCTTGCTGTTTTATTACCTTTCAACTTCCATGTTAATATTTGATGAACTCATCAATCAGTTGGAATGGTCTTTGATGTCCATAAAAAATTAATGGTCTCCTGAGACATGGGGTTTTTGTTTGTGACATGTTTTGTTTTGTGGGGTTTAATTTTTTTTTTTCCATGATCAGTGGTAACGCCTTTTAACTACTTGCTGAAAGATAGTTTGCTTATGTTTTGTAAACCATAAGCAAGCCATGTATGGCTTATTTTAATTTGTAAATTTTAATATTGGAGGGAAGTGAACAGGAACTGCCTGCCTACCTGGGCAGTAGCATCAGTCCAGTACAAAAGTAACTGCAAGATTTGATGTCTTTCCCAGCAGAGTAGTGCTACACTGTGCTTTCATGCATGTGCATGAGGGAATTCAATAAAAAGATGAAGACAGTGTTCTGTTCTTAGCATGTGAAGGGAAAGTTGGCTTCATGTAAATATTGCCCTCAGTCTTGAAAACTTTGCCTACTATCTGTCTAAACATGGCATAACTCTCTAATCCAAGTAGTTTAAGAAACGGAAACCTTTTTAAAGGGATGGCGGTTCTTTGCAGATTTGTTGTTTATGTAGTGAACTTTGTGCTGTGAAGCTCCTCATGTAGAGATGCATTTCCAGCAAAAAGCTGTTCTTAAAATGATGAGTATGAAGAGTTTAATTCTGGCTCATCTGTCTCTGTATGCATGCTTAGAAGACACAATTTATCCCCATCAGTAGTAACTTCTGTGTTGCACATTTTCTTGTATGCTTTTCCTGTCTCAGCTTCAATAAAAACCCAGCTCACTAATTCTGTTGCAATTAGAGAGCTCAGGTGGAATTAGTTTGCAAGAATCTTTGCAATGGAGTTGCAGCTGGAATATGTAACAAGT
>VZTU01017996.1:4093-17070 GCA_013400835.1 Zapornia atra
GGGGAAGAAAAGCAGCTTGTTGGGAATCACCGGAACCCCACTGCCCATTCCCTGCCCCTCCCCGCGCCATGTTGGGGGGGGTAGAAGGGAGTAAAATCGTGATGAGTTTTAAGTTTGCTAAGAAGGGAGGGGTGGGGGGAAGGTGCTTGAAGACCTGGCCGCTTCTTATCTCATTCCGGTTCACTGGGTGTAGTAGTTGTAGTAAGTAGTAATAAATCACCTTTTTCTTTCCTTTATTCTGTGCTGCGTCTGTTTTGCCCATTGCACTAATTGCAGAGTGATCCCTCTGTCCTTATCTCAGGTCCTAAGCCTCCTAATATCTATTTTCTCCCCCTTTTTGGCTGAAGGGGGGAGTGAGCGAGCGGCTTGGTGGGTATTTGGCCTTTGGTTAGGGCCAAAACCACCACGCAGAGCTTTTCAAAGTTCATTTTAACTGTGTAGCTGTATGCAATTACAGAAAACTGAAACACAGAAAAACTTTTTTAGTTCATCAGGCTCAACAGTTCATTAGATCAGAGCATCTATGTGCAACCTTCCTGTAAAGAGTCTGTGTCACCTGTTTACAAAGATTGCCACAAATCTAGATAACACATTATCCCTTGGTTTTTTTATTATAGCAAATCTTCTAATTCTCTCTCTTACAATATCCTAGAAGTTCCTAGAATGTGATAATAATTTCCTCCTCCAACTGATAGAGGAGTCAACATAGAGTTGTGTCATGCCGGACTTTGTTCTCAATAACAAGGAGGAGCTGGTGAGGGATGTGATGCTCAAGGGCAGCCTTGGCTATAGTGACCATGAAATGGTGGCATTCAAGATCCTCAGGGCTATGAGGAAAGTCAGAAAGCTAACTATCAGGGACATCAGGAGAGAAGACTCTGTCCTCTTCAGGGACCTTCTTGGTAGAGTACCATGGGATAAAGCTCTGGATGGAAGAGGTACCCAAGACAGCTGGCTAGTATTCAAGGATCACCTCCTCTAAGCTCAGGAGTGATTCATGCCAGCAAAGAGCAAGTCATGCAAAATCACCAGGATGACTGTATCAATGACCAAGGAGCTCATAGAAAAACTCAAACACAAAAAGGGAGGCTGCAGAGGGTGGAAGTAAGGACACGTAGTCTGGAAGAAATACAGAGAAACTGTCTGAGTAGCCAAGGGTCAGGTTAGTAAAGCTAATGCCCTGGTAGAATGAAATGTGGCCAGGGACATCAAGGACAAAAAGAAAAGCTTCTACAAAATGTGAGTGACAAAAAGGTTAGAGAAAATGTGGACACTCTCCAGAAGAAATGAGAAATCTGGTTACTGGGGATATGGAGAAGGTTGATACACCTAACTTTTCAGGTTAACAACTTTCTTAACCAGGCTTCCCAGAGAGGTGGTTGATGCCCCAACTGTGCCTGTCCCTGGAGAGTAGGAACAGCCCCAGGAACAGAGATGGTGGCAGCAGCGCCCTCTGCCCAGGGCCGTAGCCACTGTGGCTCCACTCCTGGCTGGTGCCGGGTCGGCTCACTCAGGGGGACCCAGAACCCCACAACGATGAGGGTCCCAGCCCCTAAACTCTCCCCATCCCTAGGTAGGTGCCTTAAGGGCTGGAAAAATAGGGGCTGAGGTTCACTGGAGTCTCCATCAGCCGCCTCAATCTACTTATTAAAGAAAGAAAACAAACTAATGAAGACTGTGGGAGAAGGGTTAGTGTCACTGCCAGCGTAGGTAGCATTGCTGCCCCCATCTGGTCTGCCTTTGGTGCTGTGCCCACCTTCCCCGTCAGGTGTCCACTAAGCCCCAGGACTGGTGGGGTCTGGAAGGAGCTGGGGTTTGATCAAGCAGCCCTATGCCAGCCAGAGGGTGGAATGTCAATACTCACTGCTCCCTTGAAGTAGCCTAGGTGCTACTTTGCTTCTCCCCCAGGAGTGCATCCTGCTCAGCTCCAGGTCTGTGGTCCAGGGGATGCAGGTGCAGTCAGTGCTCCTCCAGGGCCATGCTCCACCCCACTACTCATCACACCTGGATTAGCACCTCCATTTGTTTCACTCTACCCTTCATTTCACCTCTGCTCCCTTGCCAGCCTGCGCTCCTTGGTACAGCTTCAGTATGTAGCATCATGGCTTTGTGCCACTCTCTGCATTAACACTATAGCTACATTTGCCGGTGCTTTTGGCAGGTGGTCCCAGTGAAAACCCTGTTCCACAGCACATCAAGGCTGAGCAATCCCAGCTGGGATGCCTTGCGCACTCAGAGTGGAACCAGTGCCCTGTTTGCAATGATGATGTCCTGACCAGCTCAGCGATGCAGGCAGCTGCAAGCTACATGGGATGTGCTGCAAACACTACAAAACACTAAGCTGTCAAAAGCATTCAAAAAAATAGTCAGATTGGATGAAAAAAAAAAATTGTTCACCAAAAGGGTTACCAAACATTGGAACAGTGCACTTCAATGCTTTTATTAATGATCTGGGCAAGGGAGTTGAATGCACTTTCAGTTTGCCAATAATACTAAATGAGTAGGAGCTTTGGACTCTCTCAAGGGTAGATAGGCCTGACAGCGAGATCTGTACAGGCTAGAGAGCTGGGCAATCAGCAACCGTATGAAATTTAACAGAGCAAGTAAGAGATTCTCTACCTGTAACAGAATAATCCTGGTTATACATACAAATCATGGGACAAAAGGCAGGAGAGCATCCCTTCAGAAAAAGATCTGGGGCTTTGGGTTTATGGCAGTTTGAATATGAATCAACAGTGCATCCTGGCAGTCAAAAGAGCCAAGCATGTCTTGGGGTGCATCCAGCACAGCATAGCTAGTTTGCCAAGGGAGATGATAGTTCCTCTATAATGTTGCAGCCCCATCTCAAGTCCTGTGTGCAGCTTTGGGCACCTCAGTATAAGAAGAACATCAAACTATTCAATTGTGTGCAAAGGAGAGCAACCAAGATGGTGAAAGACCTTGAAGGCAAGAGCAGCTGAGGTCACTTGGTTTGTTCAGCTTGTAGAAGGCTGAGGGGTGAGATGGTGGCAGTCCACATATTCCTCAAAGGGGGCAGTGGAGTGGGAGGTGCTGATCTTCTCTCTCTGGTGAGCAGAGATAGCACACAAGGCAATGGAATGGAGCTGTGGCAGGGGAAGTTCAGAGTGGACATAAGGAGAAGGTTCTTCACTGAGTGGCTGGCTGCTCACTGAAACATGCTCACCAACACATTGGACATGGCACCAAGTCTGTCAGAGTTCAGGGAGTGTCTGGACGATGTTCTTCACCATTCAGTTTAGTTTTAGATAGTCCTATGAGTTGGAGGGAGTTGGACTCGGTGACTCTCACGGGTCCCTTCCACTTTGAGATATTATATGATTCTAGTTATTATTCTTACCTCTATTGTTTCTAACATGCAGCCTTGCTGCCATTTAGGAAGCAGTTTCTTTCTACCTTGAATTAGGATAGTTTCCCCCATCTTTCATAGTACATTGAAGTTTCACTGGTGTTTATTCATCACTGTACAATGTTCACCATCCCTTGTACAGACCCAGGATTATCCCAAACTGAGTAGTCTCACTGCAGTTTTGTGCAAAAATATTATTTATTGTATTGTTGGTGTTGTGTTGGGTTTTTTTAAGGAACACCATGGGGTTTTGAGCCAGCAGTAGTGATTTTCAACTGCAACTGTGTAGACTGTGCGTTTTTCAGACTTGGTTCTGGCATGTGTACTATCTGCACTTAACAGGGGGGAATTGAGACTCAGAAAGATTTTACCGAGGTCTGTAAATTTCTCGTGAGAACAGACCTCACTGTCCCAATGCAATATGTTCACCTCTCTGGCTGTATTTAACATTAAACCTTTCAAATACAGCTTCTTTCTTTTGGCTCCCTATGGTTACATTCAGTTCACCTGAAAGATTGTGGTATTGGTCTTCTTTGGTTTAGCAGTTAGAAAAAAAGCATCACTTCTGCCGTCAGCGAGCCCAGTCTCTGCGAGGCTCTATCTAGCACAAGACTCAGTATGTAAAACTGAAAGCCATGTGTGCAATTTAGAGAAATCAAGCAAAAGGATCTGTCCAGCTAGATGAAAATTTTTGTAGTTTATCAGAGAAGGGCCAAGATGAGAACCACAGGGACTAGATCAAATATGAGGGTGAGTTCAGATTTAAAGCTAAGCCACTGCCAGCATGTGGGTCCTAAACCAGATATATCAAAAGACCACCATTAGATGACACCTTGGAAAAGTACCAAATGTTATGCTAATCTCATAAAATTCCCATTTTCTGAAGCAATGACTGATTTGTTCTAATAAGATTTCAGATCTCTTCAAACCGTGATCTGAAAACACCACACGGGTAGTTTCATTTGTCCCAAATTGTTGCTCCTCTGATCGTCTTGCTACAGGTATATAGAGATTGCATTCAATCTGCTGTACCCTGCCTCCTCCCCTGTTTAGAGTTGTTTTGGAAATATTGTCTGGTGAAAGTTTCTGCTTCTTTGCAAAGCATTGCTGCTAAGGCATGATTAAGAAGTTCTGCAGTGCCTGTAGCATGCTTTAAAGGGGTTATCCTTCTAGTTCACAGTTTAAGACCCAAGAATATTACTGCGCAGGGCACAAAAATCAGGACAGTCCCTGCAGTGGAGAGTTTATGAGCTAAAGCCATGAAGCACAAATAGGCACTATTTTCAACAAAATGAAAAGAGCCTGTGTCAAAACCTTCTCTGCCAATAAGCTTGACAACTTCATATAAAGCACACATCACAAATAAGGTTTCGTGGCCCCATCTAAAGAGCACCCACAGTTCATCATGACATTGCTGGGAGGTGCAGGGCTAGAGCACCTATTCAGAGCAGGCCATTAGCTTAAATGAGAGTAAAATCAGCTAAGGTTATAAAATGCTTTATTGTTATTTGTCTGACAGGTGGTGCCATTGAAATGGTGGAAATTAGGGTACTGCAAAGGAAAAACAGCTCAGCCAAATAACTGCAGCTGTTCTGTACTGATTTTACCTTTTTTGTTTGTTGGGCTTTTGGGTTTTTTTGTGTATGACAAATTATTTGGAAACAAGATATATGGAACTTAGGTAATTTAAACATATGTTGTTATGGACCAAGGGGCTAATACCTGTCACTATACACAGTTCTTAACTAGTCACTAGTTTGTGGTACAAATACAACGGGAATGCTCATCATGCATACGCACAGTAATGACAGTTTTCCCGTATCAAAGCTTCCTACCCTTCTTTTTCCTCTTTTGTTTAGACAAACAGATTGCAAAGGCCCAAAGGAATCCCATTTCCACTGCAACTTGGAGGAAATCCCTGAGATCTGAGTCGTTACTGGGGTAATGTTTAATGTACTACAGTCTGTGAAGGAATCAGTCTGGGGTCTGTATCACAGTATTCTGCCTTGGAATCAGTACACAGAGCTTAATCTTTACCAAGGATGGTTGCTTACAAGTTTGTGTACAGAATTTATATTGGCTTCCGTAACAGCAGCAAAACACTGTACATACACTGGATGTAATTTATGTCCCCATTTAGAGGCTTTGTGTATTCTGACAGAATTACACGAACAGCATTCCAGTCTCCTTTCTAAATGACAGATATGTATTAGTAACGCTATAATGGACACACAAGCTGTTTTCCACTGAAACGCCTTAAAGGGAGGTCTGCAGGTCAGCTGTGTAAGACCTCACAATTTCTTCTATCAATTAAAAGAAAAGCAAAGGAAATTAAAATTTGGGAATGCATTGTATCAATCACCTCACTCCTACACAAGGTTCTCTCTCTGTCTTGAAGGAAAACAACGGCTGCACGTGTGATACTATAACACCTGATGAACACGTAACACTGAAGAAAACTTAAAGCTGTAATTTCTCCATTGCATGTACCTGGCAGTCAGTACAGTCATCTTTTTTAAAGACTACATCCCACAGGAATAGGTGAAATATATAATGTTACAAACATGGAACAAACTCGTGCTGTGTTACTCATTTATGAGGTTTGGATAAATTTTTCAGTAAAAAAATTCACATTTTTATGTTGCTGCTGGTATCCATCTTTAGAGTCCGAATCAGTAACCTGCCTAGCATCTTGACAGCAGAGCCACATGCAAGGGTATGTAACAAGGCAACTACGCACTGAGAAAGCACTTGCTGGCACAAACACCATGATAGTATGAATTCAATTTGTGCAGCGCAGTGAAACGTACACAAATTGCTGAGACATTTTCATTGCTCATCTGCATCCAGCTACTTTACTTTTGTCCTTCCCTCCCATCAGACTCCCCTCAGCTTATTTGATTATCTTAAACTTGTGAGCTTCTAAAAGCACCCCTCCCCAACTAAAAACTGGCATGTAAAGAGTCAAAGAAACAGCATTCTGCAGAGAGGAAGTCTCAAATGGCTCCTGATGCCCACCTGTACTGTCTACAGCTGTAGTATTGCCTACAGCCTGAAACCACCCACACACTCAAAAGAATGTGTAACAAGCAGCTGTTCATAGAGAATAAATTTCTGGGCAAAGTCATGAAGTGAGTTTGAAAAAATAAAAATGAAAATAAGGATGCCGAAAAAGTATTACCAGGGTAGAATGCATCACAGTCTGTCTGATCGTGTTCTAGCATGGTGCTTGCCTCCTCTCCATAAATAACTTTATCCTGCATATGTATTTACCTGAAGATCTTTTTAATGCCTATTTTTGATAGTGAAAGCATCTCATGGGGAAATAAAAAAGTAGCTCTTAGCGCATGGAGATTGAAGAAAGATTTAATAAAAAAGCAAAAATAAGACTTCTAAAACATTGAAATATTACAATTTTATACATGAAATCATCTTCAACATCTAAAGCTTATATTTTTAAAAGGCATACTAATTTTATGATAGCATATTCAAAAACTGCTAGTAAGAGTATTCTGTCCTTAGAAGAATGAATAAAAGTACTTTCAGTGTTTCTTTCACTTTTTTCAGTGTCATTTTGTCTTGTCTTTCCCTTTTCATTCTTTTCCTTTCAAATGACATATTTTCTTGCATCGTTTAATGCATTATCCAGAGACAGAAAAATACACTCCTTGTATTACTTTCATTTGTATAGTACCACATAAATGAATTGCACTTTTTAGATATGATGAAATTACAGTTTCTTTCTTCAGAGAATTTTTAGTCTTACTTTAACAGCAAATGGCACCGGCCTTTCTCATGAAACTAGCAGCAGTGCATCAGCCTGCATGACTGAAGCCATTGTACTTTGATATTGTTTAATGATAAAAAGCAAGGACAACCCCTAGCTTGCTCTGTTTCACCAAGACTGACACAGGAACAAAAGATCAGTACAAATTATAAGAATAACTTCTCCTAGTTTTCAACTTCAGTAAAAGGTGACTCAACCAGCAGAAGTCTGTGTTAATATTAGTTTTATACAACCTTCCCTTCCAGCTCTACATGAGGCATCCTTCCTATATATGATGAGGAAAAGAACATATTAATCTTTCCCAAATTTAGTTATCTGAAAATTTAACAGTATGGCAAGGTAAAGTTCTCTGGAGACTATAGTCAAAGGACAGAGACACATCTCTTGATATCCTGTTGACTATGTTAAATAGGTCACTTTGACTTGGTTTCTGGAGTATGTTTCCTGAAGTTAGTTTGTTTCTTGACAGAAACTCCTAAACATTTCAGTACAAGATTTGTCTCTTTTCAGGGGTTTAAGTTAAGGACAAGGAATGCTAGATTTGGATACAGTTCGACTTTTTTTATTTTAATTTGATCATGTCCTTATGACAATGATACTGAAGGTCTACATTTGTATTAAATAAGTTATCAAAGATGCTCCTTTAATTTCTTCCATTCCTGAATCATATATTGCTAACCATTGTCCTGTTTGTTTTAAGCTATAATCTATATGGTCCAAGTTGAAATACTGTGTTAACCTGTGACAAATGATTCTCAAAAGTATTTTCTGCAAGGTTCTTGCAACTTTTTTCTGTTGCCACATTCTCTTCAGAGTATCAGAAACGGTACACTCCCTTTTAAAAATAAACGGGTGATTCATTCTAAGTACAACAGAAAGTGAGGCTACCAGAGATTTTGTTTGATTGCATAACCTTGAATCCTTCCAATGTGGATGAATCACTGTTTCCTTTTGCTCCTCTCCTACTCTTTTGTAACACGAGTACAGGAATCAGGACATTGTATGAGAACCCATTCTCTGTGGACTGCTCATTTCAATGATTTTTTGTTGTTTTCAAGATGTCCCAAATGTTATCTTTTAAATTCATGAAGAACCAGAAATTAACTTTTTACCCCCTCAGATCTTGTATGCAGAAAGCTCAAAAAGTTCTTTAATGTAGCTCTCATTTCGAGTGCAACCTCTGTACATCTTTTAGGAAGCAATTTGAAAAGGCATTTTTAGGTAAAGACAGTACCAAACTATGTGCTCCACTACTGAAAATCAAACATGCCCTTAAGCTAAACACATACTTGCACAATTTTCTGAATTATTTTGGACATGATCACTTCCTGAAGCAGGGTTTCTTATTGTTTAAATTACCATAACTTTCTTCTCTTACTCATCTTACCTCTTTCTTAGTAGTTCTTACGTTAAAGGCCATGATTGAAAGGTGAATTATTCCCATTGCATTTGGTTTGTGTCTTTACTGTTATGCTTCTGTTGCAGATGACTAAATAAACCCAACCTACTTCTTCAACCCAAATCTCATACTTTTCCACATAAATCAGTCCACTACAGCTTGTATTTTCTTCTCTTACTATCCTCACCTCGCTTATATATTTAGACTACCACAGCAATACCACTGCCTAAAATGTACACATTTTTTGGCACTTTTACTTTAGGTCAGTGCATTGAGACAAAATTTCAATGTCTTATTCATGATGTTTTCTGTGTTTGCAAATTCACCACAGTTCTAAAACTGTAACCTGATCCAGACTTCATCACATTCAGTGACTCACATAATACCAGAATGCTCTTTGACTTGTGTTGTGGTTCTGCCCCCAGCCGGGAGCTGAGCACCACGCAGCTCTGAGGGGGGAGAAGGGGAAAAGGGAAAAGAAACCAAAAGCAAACCATGTGGTTTGGGATAAGAACAATTTACTAGAATGCCAGAGAAAGAAGTTACAACACTTATATAGCAAAAGGACTTATATAGCAAAAATATATGAAACCGGTGCTACACAAAGCGGTTTCTCACCAAACCGCGTAACTGAGGCTATACAGCTCAGTGCTGTCCCAGAGCTGGACTGTCCCCAAAAACTGTGGGTCCTGGAGCCATGTGCTCCTACCCCAACCAGCCCCCCTTTATGCTGAGCATGACATAATTGGTATGGTACACCCTCTCTGGCCAGTTTGGGTCACCTGTCCTGGCTGTGTCCCCTCCCAGCTCCCTGGGTGTCCCCCCACCTCCTCACATTAGCAAGGAAATATGAACAGCTGAAAACTCCTTAACTGCTTGGCAACAACTGAAAACATCAGGATGTTATCTGCACTGCTCTCATCCTAACTCCCAAACACCATTACACCAACTGCTAGAAAGAAATGAACTCTGGTCAAAACCAAGCCAACTTGGCATTTACAATTACTGTCAGAAAAAGGTAATTCACAGAATTCACAGAATCGTAGGGGTTGGAAGAGACCTCCAGAGATCTCCAGGTCCAACCCCCCTGCCAAATCAGGTTCCCTAGAACAGGTCACACAGATAGGTGTCCAGACAAGTCTTGTATATCTCCAGAAAAGGAGACTCCACACACCCCTGGTCAGCCTGTCCCAAAGCTCTGTCGCTCTCACTGTGAAAAAGTTCTTCCGCATATTGGTGTGGAACTTCCTATGTTCCAACTTGAAGCCATTGCCCCTTGTTCTGTCCCCACAGACCACTGAAAAGAGGCTGGCCATTTCCCTCTGTCTCCCACAATTCAGGTATTTATAAATATTAATCAGATACCCTCTCCGTCTTTTCTCGAGGCTGAACAGCCCCAGATCATTCAGCCTTTCCTCATAGGGCAGATGCTCCAGGCCCTTAATCATCTAAATATAATATTCAATCCAGATTTTTTTCTTCCTGTTCTTCTCCCTCTTTCTTTCAAATGTTTTGGTGTTTGCTTTTTTTTCCCCTACAATCGCTCTGAAATCTTAAAAAAATTAGTGCTTACTGTATATAATCAAAAGAGGCAGGAAAATATAGTTACCCCTGGGTTCTGAAAATTGCACAGTAATAGAAGAGGGGGAGAGAGAGAGAGAGAGAGAGAGCAAGCACCAGAGAAAGATGTGACTGTACTCTTGATTCCTTAACAAAGCAGCGAAGTTGTCATGATAACTCCACATTTTACTTTCCGAAAAGCAGGGCTAATGCACATATTTGTTCTCCAGTGGGTAACTCCCAGAAGAGCCTAATAACATAAACCACCACAGCAAACATGTTAATCAAACTAAGACCAGCATTTTGGGATTCAGTCATCTCCCTGTGTCACCTACACAAACACATACATGAAGCAACTTGTTTACTCACTGTTTGTTTCCTCTACCATGAACAAGGCACTAAACCTCAAAAATCAGAAAATGTGGCATTTAAAATACTTGCAATTGGCCTAACAAGGATGTCAAGGTAGACAGCACCCCAGTGTGCCACACTCACGGGGCCACTGCCCATTCCATCAATTTGAAGAACATACTGGGATTTGCAGCATAAAAATGTTATAGTAAGACAGACCTGACTTACAGAGGTGCTTCAAGGATTTCTAATTGTCTATGAAGTTTCTTTGATTCCTGCTTAAAAGATGTCACCTGCACATCTTTTCTGGACATCAGCGCTTCTCTGCTTGCAGTTACCTTGCTTCTGAGGTTACCTGGCCAGATCTTCTGATCACAGCAGCTTACTCCTCTGGGCTTTGCTTATACTCATACCATGCCTCTGCATGCATGAATGGTTTTATGTCATCAATCCCTTGGTTAACACAAAAATATGAAAACTTTACAAATTAAGGTTCATCTCTACATTTAAGGTAGTTGAGCTAAGTATTCACTGAAAACAGGTGATATTCTGAGTGATTGTGAAAGAATTTTCATGAATTTGCAATCCATTTTTCAATTGTGACTGTTGATTCTGCCAAGACAAGCACACGATTCAATGCATGCCAGGAATATTTCAGATAATGACCTTCCCAACTCATATATATACCAGCTATCCTAGAAAAGGTCGATCTATTAACAAATTCAGCTTGAACTCCAAATCCTTGAGGAAAGCCAGTGTATTTTCATAGTTATTTAATTTTTGGGCTGGCATTTCCTTAGAAGATTTATGGTACCTATCCACGCTTCTGTAGCATGTTCCTACTGATCAAAGTGGTAAGTTAGGTATCTAACTCTTTTCCACTGCCTGATATATTTTAGTAATTTAGGGTGGACCTTCCATTCCTTAAAACAACTAAGATGAATTCCTCAATAAGGCTTTAATAATGAGAGAATCAGCTGGTGGACAAGAAGACTTGAGATGTGCAGAAGACCACAATAAGAAACTGAAACAGATGCCAAGAGAATTTTTTTGGTGATGCATGTCCCATTAGCTCCAAGAGAAAGCAGAACACAACTTCTCTGTAAATCATGGCTTTATTTAACAGAACATCTCTGAGAACTGGGCCATCAATACTTGAATTACCAAAACAACTATTTAATTGATTAGGAGTTCTATAGCTCTGAAGGAGTATTTGTCCACAACTGATCAGGATCAGGGGTTTCTTTCCTGTATACTGTCCTCTTTCATCTATGGTAAATAAAAATCCTGCCTTGTGCTTCCTCATTGCAACCTTTCTGTGTATACATGTAGTAACGCCTCTTCCTATCTATTTCTGGCCTCATTTGCAAATTTTGCTATATTTATGATTAAGCAAAAGTCTCAATCAAACCACTAAACACTCTTCCCCACCTTCTTCAAGCACATAGGCAATGCACCAACCATACAACTTTCTCTTTCAAATTTTTAGCTATTTTTCTGCAAATGTTTTCACTATCAGAGTTTTAATTATATAGGCACAAGCATTTCTGCCTACAAAACAAAGTAGCTGATGATCATGATTGGATAACCATGAAGATAATGTGAACTAGTCTCAGACAGTGATTAATACCACATAATTAGAGGATCACCTTCATAACATTGTGTCATCCCAAAATTCACTATCTCATTCCTTGCTGACCTTTGCAGATCAATAAATGTATCAAACACAAGACCTACTAGGGAATTCTTAAGCATTTTGTTTTTAACCTTTAGATACAATGAAAAATGACCTTTTAATCCAGCTCTCCATTTTCCTTATTTTAGTTTGTGATCCAGGGTACTTTTTCCTTCTCAAATCACAGAAACCTAAGAGCCTGTGATTCATCTCAGGGAGACAAAATTCTTTAAATTTTGTAAGTTGGTACCTTGACTAAATATTGCCAAAGCATCCAGTGATTTAACTAGTTTTGTAGTAAGAACTTTTTTTAAAGTTTGACACTACTGTATGACTTCTCAGTTTTCATTTACATTGTTCCTTGATCTTCTGCAGTAAGAAATATATCTGAATACTGAATGAGTATAGTTAAGATAAACAGGATGAATGTGGTCTACTACAAGAAGATTAAAAATAAAGGAAATCATTACTGATAAATTTACATGCCACCGCACAAACTGTAAAAGCTGAAAGGGAGCTATGTCTGAATGTTGTATTTCAATAGGATAGTCTTCAACTTTTATAAAAAATTAAGTTTAATATCTATTTTATTTCATAAGATCAGGACTGATTCTTACGTATAAATATATAGACAAACATTCAGAAACAATTAAGAACACATACATGTACATTATAATTTAGTGGTTTATAGCAGCAATATAGTAATGGACTTCATGACAGAACAACTATGCAGAAATTTTATAATTACACTACCATTATAGAACAGAAAACATACACTTTAAAATTACCTATTTCTAAACATGTCCTAGAGTTTAGAAGTTTTGAATCTTTAAAAACA
>VZTU01018001.1:0-15667 GCA_013400835.1 Zapornia atra
AACACACTATCACAAGCACACTACTACACTAAATACTACACGTCTGTTAGTTAATTACCCGAGACTACAAACTTAAAGCATAGCAAATATTCACTTACCCATCTCTCTGGTAAGGGTTCTCAGTATGTTACCTTAGCCAGCTTCCTGGGGGAAGAGTCTCCTCACAGAGTTGGAAAAGTGGCTCTCACATCTCAAACTGAATCCAAGGGATTTTTATTTCATTTTTGTCTGATGTACGTGTCAGTAGGCAGAACTGTGGGCTGTCTCTGCTGAGATGGGACCTCAAAGCAATTCAAGACTGAGTTGCATTACAACCCCCCATGAGTCGCCTGATGGCCTAGACATTGCCAAAACCTGTTTGTGGAACTCTGAGGCAGATGATCCTTACATCCTGCACCTAGGTTGGAGCAATCCCAAGCAAAAATACAGACTGGGCAAAGAACGGCTTGAAAGCAGACCTGAGGAGAAAGATTTGGGGGTGTCTGTTGATAAGAAACTCAACATGACGTGTTAATGTGTGCTTGCAGTCCAAAAGGCCAATCAGATCCTGTGCTAAATCAAGAGAAGCGTCGTCAGCAGGGCAAGGGAAGTGATTCTTCCCCTCTACTCTGCTCTTGTGAGACCCTGCCTGGAGTACTGCATCCAGTTCTGGGGCCCCCAACAGAAGGATATGGCGCACTTGAAGCAGGTGCAGAGGAGGGCCATGAAGATGATAGGATGACTGAAGCACCTTCCCTAGGAGGACAGGCTGAGAGAGTTGGGGATATTCAACCTAGAGAAGGCTCCAAGGGTACCTGAAGGGTGCCAATAGGAAAGCTGGGGAGGGACATTTTACAAGGGTGTGTAAAGATAGGATGAGATGTAATGAGTATAAACTGGAAGAGGGTAGGTATAGACTAGATATAAGGAAGAAGTTTTTGAGGGTGGTGTGATACTGGAAGAACTTGCCCAGGAAAGTTGTGGATGCCTCTTCCCTGAAAGTGTTCAAGGCCAGAATGGATGGGGCTTTGAGCAGCATGGCCTAGTGGGAGGTGTCCTTGACCATAGCAGTGGGGGTTGAAACAAGATTATATATAAGGTCCCTTCCAACACAAACCATTCTATAATTCTATGATTCTATAGTATTATTTTTGGTATTACTAAAGAACAAGTAATAAATCGTAAATAATAACTGCAATAATTAGTAAACAACATTCTAAGTCCCTTTTTTTCAAGGCTGAAAAAAATAACCTTCATTATTGCTGCATATCATACTTCACATAATTCGTAAGAATCTGTGATTTTTTATTGTCCTTATATTTCATTAGTTCTAGATGTACAAACAAATGAAGTAGAGGAATTCCACCCTTTCGCTGCCTTGAACTAGCTGCATATTGTGACAAGGCTTTTGTATATTTTAAATGGGAAACAGTCCCAGTATCTTAAAATTGATCATGGAAAGGACTATATGCTTTTACCTGCCTTAGACAATCTACAAATGAACACCCAAATAGATTAGCACAAGCAAGAAAATAACCAGGTGGGAGTTTAATGGGCCATTAAAATAAACCTTTAGGCCCAAAACCCAGCTACAAGAAACAGATGCAAGCTTCAGTGATTCACAAATGATAACACAATACCATTTAGCAACTGCATCAAATATGCATAACCTTGTTCCTCTGGCAAAAGCTCCAATACAGACTATTCTATTTCCCTACATGAGACAGCAATGATACCAAAGCAATCGGAAGTACAGAAAAAGGTTTTTCCTCCGTTTATTGACATGTTTTATCTTTGCGATTAAAGAGTTTTTCAGTTCCTGTCCAAGGCTACATGGAGTTGGGTGTCCAATAAATGGAGACACCTAAAAAGGTAGCTGAAAGGTTCTTCAACTCATGTTCTCTATTCTTGTCTTAGGAAAAATTATTTTTCACAATGAATCTTACCAGATTTAGTTTACAAGAAAAAAGGAAGAGCAAGATATAATGCTGAGCACTACTTTTTGAGAAATAGAAGAGTCCTTTTGAAGCAATCTACTCAAACCAGTGTTTCTATGCATACTTTACATCTCTATCCTCATGATTCTGCCATGGTTCAGCATCCCAGGTATGTGTAGTGTTGTTATCACCCTTGAATACATGGTATTGAATTTTCTATTGTCTTTTCTGATTAGAATCATAGAATCATAGCAACATAGAACCATAGAATCATAGAATGGCATGGGTTGGAAGGGACCCCAAGGATCATAGAGCTCCAACCTCACTGCCACAGGCAGGGCCACCAACCTCCAGGCCTGGATCTACACAAGGTTGCGCAGGGCCCCATCCAACCTGGCCTTGAACACTTCCAGGGACGGGGCATCCACCACCTCTCTGGGCAGCCTGTTCCAGCCCCTCACCACTTCTCTCTAATATCTAATCTAAACCTTCCTTCCTTTAGTTTTAATCCATTCCCCCTTGTCCTGCCATTGTCTACCCTTTTAAAAAGTTGAATCCCCTCCTGTTTATATGCTCCCTTCAGGTACTGGAAGGCTGCAATGACGTCTCCCCGCAGCCTTCTCTTCTCTAGGCTGAACAAGCCCAGCTCCCTCAGCCTCTCTCCGTAGGGGAGGTGCTCCAGCCCTCTAATCATCTTCGTGGCCCTCCTCTGAACCCTCTCCAACAGTTCTACATCTTTCTTGTACTGCGGGCCCCAGATCTGGACACAGTACTCCAGATGGGGCCTCACGAGGGCAGAGTGGAGAGGGACAATCACCTCCCTGTCACTGCTGGCCACCCCTCTTCTAATGGAGCCCAGGATCCCATTGGCCTTCCGAGCAGCAAGAGCACACTGCTGGCTCATGTTAAGTTTCTCATCTACCATGACACACCCAGGTCTATGTCAGCAGGGCTACTCTCAAGGAGCTCTTCTCCCAGTCTGTATCTATGTCTGGGATTCTTCCGGCTCAAGTGCAACACCTGACACTTTGCAGTGTTGAACCTCATTAGGTTCACCCAGGCCCATCTTTCCAGCCTGTCAAGATCCCTCTGGATGGCTTCCTTTCCTTCTGTTGTGTCAACCACACCACTCAGCTTGGTGTCATCTGCAATATTGCTGAGGGTGCACTTAATTCCATCATTGATGTCATTGATAAAGATGTTAAAGAGCACTGGTCCCAAGACAGATCCCTGGGGGACACCACTTGTCACCAGCCTCCACCTGGACATAGATCCATTGACCACCAATCATCAACTAGCACACAGAATCACAAAATCATAGTTTGGGTTGGAACGGACCACCCATGAGGGATGGTACTCGAGTTTCCTACCTCATCATAAAATCTGCTCATCAGTTTTTGGATTATCACTGCTACCTCTTCCCACCAGGTCCTGGGAGAAAGTCCCCTGGGACACTTGCGGGAAAAAAATTACCTACAGGGGAGAATGTTTGAATGCTTAGTGAATATGGCATTTCTCTTCAGTATTTTCATGGTGGGTCAGTCTGTCTTGTAGATAGGTTGACCTCAGGAAACACATTGCTGGCTGCAGGAGCTGTTACAAATCTCACTGAAAAGGTCCATCAGTCAGACATACATCTGAAAAGTAAAGGCCTAAAAGTTATGAGCCAGTCATAAAAACCTGCAGACCTGATGGTAAATACCCAGTTGAGATCCTTAACCTTTGGATTTAGGCCTGTAGAATACGTTCCCTCTGGAATCTGGGGAATTTTTCTTAGGCGGTAAGATGAACAGAACCCACCATGAGGCAGAATTCATCACTAAGCACCGCAGAGTGGCACTTGGGGTTGAAGAGGGTGGAAAGTCCTTCTAGATTTTGGTGAGTTCTGGAGAGGGCCAAAATAGTATGTTGGTACTGAATAAAACCATAAAACCTATTCACAAAAATAAACAGGTTTCACCACTAAAATAATAACTGAATTTTCCTATAGATTTTTTTTTTTATTATTTTAATGTTAGTAATGCCTTTCCATCCCTAAAATCATTTGGAAATCTTTTAGAAAAATGCATTTGCCCTTTACCATAACCTGATACCTTTGCAGGAATCTTGCTGCAACCTTTTTCCTACTTAAATGGAATATTTAAACTGTTCAGACCACCATGTTGTCTTGCTAAACAGGATTAAGGGAAGAAAAATAGCACTTAACCTTTAGAAAAATGAGATATATTTCAGACTAATACATAATAGATGTAGTCACACTTGTAAGTACTCAATCTAGAGTTAAAAACAATGGTAAACTCTCCTTAGAGTAATGCGTCTCTGCTTTAAAGTGCTATCAGTGATGAGGAGGGGAAGCATTCTCAGGGATTAACTGCTAAGGTTCTACAAAACTAGCTCTACCAAATATACAAAAAAAAAATTTTAGGCATGCAGACCTATATTTAAACTAATGTATTTTTAATGATTTTTGAAAAGAAAATTTGTGAGAAAAATGTGCAATTTTAAACAAAATCTAAGCATCATTTCTATTTTGCTTTAAAAAAAGAGAGAAATGATCTTTATGAGTCCCTTCCAACCAGAGATATTCTATAATCTATGAGATTTTAAATTTTAACCTAATTTTATACTGTAAACTTGACTGATGAGCAAACAGGTTGTTGAGCAATTAAATGAAAGCACAAAAACCAAAGGAATCTAGTGTTAGTAACATGCCCACCTGACTACATAACTCTCAAACTGCCTCACATGAAAAAAATATAAATAGTTTTGTCTTTAAATAAAAAAGGAAAAAGAAAAAATCCTGCTTCTCTTTACAAGTATGTACACTTACATTCATGCCCATATACACATATATTCAAGAATCCCTGTAGTATTTGGGGTTGTTCTTAAGGGTCTGACTTTTTCTTCAGATCGGAAAATTTTCTGTTTCCCCTAATAATTAATAAAATCTATAACAGTTATCTCTTAAAATTAATTTTGAGTGTTCTATCTCTCTTTCACACCTTCATGCACACAAACACATGCACAGCATGTAAACAGGAAGAAAGAATGAGACAAGAAAAGAATTAAATTTCTTTACTAAGCTGAATTTCCAGTTCATCTATTTATAGTAACACTGGGACATAAGCTAAATAGCATTATGCAGGTTTATGCAAATTGTTTAGGATGAAAGGGGAACACAGGTGATGAGAAAATAAATATAGCATTGAAGGCCGCTGGAAATCTGTCTTAATGTTGAGTTAGGGTCTGACTAAAGGAGTACTAACACAGCACAACATAAAATTGCCTTTTTACTTTTAACACCCAGCAGTTACTACCTTCAAGAGGAGGGCAGCTCCATCTTGAGGGTTTAAACTCAAAATAGATCCAGTAACATATGTGCTGTTAATTTGACCTAATTAGTTGTTGCTGGCTGCAGTACTTACATGAAGAATCTCATTACACAGATTATATAAAATAGAGGGAATCTTTGCCCTCAGTGGAGATCAAATGGAATAGTAGGTCAGTGTTTGATAGAGGCTGTTTCTGTGTACTTTGGTCTTTGCAAGTGGGTGTTGCAGGAGGTGAATCTGCACTGTGTCTTGTGTGATTTAACCTCCAGTAACAAGTTTATATTTCTATTTGAAAAGCATCATTAAAGTTTTTATTTAAAATTCCACTTGTTTTGGTGATTGTTTCCTTGGGTTTGTAAAGCAAGCAAAGAACTACATCTGTATTCACTTCAGTGATTAAGTGCAAGCACTAATTGACAAAGAACATGCTGGTTGTCTGTAGTATGCTAGGTATTGAAACTATTGTTAGCTTCACAGTTATCATCAGAAAACACTAAAATTGCTATTTAAAAAGCATTCTTTTCCTCCAGTGGGAAATGATTACAAATATATTACTTTTTGTTGTTACTTTTCACTCTTTGACAGGAAGCTCTGCAAATGAATATATGCTGGCTTTTAGAACCTTTACTCAACAAAGACTCCCAAATTAAATCAATGTGGAGTTTTGCCCAAGTCAGAAGTCCAGAAGAGAGCCTCAGGTCTGGCACTTGAAGAAGCTATTTACAGAACTGCTAATGAATACACAGTGATGGAAAGTCATAGCAGAGCATATCCTGAATATTGCCAAAAATGAAAACTTGGCATGGTAGGAGTATACATGGGATTATATATTATGGGATCTTAAGCAATTGATTGACTTCATTTAAAAAAAAAAAAGGAAAAAAGAAAAAAATTATTTTGACTAAACTTTCAGCTCATAAATAATAATGCCGTGCTTTACCATAACTGATCCAAGAATATGTGTGCAGTATAACTTACAGATGGGCATAACAGAAGATGACCAGATCTGGTGAATATGAATTACTATTTAATGCATTGTTTTTAAACAATGTATGTATCAGAAATATGGCTAGGAGTGAACTGTGGAATTTGGCTATAATTTCTGTCTGGTTTTGCTTACATCTTGTGTTTTCCTTTTCAAAGGATTGAAGGGATTACACTAAGCAAAATGCTTGTCCTTAAACAGACTCTGAAATACATCTAAAGTACATTACATCAGGCAAACAAGAACACCAAGGCTCTGAACCTTAGGAAATTGCAATATAAAGAAGAACAGAACCCTTCCTTAGGAAATAAGCATTGTTAAACTATCAGCGCTAATATACCTGCAGTGAACATCAAAACTTCCCTTGATTTCACGGAACCAGATCGGAGTTGTGTAATGTCAAATTCTGCTAGTGCCCCAATGCTAGGCTCCTACAATGAGAACTGAATGCTTGGCATGGAAGCAAGGACAATTAAAAATATTCTCTTCCAAGTGGTCTCAATTTTACTGAGGACATTTTTACAGCTAAGGGATTTTTAAGAATGCCTTGGTCAGTAAGATCACCTGCATAACACAAATTGCTACCAAATCTGCTATCCAGCTTGGGAAATCTGCAGTGTTGTGTTAAATGGGCAAGTACTGAGATGTTGGGGCGGCATGGAGGAAGGGTTGGGTTTGGTTTGTTTCCTTTGTTTTACTGGAAGGATTTGTAAAAGGAAATTTGTGGGAACTAAAAAATATTTGCGTTTTTCCTGAGAACTGATCCAGCTTTCTAGAACTGTATATTTTCACAGAATCACAGGATCATAGGGGTTGGAAGGAACCTTGAGAGATCATCGAGTCCAACCCCCCCTGCCAAAGCAGGTTCCCTAGAACATATAGCACAGACGGGTGAAGTATCAACTGTGGAGTTGGTTCAGAAAAAGGTCTATTAACCAAGCTAACCAGAGAAGATAAAATAACAGCTTTATTGAAGAAAACAGTCAAACACAACTGTTCAGGCTATATCCTGGTCTTAGATGGGAATGTAATTCTGAAGACATGAATGTAGAGCAAGATCTGCCTTACTGAGACGAAAGATGGGAAAAGGTTGTTAGCTGCTGCAGGGTAACACAGTATTTCTAGTCTCCAGACTTCAGTGCAGAGATCCCTGAAACAGCTGTCTCCAGACTTGGTTACTGCACAACCATGTAAATGTAGTAGGAAGCCTAAGTGGTAAGTTCTGACACAGCTGTGAGGCTGCATAACATGCAACTACATAGGTTTCAGTAACTAAGCTGGTGCCTCTGCATGGAGCTGTGCTGCACCATGAGTCTGTACCACAACATTCATAGCTGAGTAGCTGCATCATACTCTCACGCATACTGTTCCCCGCTGAAACAGATTAGGCTCTAATTTACAGATCTAAAATGAAAGTAAATGGTGTGGGTTTATGATTTCATGTTTTGCTGATCGGTTTCTTAAAATATATGACTGTTGTATACCCCTTGGCAAGGTTTGCAGCAAATTATTTTGAAGAAGCTTGAAAACTTTTCCTGTGTTATTTCCATGCTGTTACTCATGAAGGAAATACCCTGACATTTCTCTGAGGTAAGAGGGAAGATGCAATAGGGAGTGGTGAGGCGGAAGGATAGCCAGATTGGGTGCGGTATTTGTGAATGATTACGCGAGCTGTGGCTACTAAAGATCATAAAAGAAACAGTCAATGAATTCCTTGTAGAAATGCAGCAACATCCTTGCCTGAAATTTTACCTATTGTCACAGTTTTGCGTTGCTGGGTGCTGGGAGAGAACAGGGGCTGCAGAAAATGGCTGCTATAAGGAGCTGCTGGAATTCTCTGCAGGCCCCAGACTGTAAACATTGGCCAATTCAAGGCCAAAGTTATTGCTGATCAGGTCCGAGCCAATCGGCGATGGTCACAGCACCTCTGGGAATCACATATAGGAGAAAAAAAAAATGCATTTTGCCACCGTGGAAGGGAGTGAGAAGATGTAACGAGCTGTGCAGACAACAAGACCAGGGAGGGCAGGGGAGGAGGCGACCCAGGTGCCGGAGAGAAAAAAAGCCCCTGCAGCCTGTGGAGAAACCCCATGGTAGAGTGGGCGTCCCCCCGCAGCCCATGGAAAAGGCTGAGACCCCACCTGTAGCCTGTGGAGAGCAGGTGGAGGCATAGAGAAGATGCTGTGGCCCGTGTTGGAGCAAGCCCCTGCCAGCACTTGCAGCCCATGGAGAGAGGAGACAGAGACACAGAGATGACCCAGAGAGAGATTTGCATCGGAACAGGTTTGCTGGGGGAGGCTGGTGACCCCGTGGAGGACTGGGACTGAGAGACATTGTGATTTATTACTGCCCACCATAGCAGTGACCCATGGCGGGGCAGCTGATGAAGAGATAAAGCCCTGTGGGAAAGGACTCACGTTGAAGTTCACGGAGGACTGTCTCTCGTGGGTGGGACCCCACGATGCAGCAGGGGAAGGGTGTGGAATGAATGCACACCCCCGCTCCCACCTGAGAAGGAAACCAATTTGCAAGGAACTGACTGAAGCCCCCATTTTCCCACTTCCTGCACCCCAATGCCACGATGTGGGGGGGGAGAAGGGAGTGAAATCATGACTAGAATGAAGTCTGCTAAGAAGGGAGTGGGGGGTGGGAAGTAGAGGTGTTTTAAGATCTAGAAAAGGAAAACAGTTCGTGAAGAAGTGACTGAGAACCCCATTTTCCCAGTCCCTGCATCCCCCAGCCCCATGCCACAATGACAGGGAAGAGGGAGCAAGATCATGACTAAAGGTAAGTCTGCTGAGAATGGAAGGGTGGGGAGGGAAGGTGCGACCGAGAACCCCATTTCACCTGTCCCCCCATGCCACAATTAGAGGGAAGAAGGGAGCAAAAATCCTGACTAAAGTCTGCTAAGAAGGGAGTGGTGGGGGGAAAGAGTTTTAAGATCTGGTCACATTGTTTTAAGATCTGGTCATGCTTCCGACTGGGGTTTCACTGTGTGTGTAGCGTACAGTAAAAAATTACATAGTTTTCTTTCCTTCACTCTGTGTTGAGTCTGTTTTGCCCATGTCATTGATGACACGATGATCTCTCCCTGTCCTTACATTGACTCCTAAGCCTCTCAATATATATTTCCTCCCCTGTTTTTCACCTACAAAGGTGAATGATAGACCGACTTTGGTGAGCGTCTGGCCTCCAGCCAGGGCTAAACCACCACACCTATACAATAGCCTTTGGATGGCTCAAATTAGAAACCACATTACAGACATCTCTGTAGGCTGATCTGAGGAATACTCACAAGAAACATAAGGTGAAACATTTTAGGTGAACAATAGATAAATCAGAGTTGATGCAGTACTGATTGAGGCAATTAATGACTTGTCAAAAGCTGGAAGGATTCACCTGACCTGCTATAAAACCATGCTGGCTGAAAAGCACATTGCTTGCTTGCTGAAGAGATTCATCAGTATTAACACAGAAGTTCAGTAGGTCACAGAAATCTCATGCTCTCCTGGAAGGCTTAGAATAGAAGAGAGATAAAGGACTCAAATGCACTTAATATCTGTACTGCCTGCTCAGCAGAGGGCTGGAGAAAACCCATCCTCATTCTCTGCTGACAAAATAGCCACTTTAACCATATTAGTTTTCGGTCAAATCTCCTAATTGCTTCAAGCAGCAGTCTTGTCTGACAAGCAACTTGAGGTCAAGGCCTTAATGTAATTTTCTTCTCATCCTTTTTTTTTTTTTTTTTCCAATAGATCACACAATCAAATAGACTTCTATACAGATAGAAATGTGATTAAAATAGTCTGAGTGCAAATAAACTCTGCGGACCAAAGGAGAGTGAGTGAGCAAAAGTGCTGTTGTTATACATGAGCAGAAGCGAAGTCACAGGTGAAGGACTCAGCTCTGTTCTGGGTGCCTTAGGTAAAACTGGTTCTTATATTAAAAGCACAAAGGAAAAACTTAAAGAAATAAGCTGTTTTGGGGAACAGCGATGAAGTTAAACATCAACTGAGCTTGTAGGTGTTGTGAGGCTTTCACTTACAGTCACTGGGAAAGTTTATTTCAGTTCTGTAGTATAAGTTCTCTAGTTAGGGGAATTCAAGCTTGCATCTAAAGTTGTTTAACTGTGGAACTAGTATATATCAGAACTATCTGTTTCATTTGTTCCCCCATCGGAATGGATGCAACCTAAGTAAAACTTAAAAATTGCAATTAATTTTAAGGATTGATACTATAATGCTCATAACATCCATTTAAACAGGAGCCTTACAGAAATCTAGTCTATATTTCTTGCTATAGGAATACAAATGGAGATCCCGTACTGCTTCCAGAATAAATCTGTGCATGATTTGGAAAATTTCACTTTTTTTTAAACCTTGGCTTTCCTCAAAATCTATAAAAAAAAAAGATTAATATATTTCATAGATCCATGAAAGGAGGAAAACGCTCTGTTGAATTTTTATGTTTAACCCTGGCTATTCATAGTGTTTTCTGCAGGACCTCTTCTGTCCTGCCCACATCACTGCTTTTCTTTCTCTAGAGACATCTTTATTTCTGTGGTGGAATTAACAAACTATGCCTGCTACAATGAGTCTGCAGAAATTTCTCAATAGCTTTATGTAGAGTCCTTACTCTTACTGTCAGAGGGGGTGAGAAAATTTCTATCCCTGTCTCAGATGATAGCGCATGACATTCTGTCACAAGTAGGCAATACTAAATATGGATAAAAGATTAAATACTTTGCCTTCCTTACTCAGGTAAAAATTAACCCAAGACAAAATTTCTATTGATGCCAAACCTTGATTATTCTTATTTCTAAAATTGTTGTTAATCTGAAAAACTCCAGTTCTATGAAAAGTATTGCTTCCAAAAATGATCTCAAGCCAATTCACCAGGCAGCAGGTGTTTGAAACTGCTGGAGGTGAGCGTTGTGGTTTAACCCCAGCTAGGAGCTAAGCACCATGCTGCCGTTTGCTCACTTTCCCCCGGATGGGATGCTGGGGAGAGAATCAGAAGGGTAAAAATGAGAACACTCATGAGCTGAGATAAAGATGGTTAGATAGGTAAATTTAAAGCCCCACATGCAAGCAAGGCAAAACAAGGAATTCATTCACCATTTCCTATGGGCAAGCAGATGTTCAGCCATCTGCAGGAAAGCAGGGCTTGATTACATGTAACGGTTACTTGGGAAGAAAAACACCGCCACTCCAAATGTCCTTCTCTTCCTTCTTCTTTCCCTGGCTTTGTATTGCTGAGCATGACCTCATATGGTCATATTGCTTTGGCTAGTTAGGGTCAGCTGTCCTGTCCCTTGGCTGTGTCCCTTCCCAGCTTCTTGTGTGCCTCTTGTAGAAGGCTCGCGCCTTACTGCTGGCAAGGTCTGGGAAGCTGAAAAGTCCTGGACTTAACTGTAAACACTGCTAGGCGAAAACTAAAATATTAGTGTGTGATCAACATTATTTTCATGCTACATCCAAAACACAGCACTATACCAACTACTAGGAAGAAAATTAATGCTATCCCAGTTGAAAACAGGACAGTGAGGAGATGCAAAATGCAAGTACCAAGTTCAGTCAAGTAAAACAAGATGGACAGTGAAAAATAAATAATCATTAAATTGATAATCTATATGTAAAAATTAAATAAAAGCAGATGTTCAGAAACTCTGAGTAGCCTCTTAATTCAAGACTAGTCCTAAGGTCTGGTAAAAGGCAGTGACGCTTCTGCTTAGTGGAATCTAGATCCATATACTGCCCAATCCTCCACAAAGAAATGGTTTCCACTTCCAGTGACTCAACCAACCAAGCCAACTTGCCTCTGAGGAAAAGGCTGAAAAAACAGGTAGGTTTTGCACTGCAAAAGGTCATAAAGCTGGGCTCTAATCACCCTTTCCTGTCAATACTACATTCATTCCTGGAGTAGTCTCTGGTTACAAATGCAAGGACAATCAACAGGAAGACCTGTATTGGATCTGCCAACATCTAGATATTTGAGGGCATTATCTATCAAAACCAACTATATATATTTTCCTTAATGAGCCAGAAGTGCACTACAGCACACAGTTTTGTTCATAGTTCACAAAACCACAACCAGGCTGCTGTTGTCTGCAGCAGATAAGTTTGGTCAGAAAATAGAGTACTGTGTCAAGAGCAATCCAGCAGTTTTATAGCTAGTTGTTTGCTTTAATAAGATACCTTTTTCCGACAAAGGGTCCGAGGTTTCTTTGCTGTGCAGGGCAAGGGAGGTTATTTACCCCGTGATGTGAAACAGTGTATAAATGATCAAAGAGTTTCATTAAACGCTGTGTGGCATTTCCATATTCCTACAGTGTCTAAGGAAGATGGTGCTTCAACAGTTCACTGCTTCCCTTTGACCTAATAAGAATGGACATTTGTATGTCTCATATATATGGGCCTTCTCTGCTGTATATATGTACTAACTAACACAACCCGAGGTTGTAGGAAGCATAAAAATAATTTAAACCACAGGGTGCCTTGTACGGAATTACTCACCTTCCATTTTCCCAGCAGCAAACTGAGAGCCAGAAGAAAGAAATGATAACTGCTAGCATGACAACACTTTCAGTAGATTTTTCCTAGAACTGGGCAGCTAGGTGCCACATCTTATGCAGTGTGAGATGTGAAATATTAATGCATCCCTCAGGATATATGAGCTCAGAAGAAAGCGAAGGACAGGTGAAAATATAACTGTGTGTTTGTTTAATATATGTGTGACCAAAGTGAATTTATCAGCAAAATTAACAAGAAAATTAATTTTATTAGCTTTCCAAACTCACTAGAGATACTCCAAAGCAAAGAAAGAGCTTTTTGTTAGATTTAATTTAAGCTAAACTTCTCCTCCTGTTTCCAGCAGTTGGGCCAGCAAATGCAACCCCTTTACTTTCTTCCTGAAGGAAGTTACAGAAATCGAAATACCAGCTGTATTTAGAGTTTTACAGGTTTTGAGGGTCTAAGTCACAGTCTAAGAAACCACCCTGAATGGCATCACATGAACACAGAAGAAATAACATTAATTGTCTCAAGAGTGAAATATTTTAAATCTGTGACACACAAACTCCAGCAGTGTTGATTAATTCTCTTTTCATGAGGTCTATGCAGGTTAAAAAAACCCCGACTGCATAGAGTCCAGAGGACTAAGACTAACATATTAATGCAAAAAACTATATTGCTTTAGATCATATATTCAAGATTTTTTTTTAAAGCTACTTTAGTATCCAGAAGTACCAACATCACTCACACCTCTAAGAAAATGTAAAGAGCCCGTGATCTTAAATCTCTTCAGCTCAAATCTTGAACAAGAATCTGACATCACTGACACAAAAATCAGCAATTAGATCGTCAACATACCATGCTGGTTTGGGTTGGGATAGTTAATTTTCTTCATTGTTGCTAGTAAGGGGCTATGTTTTGATTTGTGCTGAAAACAGAGTTGTAATACAGAGGTGTGTTTATTATGGCTGAGCTGTGCTCACATAGAGCCAAGGCCTTCTCGCCCTGCCCCACCATTGAGTAGGCTGGGGGTGCATAAGAAGCTGGGAGAAGATAACTGGAAGAGCTGACCCCAAGTGATCAATGGGATATTTCATACCATATGAAGTCATGCTCAGCATATAAAGGTGGGGGAAGAAGGAAATGAGGGTGCATGCATTCAGAATGATGGCGTTTTTCTTCCCAAAGTACCGTTACAGGTGATGGAGCCCTGCTCTCCTGGAGATGGATGAACCTCTGACTGCTCATGGGAAATGGGGAATGAATTCCTTTGTTTCCTTTCACTGATCACATAGCTTTTGCTTTACCTGTCCCACAGGTTTTCTCATTTTACTCTTCCAATTCTCTCCCCTATCCTGATGCAGGGGAGTGAACAAGCAGCCCTGTGGTGCTTAGCTGCCAGCCAGGGCTAAACCATGATACATACCAATGATAGTAGGATTCTGCTTTGATTCTGGAAAGTATTTGTGCACTACCTTTGAAAATCCAAATGTTTGTCATCTATCAAAGTCTACTATTTTGCCATCTTCCTAGCCCTGTTTCTTACAAATCCAATTGTCCAAAAGGGAACACTGAAGTCCTTTATCTAGTTTTAGTTGAGTTTGCAATCAGTCTCATAATCTCAAAATTAGACGCAATGGCTAGATAAAAGAATATTGTATTGCATTTTTTGGCGGCAACTTCATAAATAGTGGCATGTGGTAGCAGCATTATAGGCAGAACTGGAAGATTTTTACAAAAACAACACATGCACTCCCAACTCACGTTTTTTATGAGGTATGGAGTGAAATTTTCTGGGGGATGATAATTAGTTCCTGTCAGAAGAGTAGCCCTCCACAGCCACATACTCCCAGACAGACAGATGTGTGCACAGAAACATGTTTTCTTGCAAATGTTCTTATTCACTGAGCTTTTTCCAACTGCTTCAGAGTCCAAGAGGCAAAACCAGTAGCATCAGCATGTTCATTCAGGCAGATAAGACTGTTTCTCAAAGGAAGCAGGCTTCACCTATATTTATAAATTGATATATATATACACACTTACACAAGTATTTATAATGTAAATATATTTGTATATATTAAGATATGTATATTTACATGTATTTCTGTGTCTTTATATTTATCTACACGTTGTGTACTTATAAATATTTAAACAGATGAACCGGAGGGCAGTCACCATCAGGCTGCCCCAAGGCTGGTGTAGCCGGAAAGCCGGAGGGCCCTGGGCACCCGGCGGGGAGGGGCATTGGGCACTGCGCCGGGCGCGGGTGGTCCCCCCGCGGCTCCGGATCTGCGGTGCTCGGCGGGGGACGTGTCCGGCTTCCCAGGCGAGCCGCGCGCAGGCGCCTCTCACTCCCCAGCCCCGGTGAGATCTCTCGGTCGTGGGAAGGGGGTCGCCCTGCCTCTTGCTTTCTCTCTGGCCCCACTGCCCCAGTTTTCCTGCTCTTAGCCCAGTCCCTTGGTTGGGTTTCATTATTATTCTTTTTCCTTGGCATAGGTCGCGTGGTGGGGTTTTTTTGTTTGGTTTTTTTTGGTTTTTTTAACGTTGCCCGCTCCCCGGGAGCCCGTTTGCCACCCTCTCTCCATAGCTGCTGCTCCTCTGAACAGCGATATCTGAAGGGAGACCCGCCTGTTGATTATCCCCCACTCCCCTTCTCTCCGCTTCCACCCCCCCTCTGTCCCCACCCCTCCCTCCGCTTGATTTCAAACCTTTGGATGGTGTTTTGGTGTCATTAGGAGATTAACATCCCTGGAGCACGAGGGGAGGAGGGTGGAGGGGAGAGAAGAGAGCAGACAGGAAGGTTGGCATATTAGCACGAGTGAGGCTCTCCTCCCTCTGTCCCAGCCACCCCCGGCTCCTTAGTGGCAGCGGAGGGGGCGTTTGCCGGCGCCGCGGCTTGCGGCCGGCGGGCTGCGCCCGGTG
>VZTU01018003.1:0-161742 GCA_013400835.1 Zapornia atra
GGTGGGGTGGAGGGGGGGGATCAGCAAACTGGGTTGCTCTTGCAGGTGCTTATGCCATTGGTTTCTCCCTCTGTAAATGAGGTGGGGGACAATGTTCTCCATCATCTGTTAGGTGGTTTGGGACGGAGGCCAAGCTAGCGAAATCTCCCGCTGTAGGTTAAGCTGCTGTGTGTGTGTGAGGGACCCATCTGCAAAGCCAGTTGAGTTGCCATAAACACTGTGAAGCTGACCATCCTTTAGGTGTCATTGGGACTGGGGGGATATGCCCTGCCAATCTCATGGTCGGGCTGTAAATGCCTAAGACTCAAAATGAGGATGCTGAAGCTTAATGGTAGCCACCTAAGTTTATAATTTTTTTACCTTAATCCCTTAATGATGATTATACTGTAAGTAGAAAATATAAAGCATTTTAGGAGCATTAAGTAATACTTAGAGGGCTCATTAATCCGCAGTTAACATGCATCCACCACTGAGAGGGAATGAAGCAATCATACCGCTACAGCATTATGCAGCAGGCCATCCCTGCCTGCCTTCAGGAGGGATGTGAAAGATTACTGCTCCACCTGGGACTGTGGGAAGAGGCAGAGGTGAGAGATAGTCTAAGAAAGACACCATGAAGGCATGTGTACCTCCCTTATCATTGTGATCTTCAGGCAGATCTGCACTAACATCTTTACTTTTTCCTTAAAGTTGATGCCTCTTTTAGCTTCCAACCAGAGTAAAATTCAACCTAGGTCAAGGTATTACTTCACAAAAATGAGTGTCAGTGCAGCAAATTCTGTTGTTTTTCCATAGCAAAGGCAAAACCCGTGGAAGGTCACAGAATCACAGAATAGCATGGGTTGGAAGGGACCTCTGGAGATCATCTAGTTCACCCCCTGTTAAGGCAAGATCACCTACAGCAGATTGCACAGGCTTGTATCCAGGCAGTTTTTGAGTATCTCCAGAGAAGGAGACTCCACAAACTCTCTGGGCAGCCTGTTCCAATGTTCTGCCACCCTCACGGTAAAGAAGTTCCTCCTCATGTTTAGGTGGAACTTCTTATACTCATGTTTACTTTCATTGCCTCTTGTCCTGTCACTGGGCACCACTGAAAAAAAGACTGACCCCATCCTCCTGACACCCATTCTTTAGATATTTATAGGTCAATTTATGTTATCTAAATTTTTATCTATTTAAGTTTAAGCTTCATCACACCAATGACACAATTAAAAAAAAAGGGGGGGTGGGGAGAGCAGTATTCACCTGCCTTATCTTCACCAATAAAGCTTTCTTGGTGGTTCCCCATGCACAACACGAATCAGACTGTACTTCATTCAGTCCGAACAAGGTGAGTCACTGCAGCAGAGGCAGAAATCACAATGTCTGCAGTACAACCATCCAGTCTGGGCTTTAATGCCAGGGGAGGGATATAATCCTTGTAGAAAATGTCCAGAAGTCACACAGCATATAAAAGACCTTGTGACCTTCAGGAGGTTCTTAGCTGGCAGAAAATTCACAGAATCACAGAATTATAGGGATTGGAAGGGACCTTGAGAGATCGTCAAGTTGTACTGCCTTTGGATAGGGTAAAACAGGGATGGAGTGGCATGGCAGGCAATAGTAGATGTACACATACTACGTGGTCAAAGGCAAGGTCTTCCTTTCTATTGCCAAGCAAACTAATTTTCCAGATACTTGTCACCACTGAAAGTGAGTACTGAGGCTGTCACAGTCCCAAACAAGTTTTTTCAAGCATTATCTTCACTTCCAGTATGCAAGATAAGGCTGAGGCCATTCGTGGGCTGGTTAGTCTATGGGACCTGCTGAACTGCATCTTAGACACGGTAACAGGGTCATGGTCAAATCTCAAAAAAGGTGCACGTCCCTTCAGCCCTGGGTGGCCACTTTAGTGGCAAAGCAAAGAGAGGAGCATGAGCAGGGAGCCTGCCCTTCTGGTGGGCTTGTCTCTCAAACGCAGTCCCAGAGCTGAAAGAGAGAGAAGTGTATGTGTACAAGGGGATAAATCCTTCTCTGGACAAGAGCAGCAGGGATGTGATGTCCCTTGAGGTCACAAGCCTGCAGTTGTGCCCTGCAGCTCATACATGGGAAGAAACCTATGGTTTTACATGCAGCATTGGCAGCTGCTTCAAACTTCATGGTCAGGGAATGGCGGGTGTGGATGGGTCATCCTCAAAATACAGCAGCTTGCTGCAAATTGGCCACCTCCTTCCTGCTCTGTGCTGTCCTCATTGCTAATGTGGACATATCCTCTCTCTCTCTCCTTTAATCCAGAAGCTATGCCTGGGGAAGCAGTAAATGCCATACCATGATGCGATGGTCCTGATTTTCCAGAATTTTTATCTAAGCACAATCCATTGTTGTTGTTTAATTACCACAAAGCAGCTGCCTTACAGCATCCAAAATACATCTCTTTGCCTTAATTTTATAGTATGGTAATTAACTACCAACGACTTATTTAAAATGTATTTACAGGGGGAAATGTCAGAGATGCATCACTTTTTCATGCCCAGTAAATGCACACGCAATAACCAATTTGGTGTTTAATTAGCTGGCTTATGAGCTCACCTCTGAGAAAAATTATTTGAGAGACTGTGTTAGCTATAATGCTTAAGCAGGTTCTCAGAGACAGGATGCACCAGCTGCAGGTCAGCAACAATTTTTTGCTTTATTACATTGGGGCGTTTTGCTCTTCATACAGGCTTAATGTAGTTAGGGCCTTCACATCATTTTTAAGTTAAACTATTAACCACACAGAAAATCAATATGCAATAGAACAACGTTAATTAAGCAAACCATAAATCAACCCTTCTGTAGACACAGCAGGTACGAAAGACTTTCATAAAACTCCTGGCCTGTCATGATCAAAGGAGAGGAGGCTTAACCATGGACAAAACATTTCTGTGCCCAGATCTGGGTTAAGCAATACATATCACAGAATCACACAGAACCACAGAATCGTTGGGGTTGGAAGGGACCTCAAGAGATCATCGGGTCCAACCCCCCTGCCAAAGCAGGCTCCCTAGGACATATCACACAGATAGGCATCCATCTTTAATATCTCCAGAGACGGGGAATATATATATAAATTCCCTTCCCAATTAATATTGGTTAATATATATATTATATATATATAATATAATATATATAATATATATTATATAATATATAACATGTTATACATAATTACTATCTGTAATTATTATATATTATATAATATATTGTATAATATATAATATATATATATATATTAACCAATATTAATTGGGAAGGGAATTTGAGTCTGTCAGCACCTAGCAGCAGTGCAGTCTGTCAAGGGTTCCTACTACTGTAGCTCCCTAGACGAGATGGGAATTGTAGAAATTAAATGGCTCCTTTGTTTCTGTGTTGTGCTCGGGGACATAGCTCTCCTGGGAAGTGCAGCGCTAATCCCTCAAACAGGGTTCATGCCACCATCCTTCTTAGACACCGGCTCCAGGAACCACAGGGCATCACACATTTGTGCCTTCTTTGGCCTAAATGAAGTGCAAGTCACAAGGCTGAGGATCTTGCACTGTCTGTCGCTGACTTTGTGTATCCATGGCGTGTTCATCCATCACTGAGGACAAGCATCTGGAGCGAGCCGGCGGAGCTGGTGGCATGGACAGGGGAAAGGAGGGATCCTGTTTTGAAACTTTGCTGACATAACACAGGGTGAAGCTTTGGTGAGGGTACAGTGACATTTTCTTGCCTCTCAGGCATAGATTCACACCCTTTAAAGTTCAAAAAGGCTCTTACAGTAACCTAACCAGGCCAGCTGCACAAATCCAAAGTCAAGATCCTTTCTCAGGAGCTCCCTGATATCTTTTAGAAAGACCTCTAGGTTAGACACAGTGACTTTCATTGATAGAGATCACTTGCCTATAGACAAAATACGGTATTTTTAGAAATTATACTGTCAGCAGAAAAAAAAAGGCTACATTTGATTACCTTTGGAAGAGCTTTGGGGAAGCTGGGAAGGGGCTGTACAGTGTTTCCTTTTTCCTGAATGTGAACAAAATAGAAATAGCAGCAACTTGAGATCCCCCACAAAAGCCTGGAAATTAAACATCCTGTCCCTCCTGCTCGGGTGAACTTTGATATCCCCACTGAAACACTGTGTGGGTTGTAAAAAACAGAGTACCTTTGCTGGGGTCTGGGGTGGGGAGGGGGGTGGGCAATGAAATAACCCCAGAAATCTCAATTACAGCTGATCAACAATAGAGCTTTGCACAGGTTTGATGAGACTCCCCTTCCTTGGGATAATTTTGCAATAGCCTTACAACCCGTCAGCTCTCACCGCATCAGCCTGGACTCTCCACGCACCTTTTCCCTGTGCTCCTCTCTCTCTCAGCATTCGCAGGTGCAGTTGCAGCTCATCCTGACTGCTGGATCAGCACATCTTGCCCTCTGAGGCTTTGTGAAAGTCACCCCAGCTTGCAAACCCACTGAGTGGTGCTTCAGCACTCTGTGGAAGACAGCAATGCCTGTACATACCTCTTACCCCCCACAGCAGAGTCCCAGCTCTCCCCACTGCTTCCCCACAGTAGCTGCAGCACCCTGCTCCCTCTTACCAGATTGCCCCTTTATTTTTGCCCCAGTCACATCCTGACCCATTCAGCTGGTTTCTCCTTCCAGGAGCGGTCAGAGAGCTCTCTCCTGGCAGAGCATCTGCTCTTGCAGGCTCCTGAAGCAGCCTGGCTTATCCCACATCAGGGGCATCAGGCTTTCTGCTCCCTCAGCCTTGGGGTACCAGCCTGGCAGTGTTACAACGCCTTAATGCCCCACTTCTAATTGAATATTGAAACTCAGGTTTCAGGGGACTAGATCTTCTTGTATGTCTGTGGTTGGGTTTTGGTGGGGGGTTTTTTTGCAGTATAGAGTCCATGGCTCATTGGTCTGGAAAATATCATGCTTGTCTTTGGCAAATAGCCAGGTTTTCATAAAATGCTCCTCAAGTAGAAACTCAGGGTCTGCTTATAAATACTGTTACCCATGTCGTAGAGCTGGAAAAAAACCAGGCCTTTCTGAGGTTAAAGCCAGGTCTGCAAATAGGAGAAAGCCCCAGTCTCCTCTCTTTTCATTAAGGAGGTGTTCATTCTCAGCAATTCTGTGGAACAAGAGACAAAACCTCTTCTGAAGTCAGGGAAAGTCTCAGGGGTTTCGGCGCTTACAGGTTCACACCTCCTATCAGCAGAAAGAAGGGGCTTTTTTTGAAGTTGATTAAAATACATTTGATTTTTGAAGTCATAGAAAGCCATTAATTATGCTGTTTTCAGAGATAATCAGTCTAGGCACTTGCCACATAGAAGAAACCAAAATACGGTGCTTAAAAATCAACAAAAAAAAAGGTAAATGTAAACTGATAGCATTTATAATCCAGAAAAGGTGCTTGTTGAAGGACAGACACTATTCCCTATCTCACCACAAAGTGCACGAACCAGAAGCTCTGTGAGGACATTCCAGCTCCTGCTAGAGCTTTTCTGCCAGACCCAACAGTCTAGGAAATCAATTAAGAAAGTTACTTTCAAGCCTGTGCTGCATCGTATCAAGATGCCGTTGAATTTGTTATCCAAATCACAGAGAACATGAAGATGCTGTTGAGTCTCCAGGGGGAGAAGTTCAGATTTCATGCAAGATGCCTTTTGTTTGTCCCTGAGGGCATCAGTGCCTGGGCATCGCTCTCGGGATGCTGCCTTCCAGCTATGCCTCTGCTGGTGATGGTCACAGAGGGGACACAAGCAGCAAACTCTTTCTGCAGATTATTTCAGAGGAAGAGGAAAGATTTGATTGAATTAAATCTGCGGTAGAATTTACTAAATTGCAGCTAAGTTTTATGTCCCTACTTCACAATGGGGAATGTATTATTTCACTGAGATTTTGGCCACCTTTGGACCTGAACTGGGGAAAAGAGAGTAGAAGAAGAGGCCCTTTCCCTTTGGGTGGGTATGGTTGTCTCACTGGAACAGGTTGCCCAGGGAGGTGGTGGCTGCCCTCTGCCTGGAGGTGTTCAAGGCCAGGTTGAATGAGGCTTTGGGCAGCCTGGTCTAGTGAGAGGTGTCCCTGCCCATGGCTGGGGGGTTGGAACTTGATGTTCTTTAAGGTCCCTTCCAACCCGAACCAGTCTATGATTCTCCCCGTGGGGCAGGTGACAACCCCAGAGCAGATGCATCTCTGGCAGCGGCAGCTCTGAAGCTCAGCATGGGCCTTTGGCTGTTCTGCAAACTGATCTCCCTGGAGAGCAAGGCAGTGTAATTGTCCCAGGAGTGGTTGAATCTGCATTTCTCTGAACACTCAAATTCACTACAAAACTGATGATGGTGCAGGGCTTGTATTTTTCTCCTGTCTTTTTCTTCCCTTTAATACAGAAAAGTGGTCTGCTATTAATGGACATGCATCAAACTGCTTGGCACAGCATGTTCGGCACTGAGAGCAGGAAACGATCATTTCAGGGCCACTGCTAAGAAAACCTGTTGAAGTGTCTTGGGGCAGAGTGAAAATCTAGTACTTGGGGATTAATTATCTGGAATTTAATGAGGCCAAAAGTCAGGTAGCAATTAAATGTCAGTAGATGGAGAGGGTAGTTTCATAATAGACCTCAGCGGTGAGGCTGGCTTTAAAAGTTTCTGCTCTTCTCATCTCAGTCTGTTACCAATATTACCATTTTGGGGGCTGTGCTGTGAACCAGATTGCTGAAGTGATCTGCATTGCAAACTCTTTTGGGTGTTTATATTTGAGCTGTGACATTTCAAAATCGGGCTCAGGTTCCTGCCAAACTGGAGCAAGGAAGAAGACGTGTGTGTGTGTGTGTGTGTGTGTGTGTGTGTGCGCGCATTTGTGCACATCAGCATCAATGTGCTGCAGAAGCGATGTGTGCCCAGGAAACCTGCAGTATCAAAGTCCAAGACTGGCAGGTTATGTCTATGTTGCTAAATGAAAGAGGGACAGGAAGCAACCTCTTGCCTGAAGCTAAATGCCAATGAGCTCTTCAACTGGGTTAGCGCTCACTGTAGCGATTTCGCCTCGGAGAGATGTAGCTGGAGTGGTGCAGACACAGGGAGTGAGTTGATAATTTGGGTATGTGGGTGATAGAATGATATGATAAAATCATAGAATCACAGGCTAAAGAGACCTCAAAGATCATCTAGTTCCAATTCCCCTGCGATGGTCAAGGACACCCAACTAGACCAGGTTGCCCAAAGCCTTATTCAAGCTGGCCTTAAACACTTCCAAGGATGAGACTTATTCAGCCTCTCTGGGCAACCTGTGCCAGGGCCTCACCACCCTCAGAGTAAAGAATTTCTTCATAACATCTAATCTAAACCTACCCTCTTTCAGCATGAAGCCATTGCCTCTTATTCTATCACTACATTCCCTGATGAACGGGCCCTCTCCAGCTTTCCTGTAGGACCCCTTTATTGGTAGGCCATAATTAGATCTCCCTGGAGCCTTCTCCAGGCTGAACAAGCCCACATCTCTCAGCCTGTCTTTATAGGAGAGATGCTTCTGCCCCTGATCATCTCTGTGGCCCTCCTCTGGACTCACTCCAACAACTCCCTGTCTTTCCTGTACTGGAGACCCTGGAGCTGGATGGAGTACTCCAGGTGGGGTCCCACGAGAGCAGAGTAGAGGGGCAGAATCCCCTCCTTCAACCTGTTGGCCACACTGTTCTTCATGCAGCCCAAGGTACGTTTGGCCTTCTGATCTGTGAGAACACACTGCCAGCTCATGTTGAGCTTTTCATTGACCAGCACCCCCAAGTCCTCCTCCTCAGCGCTGCTCTCAATTCATTTTCCACCCAACCTATAGTTGTGCTTGGGACTCTGCTGACCCACATGCAGGACCTTGCACTTGGCCTTGTTGAACTTCATGCAGTTCACATGGGCACATCTCTCCAGCCTATCAGGGTCCCTTTGGGTGGCAACCCTTCCCTCCAGCCTGTCAACCTCACCACACAGGTTGGTGTCGTCAGCAGACTGGCTGAGGGTGAACTTGATCCCACTGTCCATGTCACTGACAAGGATGTTGAACAGTGCTGGCCCCAGTACTGACCCCTGAGGAAAACCACTCGTTACAGACCTCCACATGGACATTGAGATGTTGACCACAAGTCTTTGAGCGCCACCATCCACCCAGTTCCTTATCTACTGAGTAGTCCATCTGTCAGATCCATGTCTCTCCAATTTAGAGACAAGGATGTCATGCTGGACAGTGTTGAATGCTTTATATAAGTCCAGGAAGATGATGATGAGAAGCCCAGTGCTTGGATTTTCTACTTGACCTTCTTTGGCTGGACATAGCCATACATCCCTCTCCACTGAAGATACCCAGCTTCAGACACTGGCTTTGAGTTTTGGGCCCATCTATCTGAGGTAATCAAATTCAGAATATTTTGGTTTGATTTTTTTACCTTCTTAGTTTTTTATTTATATGGAAATATATAAACAAAAGGAGGTGGGTATTTTTCACAGTAAATTATACTTCAAATAAGTCAACAGGAAGTCCTATTTTTTCCTGAATTATGTTAAGAAATATGTGAATAGCTCCTATACAGTGCTTTTAAGAAAAACATGTTGCACAGTAAACCCCCTGAGCACCATATCATCTGCCCTATAGATGTCTACTTGGCATTAACTGAAATCCAGTCCTATCCCCTATCTCATCCAGTCCAGTTTTTCTGCAGAGTTCCTGTTTCTCTCCGAGTACAATAACCATGTTGCTTCAGTTATTGCTGTCATAGCAAGGAGATCAGACACGCTCCCTGGCTTCTCCATACAATATATCAGCTCTGGTTATGTAAAATAGTACATCAGTAAATTATTACATCAAGCAGGATGCAGACAGCAGGATTAAAACACTATGGCATGACACATATAATATGAAATTATAGGCACACTACCTGACTAGGTATATGTGTATGTATTAGTTTGCATATGGGATCTAGGAACAGATTTGAGGATAATCTTTTTTAATGGAGATAATCTTTTTTTTCTTTTATTTTTTTTAAATCAAGAATCAGAATGTAACCACTCTGGGCCTGAGCAGAGCCCTTTCCTGACTCTTACTGATGGTTTTCTTACAGCCATGGACCTGCTCTCCACCACATACTTTTGCTTTTTAAAGCTATAATGAGATCAGCTGTGGCTCATCTTTCCTTAACTCTCTGCAGGCTGGTACCAACGCAGATGTTCATGAAGAAGAGATAATGCTTTAAAAGCTCTAATTTTGTTACCCTCTCTGCCATCTAAGCTGATCCTAATGTGATTAGGAAAGTCCTTTCTTACTTAGGCAGGGTCAATTTGTCTCAGAGGACGTAAGGGAAGGAGACACTGAGGGTGCCAGCGCTGGTTCCGTGCTCAGAAATGTTAGCTAGGAGACTTGTTAATGTAGTGTCCTTCATCATATGGAAAGAGAGGGGAGACCAGCCCACTGCAGTCATTCCTTCTTTATTTGCATTTATCTGGAAGCAACAAGCTGCCACGTTTCTGCCCGTGCACTTTATATAAAAAAAGGCTCCTAAACCTAGTTGCTGAGTTTGCAGCAGGTCAGGCTGGGTTCATCACATCTGATTCATTACACAGCTTCACTTCAGTACAGCAGAGGACCACAAAAAACCCCAAACAACAGTGCATTGGGCAGCAAGCCGCCAAAGTGTTGACACTGACTTCCTGAGCATTTCATATCACACACAACCAGACAAGAAGTTCATGCAGTCATAAGGAAGTTTAGCTTAAGGTAAGAAAATGGCAGGATGCTCCCAAACCATCAGGAACTATTATGCTATAATAATAGTACCTGAGACAGGGAGGAAACCCTAAAGACACGGTGCTGCAATGTTGGCCAGTGGGCCAAGTTTTGGCTACCAGCACGAGGAACATCACAGGCAGCAAGTTGCAGACCAGAGGGTCATGGTGGGCTACGGAGGTCATGGTGGTTTCAGAGCTCTGTGCTACCAGAGTGGGGCCAGAGCAGCAGGGAAGGAATGGTCCATCAGAGGAGAGACGGGAAAGTGATGCTAAATGTGCCTGTGGTCAGGACACATCTGCTTTGTGTTTTGGGATGGCCCTACACCAAGGAGGTATGTGAAAAGGTTAAAGAGAGATCACTTCTCTTCTTCCTGGAACAGGACTGGATGGAGAGAAACACTGAGGGGCTTTTGTGGGAGCCCTTTCATATGCACACGGGGTGTAAATTGCCACCTCTGGCTGCTGTACCTCTCCAGCATAGGTCACACACTCTAATTTTAAAAACATCATGGTACCCCATGCCTACAGCCCCCTTCTTCACCATGGCAGCAGGCAGCTTGAGTAAACCCTCATCTGCAGGGGCTGAACACCACACTTCCAGTCTTCACTACCGGCTCAGTCCATGTCCTTCAGGGAGACCTCTGACAAAGCTAGCAGGCTGATCTTGGCCTCATGCCGACGTGCTGCCCTGACCTCTCATTTCTTATGCACTTATTCTCTGTTTGTCCTGATGCAAATCTCAAAATTACCCTTGCAATTCCAGTTCCTGGTGCTGCTGAATTCCAGTTCCTTGCTGCTCATATGGCTCCTCCACTGCAGACAAGAGGCATGTGGTGTGCATTAGTTCTCCAAACAGCCCAGGAGTTTTGACTATCTTTTCCCCATAGATGATTCTAGTGGAGGTCTGAGGCTGCTACTCACCCTGGGCTTTCTCCATGTAAGTAGTAGTGAACCAGGGGAATAGTGGACCAGTAGCAGCTGGCCAGGGACCAGCTTGCTTGATGTTTGCCTCTTCTGCCTTGTCTCAGCATTGTATTGACAGTCCTGCTACTGGACTGAATGCAGGGATAGCTCAGCCCTGCAGACCATATTTTCCATAAATGGATAAAACACAAGTTTGTTTCCAAATGTGTCATTCTCAGTATTCTGATTTTTTCTCACTTCCTGCTTTGTTGGTCTTAGCTTTGGGTCATGCTTCAGCATCCTTTGCCAAACTGCTCGTTCACTAAGTGTGGGTGCCCCCACAGCTGGCATGGTTCAAAGAGGATTTTCAGGATGACAATAGTAATTTTGCTCAGACCTTATACAAAGAGGGAAGGGTTTTTTCCATGTCTGATGCAACCAGATGTTATGAACTTCCAATAACATGCCTACTTTCAGGCTGTGGATCCTTGCCTGTTCTGTGGCACCAGAGCCCTGGAAGTGTCATTCCCTCCTCCTTCATACTTCATCAATGCTGCCAGGGGACTACATCGTTTGGTTTATTTTATGCAAACATCCATTTTCCACTCTCCTTTACTTTTGATCTTCACTAACATTTCCTACCCTGTTTGCCCTTTGTGGTAGCTTAACTCTGGCCAGCAACTAAGCATCCACCAGCTGCTCATGCAGCACCCCCTCCAGCAGGATGGGGGAGTGAATCAGAGAAGCAATACGAACACAAACTTATGGGTCCAGATAAAGGCACTTTAATAAGTGAAGGAAAGAGAAGAAGCAAAGAACAAGTGATGCAAATGCAGTCACTTGCCACCTCCCACTAGCAGACTGATGTCCAGCTAGTCTCTGAGCAAAGGCTATCTTGGAAAGCCTACACAGCAGTTTTATTGCTGAGCATGACATTTATGATATGGAATATCCCTTTGATCACTTGGCATCTACTGCCTCAGCTGTGTCCCCTCCAAACTTGCCCACTCCCAGCCAACCAGAGGGCGTTAGAGTGAGAAACAGAAAAGACCTCAACACTGCAAACACTTCTTAGCAATAGCTAAAACATCCATGTGTTATCAATGCTGTTCTGGCCACAAATCCAAAATCCAGCACTGTAAGGTCTACTGTGAAGAAAACTAACTCCATCCCAGGCAGATCATAGAATCATAGAATCACAGAATCGTTGGGGTTGGAAGGGACCTCAAGAGATCATCAGGTCTAACCCCCTGCCAAAGCAGCTCCCTAGGACATATCACTCAGAGAGGTGTCCAGACAGGTCTTGAATATCTCCAGAGAAGGAGACTCCACCACCTCCCTGGGCAGCCTGTCCCAGGGCTCTGTCACCCTCACTGGGAAAAAGTTCTTCCCCATGTTGGTGCGGAACTTCCTGTGCTCCAACTTGCAGCCGTTGCCCCTTGTCCTGTCCCCACAGACCACCGAAAAGGGGCTGGCCAATTCCCCCTGCATCCCCTGCTTAAGATAATTATAGACTTTAATTAGGTCCCCCCTTAGTCTTCTCAAGGCTGAAGAGTCCCAACTTACTCAGCCTATCCTCATAGGGGAGACGCTCCAGGCATCCAGGATCCTGTGCTCCTTGTTTTTATTTCCCTCCACAGCCTCAGCGACTCCTCCCTTCATGCACAGTGCTCCTTCCTGGTGCCCAGTACAGAAGATGCCTGACTAAATGCAGGGTCCTATTTTACCCAGTGGAGGGAAATTGGCATGCCTAGTTTAGACCCAAAAGTAGGTAAGGAGGCAAGCCCAGAGGGCTATGTTATTTACACTGGCTGCTAGGAAAGCCTCTGTTGACTAGGTCAGATGCAGATGCCTGTGAACCTGTGATGTTAGGTAAGATGAATTGCACTTTTTCTTTGAGTAGCTTTGGAAACCTTTCTATGATCTCAAAACTTTCAAAGACAGAGGATTAAACATTAGCCAGATTTCTCTTTTTGAGGTCATAGATACTCTAGCCCAGCAGATTGTCACCTTCCACTTCCTAAATGGCCCAGATTTTCAAAGGTACTTTGCTCTGGGACTTTTTACTAAAATCTGAATTTTTGTCCTTAAAAAGAGTGAACACCATGACATACTGCATACATCACTTTCCACTTGTGTACTAAGTGGAAATACAACTCTGGCTGCATTTTTAACCCCTTTGCCTTTCTGGTAAAGCCACACACCAACACGGGGCTGGGGGAGGGGTGTGGGGATGAAGACTAAAAGGGAGAACAAGAACAAAGGAACCGGATTTTCCTCTATTGGTCACGCTGGCTTTCTATGCTGGAGAGAGGAAAGTGTAACCCTCCTTTCTAGGTCACTTTGTTCAGGCACCTTTTGCTATGCACAAAGAGACTCAGAAAGCAGGATATATCCAGCTTTGAAGTCTGACATAGTTATTTATTGGGTGACAGAGACAAGAGATAGCTGAGATTTAATGTGCTACCAGGCTCAGCATTAGTGTGCTATTAGGCCAAGCCTTAGTGTCCCCAATAAGACACCTGAGGGGACACCTTGCTGACCAGGCAGCCAGCCATCAGGTGGGGAAGGGCTGGTTTCTACTGCACTTCTGACTGGCCCTCAGTGCTGTTCAGTTGCAATTTCCAACTCTCTGTGTTGCCATATAAGACTTTATATTTTCCATGCTGATGTTTTTCATCTTGAATCCTTGTTGTTCCCTATCCCCATATCTGCAGTCCTACCCTGTTTGCCTTTTCACTGCTCTACAGACTTTCTCACAGCTCCTCCTCAGCAGCCTGAGCCAAGGCTATGTAGTTGGGCTGAACCAGAGTCAGGTGCTGGATCCTTGGATCCCAGAGAGCTACATTTTAAGGAAGAGAGGAAGTTGCAATTGTGTCCAGGTATAAGAGATTTATGGTTATGCAGATCCATGAGGGATTTTTTTATTTTCTGGGATCCAAGATCAGAAGTCTGTTGAGGATGCATATTAGAACTGATAGGTACCAGCACCATGCCAGGTTTTGCATACAACCGATATCATGTGCCCCACATCTGGGGAACCCCCATACTAGCATTTCAGACTGAACCCCTAGTCTGGTTGAGCCTAGTTTCAGAGGCTCGGCCCCCATTGGCAGAGCAGACACCTCCAGTACCTGGCCCCTTCTTTGGAATGCACTTGCTCAATGTCTTCATTCAGTTTCTCTTTGCTGGCTATATGAGACTCAACTGGTGCAAATTCAAGTGTGGTGTCCCAGAGCAGGGTAAATCTTCTGCTGTCAATAAATTGAGATACCCAAGGTTTTCAGTGGTCCTCCAGTATACAGGAGATGGAGAAGCTCCCATGATGAATGGTCCTTTAGTCAGTGTAGGGAAAATTGTAGTATTTCCTTTATGTGTCCATGACCTCTTCAGGTGAGATATGTAATTAGATGCTATTTGATCTCTAACTGAAAAACTCACCTGGTCACTTTGACACTGTAAGAGCCCCTGTACACAAAAGCTGGCACTGAAAAAAGGCTAATGTGTCTAGTGTTCCTCCAAAAGCCTGACATCTTACACCACCATCTCGCCCATCTCAGCGTCTCCCACTTGTATGTCTCTAGCTGCAAAATCAGCAATCCCATGTTCCTGAGGGAATGGATGCTATTTCATTTGTGAGTGTACCCAACACAGAGTGACAGCACAGAGAGAAGGAGAAGACACAAGTCCGTGGTAGCAGCTTTCAGTCTACATTTCATTCATGGTTTGCAGGACAACCTAGAAGTGAGAAGTCTCTCCCATAGGGTGGGAACCATACCTCCTACTTCCCACAGGAATTCCCTAATGGTGAAAGGGATCAAGGCAAAGATCACCTTCCACTCTTTTTTGTTGAAGCAAGATGCAATCAAAAACATAAGCACCTTGGGCTAGAAGAAATTTGACTTCATACCTGTGTCTCTTGTGGAAACTGTGAGCTGCAGCCTGGTTTCTTTTAGCTGCAATTCACTGTCTTCTTTTTACTGTCTCTTGTAAAACAAAATCTACAAACAACTAGGACTGGATCCTATATTTATCTCCCCTCACATCAGCACGTAAACAGTGAAAGTCTCTGCTCTCCCAGTGTCTCCCAGCTCCCAGCAGTACAGCTCCATAGCAGTGGTGCAATGGCTGCAGTGGAGCTATGCTGGCTTTATCCAGCTAAGAATTTGGGTTTATAGCAGTTCACCCTTTCCATACAGTCCTTTTCCATGGTACCTGTTATTCTCAGTGCTGGAGAAAAAAACCCAAGCAATAGCAGAAATAATGAGGCTGGCACGACAGTAAAGCAGCCAAGTGAGAAATGCACTGGTCTGGTGGAAATGAGACCTGTTCTGGCCACTCAGCATCTGTTCTTCTCCCTGGAGCCGCAGCTCCTCTACCAGCACTGTCTATGAAACCTTGAGGTGCCTCCAACGAAACATGATGTCACCTGCACACAGCTGAGCATATTCAACTGAATGTGACCCGTCACCAGGTGTCTGTAGTCGTGCTGATGGGATTTGGATGCATAATGAGAAGCCAAATTTACTTGAGATACCCTTGCTCCGGAGTGCCAATATCAGGAAACAAATGACATAAAAGGAAAGTAATGCACTCCTATGCTCGTACTATACACTTAAGATTAATTCCCTGTAACTGAAACTGATTGTTCACATAAATCTCACCCTGCTTTTAAGCTAGGACATAACCTCAGCTTAATTGATATTCGTGCTTGAAGACAAAGAAATCAATTTGGCACGTCTAAAGAGCCTTTAGGTTTTTCACAGAGACTTTCCTCAGTAAACGAGCTTGTCTTTTTATAGGCTCATGTTTGCAAATATGGAAGATGTGCCTTTAATAGTTACAGGCACAGACATAGCTCTCCTTGGTGAGCCTTGGAAAGGAAAACACCTTCTGGATGCATCCTTACCATAGTCTCCTTGACTTTCAAATGCCCAGTCACACGAAAACTTGCATGGGTAGTTCCCACTCTTTTCCTCACTGTCTCACTCCTCCAGAATAAGGTGCCCTTTCATAATTATTTATCAATGTGTACAACATCAAGCCCTGCAGAGGCACCTGCTGAAATGTGGGTATGCCACTTCCATTCCTGTTTTATTGTTCATTAAACACTGCCCACCCAGTAATATCCTCAGATTCAGGCAAAAGGGCACAAATTAGGTGGGAAAGCTCATTTACCATCAAACCTGCGGTGTGGGCCTATCAGGATACATAAAAAAAATATGTGAGAAAGCTCAGCTGCACTTCTGGCTGTCTGGAGTTTGGATGGGGTTAGCTACATACCCTCACAAGCACGCCCTTCCTTAAAGATGTGAACCAAGCAGAGGGGAGAACGAGGAGTCTGTGAGAGATTTTGAAATGAGCTTGTACAGCAGGTTCACCGCAGGCTTACTGCGCCTTGTAACATGCGCTGCCTCCATGTCCTACAATTTATGTGCTAAGTATTTCTAATATAGCAACCACATTGATTTCAAGGGCAGTTTGCAGGGCGGTGTGACTCTTCAGCTGACAGGGAAGGTAAAGCCTGAATGCCCTCTTCTACCTGTAAGAGAGCAGCGGTACAGCTGAGGAGTTGAAACCGGTCCAAAAGAGCTGCTGACATAACGTGCACTTGAAGGAAGAGATGTTTTTAACATAGTGCCTTATGAAAACAAACACGTATCTGACATGTAACTGCATCCTGACATAAGGTGCCAAAAGAAAAAGTCTTCATGGGAAAGCGCTTATTATTTTCTCTGCCAAATGACCGAGCACTTAGGAAATGTGCCAAAAGATGTCCCTGAGGGCTGACAGTCTCTGTGCAACCATTAACCTTCAAGGGCTTGGGAAGCAGCACATGAACTCCCCTGATGCGAATTTCTGCCTCTTGCCTGTGTAAGTTGAGCCAGCTCTGAGTATGGGAAATTCGGGTATGGCTGTATCCACCAAGCTGCAGCAGACCAAGGCCACAGCACCAACTTGCAACCATCCATGCTGAGTGATGTCCAGCACTCTGCCTGGATTTGCCCCGTGCCAGCAAGGTCTCTCCTTGATGGCCTTGGAGAGACTGGGGCTGTTTCCACCAGGCACAACACAGAGGCGAGTTGAACCACATGGACACAAGCTATGGCACTTGTCTTCAAGGCCAGGGAAGGGTTCCTGATCTGGTTGATTTGCCTGTATAAAGGATGATATATTAGAGATGAGGTCTGGGCCTGATGTCTGCACCTTTGACCATCTGCACTGGCATAGGTTCAGGTTGCCCTGTCTCCCTTCAACAAAGGTCTGTCCCTAAGCCAGGTTGTGTCACCTGAGCTTGGGACTGGAGATCTACTCCTAGATCTCCTTTATTTGGCAGGTTAGGCCTTGCATGTAAGATGTGTGCATCACTGTTCTTTAAAGGTTGCAAGCCATGGAGGAAGCAGGAATACTTGGTTTGTCACTGGGACTCTTTCACACAAGAGAACAGGAGTTTATGAATCTGAGCATCAGTGTCAAGGTGTGCCCTCACACAGGACGATCTGTGTGACCTGTGAGGGCATGAAGGGTAGCTGAGATCCCAAAAGCAGTCTAGGGTTAGAGCGAGGTGTTGACAGTCCTGTCTTATGGCTCAGGGTAGAATTCAGGGAAGCACAAAGATGTCATTAGGAGAGAGGAAATTAATGAAGGTATTAATCTGAAGAAGGACATGGGGACATCAAGGGGGCCATGTCTGAGGCAGTGTGGGGTCAGACCAGTGCAGGGACAGGCAGATGGATCAGGAAGAGACAGAATCAAAGGGCTGAGGATGATCAGGAAGCTCAGGAGCAGCATGGGAATCATACCATCTGAGTGTAGGAGGTGAAAAATAGATGTCTGCATATAAGCTTGACTTATTCACCCTCAACTTCCCTCACAGGAAATGGAGAGAAATAGCCAAGTGATGTCAGAATCAGTACAACAGACTGAACTGGAAAGGAAGTTTAGCTACAACTCTGCCACTCTGCATCTTGGGCTGGTTTAACTTATTCCTGTTGGTATTTCAAATACAGGCTTGTCTGATTTTTCAGCCGGCAATGCTTTAACTGTGTAAGGCCAACAGCAAGGCACTCTGGCAAAAGGGCATTAGCAAGTCAGTTTAGGTTGATACTGATGTCACTGATGCTCATTTTATATTTGCCTGATAAGAAAGGGTTGTAGTTTATTTTGCTCCGTATCTTGGTGCAAATTTGCTGCTTAAAACTCTTTTTTTAACCTCAATTTCTCAACCTGAAACATTCACTCTCCTATCTTCTGCCAGTGTCCCCTTGATGTCCATCACCTGCAGGTGCAGCTCTGTCTTCCCTTTCCTGTTCTCTTACTGTCCCTTCTGCTTCACCACCCTAGTTGCATAACTTGAAAAATAGCAGCCAGCCATCACTGTCACCAGTGCTTGGCATCTTTATAACTACAGAAGGAAATAAAATATTGAGTGAGGGTAAGTGAAAATGAAACACAAAGCAGCATGGCAGATCACTCCAGTGCTGAGGTTCTTGAATCATAAGGAACTTTTTTCCTTCAACCATTCTCATTTCACAAGTTCATCTATGTAACTGCTGTGTAATCATGGGCAGGATCAGGCCCACAGCTATCTAACATAACAGAGTCTTCTCCATAACCTATTAATTTGGATGATCTCTGGCCAGTTTAAGCCTCATCTGATTCAGATCCTGTACATCTCTACAGCTGATGATTGCCATTCTGATAAACAGCAACAGAGGGAAAGGAAGAGAGCATCATGGGCCTGCTCCTCCATTTACTTAATGTATCCTCAATAGCATTGCCCCTGTAATATATCTGCCACCAATCAATACTTGACATAATTTTAACAAGCCCAAAAGGTAGAGCAGATCTTTGTGTAAAAGAGGCAGAGGAAATATATGAGGAGAAAGCTCACGTGGAAAGCAGAATGGAGATGTGACTTGGAGGTCCAACTTTGCAATGCTGACCTCACAACCTCAGGTCCCTCAGAAAGACAAAGCAACTCTGTGGAAAAAGAATTTCTGATGAATGGAGAAAAACAGGGAAGTTATTAAGGTCTTCGTTGATCATTTAACTCCTGTCCTGTGGTCTAAATCTGAATCAGGTCTTGTCATATAGCTTCACACCACAACCTTGCAGACCCTCCTGTTTATCCTTCCCTGAGCCCATGAAAATGGTGCATTCAGCTCAGCTGCTCTGCCATAGAAGAATGAGCTATAGCTCTGATTTCCTTCCATCCAGTGCTAAGCTGAAACCCACTATGGAGAACAAAATTACATCCCAACTCCAGAAAGTAAGGGTAGAATACTGCTCTGAGAACTTTCATTGCCTATGGATGCACTAAACAAACCTCTGTGGAAGAGAAAAGTCACAGTTTTCCAAGGAACAACTAGTTAAGTAATAACTTGCTAGTAGTTAATTAAGTGCAGGTCAATTCTTACCATTTTCTTCCCTTCAATACATGAGACAAAGCCAGGGCACTGTGTCACATGATGGGAAATGCCTGGTGATGGGCATGAAATGGTTTTCCTTCTGTCCTGGTTTCAGCTGGAATAGAATCAGTTTTCTTTCTAGCAGCTGGTGCAATGGTGTTTGGGAGTTAGGATGGGAGCAGTGCTGATAACACCCTGATGTTTTTAGTTGTTGCCAAGTAGTCAAGGACTGTTCAGCTGTTCGTATTGCCCTGTTAACAAGAAGGCAGGGGGATGTCCAGGAACCTGGAGGGGACACAAACTGGCCAAAGAGGGTATTCTGTACCAATTATATCGTGCTCAGCATAAAGGGGAACTGATGGGGGAGGAGCACATGACCCCAGGACACATGCTTTTTGGGAACAGTCCAGTTTTGGAACAGCTCTGAGCTGTATGGCCTGAGTTGTGTGGTTTGGTGAGAAACTGCATCGTGTATCACCAGTTTTGTGTATTTTTTTATAAAGTCCTATTATTGTTAATTCTCTCTTTCTCTGCTGTCCCAGTAAACTCCTTATCCCAACCCATGAGGGTTTTAGGGGTTTTTTTGAGGTTCTTTTTTCTCCCCTTCCCCTGCTCCCCCTGCCCTGATTCCCCATACACACTCTCCTAGAGAGGCTGCATGGTGTTTGGGACTTGGCTGCATCAAAACCACGACTCCCCGGAGATGAGAAAAACCTGGGTGGGTTGCAGGAAGGAGCAATGCTGCTGGATCAGAGAAGGTTGGCAGATCTGAGGGTCCAGAATGCAGCTGGAACACAGTCTCAGACAGGGACAGACATTGCGGTGCTGAGCTACACATGCATGATGTACAGCCCCCATACCAGCGGCAAGAGGGTCTGAGCAGAAGTTAAATATGTATGTGAGCCTCTGCAGGACTGCTTGGGTCTAATTTTGCCTTCATGCAGCTCAGAGTCAGGTAATCTATGATGTTCTTCAATATTTCCCCTAAAAATTGAGAGCTATTGGTTTCCCAGCACTGAGGATGCTTTCAAAGGAGACCAGCTTTGTTACCTGGTAGCAGCATCAGGAGCCTGTTGCAGCGGCTGCTGTTGGGAGCAAACTGTCCACTGACCCCCTTTTGGTTCAAAACTTCTTTGGTGCGCAATTTAGCTGCAGGCAGTGATGGGCAGGAAAGGGCCAAGTTAAGTACATGGCTAACTGTTCCTTGTCCATGTGAAGTCTGACATGCAGCAGCTAGATTGAACTTCCAGGTAGCAGTAAGAGAAAGCCAGTGCAAGCAGAAAGTCCTGGGCTCTGTGATTCAGGCCCAAAGCTCAAGGTCCTCTCATTGCTGAGCTTTTCCTGCAAGTAATTCTAGAAAAAGCCTCTGGTAAAGGCAGTGTTCATCTCATTATCAATTCAATTTTTTTGTGACAGCCCTGCTAGGGCTCTTAATTTCTTGTGTTAAAACAACAAATGAGATGACCCAACTGCAATCTCTAATAGGTATCATGGGTCAGTAATCATTCATTTGTTATAGTGCCTCTCACCCGAAGGACAGAGATGAAAATTTGTCCTCCTAATGGCAAGAGCTGTAAATTAGTTTTATTTCACTGTTAAATCTAGAGGCCTGAAAATTAGGATGACCAGCCCTTAGCTAGGAAGAAAATGTGTCAGCTCAAGGGATTTTCTGCATTAGGCAAATAGGCAGCTCATAATCACTCATTAAACAGTCACAGCGGCTGTCTCCTGGCATCCTTTGCTGCTCCAAGTTTTGACTCTCCTGCTGCACCGAACTGAAACTTTTCAAGTCTGATGGCCAGTTCTGGGCCAGTGACCCCACCTCCAATTCTAGCCATGGAAGAGAAGTGAGCATCTCCTTAAAGTGCTGCACAGTAATTTCATCTTTCCCTGAAGATGGGCATGTTCAAGGTAGAGATGACAAATGGCTCTGTGGAGCTACATCTTCCCTTCATTATTATGGGAGCTGCAGGTGAGTAACTCAGACCTGAACATGTCTATCTATTAGACATATACATTTAGGGGAGACAAATTCCACCCAAAATGTATCCAGTTGTTTGTCACAGGCATTTCTTCTGCTAAGTAACGTTATCCTTCTCCTTGAGGGCTTTGCAAGACCCGTGTGTCTCAAAGATACTACTCTGAGTTAGCGTGGACTCGCTGTGGATTTGGAAGCTGCAGGGTGAGCCATCACTGCATGCTCATAGGGTGGAAAGGAGGGAAATGAAGGGTGTTAAAGACAGATGGAAGCTATGTTGATAGGAGCATGAAGATGCCTAACAGCCTTCACTGAGCAAGTAGCTGCCGGAGAAGTCTCAGAAACACTTGAGTGGCTCCGCCTGGGAGTGTGGGTGTCTCTCTTGCAGTAATGACAGAAATGATTTATGCTTTTGGCTTGGCAGGCTGCACAAAACACCACACAGCCATTCCTGCTTTTCAACCCTGGTCCCAGAGGTATGCCCAGACATCTTCTATCCCTGTATGAAAACAGAAGAGAGTGTAGTGGTCATCCCAACTGACTCGGGTTGTCATGAGGGCATGCGGTTCATTGCAGCAAAGCCATGCTTTTCACCCCAGGTGATGTCCTTACAGGGAGCTGGGACTGCAGCCAGGAGCTCAGTGGCCTGAGCCCTGGGTGGTAGAACTGTGCCCTCTCTTGCCCGTGTGCACCCTGGCCCCAGGGAGCAGGTAGCCAACACTGCAGAGATCTTCCCTTGGTGTCCCATCCTTGAGCCTCCAAGCTTCCTCCTTTTAGCCATGGCAATGCTTTTGGAAGAAGGGGAGAGGTTTGTCCTGGGGAAGAAAGGCTGAAACGCCTTTGATGTGATGAGTGCTCTGTCATCATGTTCAATAACATATCACACATAAAACTGTATAAAAATTTCTCTATAGAAAGCTGAAACTACAAAAAAGCTCCAAAAAATCCCATTCCACTGTCAAAACCCTGAAACTATGAGTGTATCAGAATAGTTGTACAATTATTCACTTTTATGATGTGCAAGGTATGGAGTATTGAGCAGCCAGAGAAGTTTACAGGAGCATGTACTATGCTACCTGCATAAGAAGAACCTGGCTGAAGTGAAAACCTAAAACCCTCCCACAAGATAAAGGTGTGGGAGGAGGCATTAAAGTGCAAGAATGGATTTGAATAAGAAATGTGGCACCTCTGCCCCCTTTCTCCAATGCTATATTTGCACTGAAATAGGATGGAGAGGCAGAGAGACCAGAGCCAATAGAAAGAGCCTGTGGTGCTGCAGTCAGAGATGCACTGAATAACAACCTATGGATTTCTAGTAGGAACCTCCCCAACTTTAAAAATGGACTCCAGGAGCTGCAGGTCTGGTGGGTGACAGATACCTCATCTCTGGATTGTTCATGGTTTGTCTGTGAACAACATTGTCATTCCCTGGACCAGCCAACCTCATCTGCCTGGTAAGATGATGAAGCAGATTCTCCAGGAAGATGTTGAAACATATGGAAGCCAAGGTCATGATTAGAGGTAGCATGGGTACACCAAGGGAAAATTATGCATGACCAGTCTAATGCCCTTCTAATGGAGTTACTGCATCAGTAGGCAAGGGAAGAGATATGGATGTCTTTTACCAGGACTTCTGTAAGGCCTGTGATACTGTCTCCTACAACATTCTTACCTCAACATTGGAGAGAGTTGGGTTTGATGGATAGACTGTTAGATGGATAAGAAATTGACTGGGTGTCAGTGTCCAAAGAATTACAGTAAATGGCTCAATATCCAAGTGGATAGTGGATATAGTGGATATCCAAGTAATGACCAGTGTCCCACAAGGGCCCATACTTCATCAGTGACATAGGCAGTGGGATTGAATGCACCCTCAGCAAATTTGCAGACGATACCAAGCTGTGTGATGCAGGTGATTTGCTTGAGGGAAGGGATGCCATCCAAAAAGACCTCGGGGTCTCTTGCAGAGTGGGACCTTGTGAATGTCATGAAGTTCAACAAAGCCAAATGCAATGTCCTGCACCTGGTTGGGGCAACCCCTGGTGTCAACACAGGTTGGGTGGTGAACGGATCAGGAGCCGATCCATGGAGGACTCAGCAGTGTGTACTTGTAGTGCAGAAAGGCAGCCATATCCTGGGCTGTGTAGAAAGAAACATGTCAGCACATCAAGGGAGGTGATTCTTCCCCTCTGCTCTTGTGACCTTGGTCCCCTCCAAAATACCACCTTCTGCCTTGAGGTCCACAGGACAGGAAAGACATGGAGCTGTTGGAGCAAGTCCAGAGGAGGGTTATGGAGGGTGTTCAACCTGGAGAAGAGAAGGCTCTGGGAAGACCTGGTTGCAGGCTTTCTATATATCAAGAGAGCTGATAAAAAAAGACTGAGACACTTTTTACCAGGACCTGTAGTAACAGAACAAGGGGTAACAGTTTTAAACTGAGAGAGGTAATGTTTTTAAACCTGAAGAGGGTAGGTTTAGATTGGACATAAGGAAGAAATTTTTATGATGAGGCACTGATACAGGTTGGCCAGAGAAGATGTGGATGCTCCATCATTGGAAGTGTTCAAGGTCAGATTGGATGGGGCTCTGAGCAACCTAGTGAAAGAAGATTCTGCCCTTGAAAATCTTCAAGGGACCCTTCCAAGCCAAACCATCCTGTGACTCTATGATCCTTCTTTCTGGTGGCACACAAGGTCAGAGCAGAGGTGCTAGTGGGCTAGGGGTGAGAGGGAATTCCCTCTCCAAAAGGGCAGTGATGCAGGAGGAGCAGCATGGAGACTGACTCAACTTGACTCAACTTCTTCTGGCTAGAGAAGACCATTTTGTCCCAGATATGAGGCATTTTACAGAACAAGTTTGGAGAAAAAAAAAAAAAAGAATGCAGTTGTTCTCCATGCTCTGCTCCTTCTGCAGGCAGAGAACTGCAAACTCAGAGGCTGTCAATACAGTACCTTTCTGGAGGGTTTTTTTTTTTTCTTCAACAAAACCCTTAAAATGTTCAATCTATTAATAGAGATAATTTTCTTGGTGTAGGTGTAGCATTGTCTTCTCTGGCTAACCTGAGCCTCCCTTGCTGTTCTTTCTTTTCACCTGCGTCCTCCCCATGCACAGAAAACTTCTAGAAGAACTGTTCTTTGAGAAATTGAGGGGGAGAAAGAAAAAGGAACAGGCTATGATTTGCACAAAACTAAAAGAAGCATTTGTGACACAAGCCAAATGTTCCCTCAGAAATGTCCCTTACCTTACTGAAAAGAATATATCAATGAAGCAGCAGCAGACGTTACACACACTGAACACATTTCCCCAGGCTTGCAGTTTGTTTTTCATGCTCAAGACTAATGGCTGGCAGAGGTTTTCTGGATTGTTTTCATGTTTTTTCCCCTTCCTTTAAACTGACTGCACAAACTCAAGACACACTTTGGGTTGTTTTATAACAGGGAGACTTTTTTTTATTCAATGCTGCACTGATGTTGTAGGAACCCAGAGCAAGGGTAAGCTGAAAGATCAAGGCAAGGTCACTGGTGGAGAAAGAATCATAGAATCATAGAATGGTCTGGGTTGGAAGGGACCCCAAGGATCATAGAGCTCCAACCCCCCTGCCACACGCAGGGCCACCAGCCTCCAGGCCTGGATCTACACAAGGTTGCCCAGGGCCCCATCCAACCTGGCCTTGAACACTTCCAGGGACGGGGCATCCACTACTTCTCTGGGCAGCCTGTTCCAGCACCTCACCACTCTTTTCTGTAAAAAACTTCCCCCTAATATCCAATCTAAACCTTCCCTCCTTTAGCTTTAGTCCATTCCCCCTTGTCCTGCCATTATCTACCCTTTTAAAAAGTTGAATCCCCTCCTGCTTATAAGATCCCTTCAGGGACTGGAAGGCTGCAATGAGGTCCCCCCGCAGCCTTCTCTTCTCCAGGCTGAACAAGCCCAGCTCCCTCAGCCTCTCTTTGTAGGGCAGGTGCTCCAGCCCTCTAATCATCCTCGTGGCCCTCCTCTGAACCCTCTCCAACAGTTCCACATCTTTCTTGTATTGGGNCCCTCTTCTGATGGAGCCCAGGATCCCATTGGCCTTGCGAGCTGCAAGAGCACACTGCTGGCTCATGTGAAGTCTCTCATCCACCACAATCCCCAAGTCCTTCTCAGCAGGGCTACTCTCAAGAAGCTTGTCTCCCAGTCTGTATCTATGTCTGGGATAAAGGGCAGGGACGTGTAGGGGAAAGGGGAGTTACTCTGAGCCTGGCACAATTTGTTTTCCCCTCTGTTCACTGCATAATGCTCCTGAAATATGAGCATCACACCAGGCCATTGTGGATGGGTCCAGGATGCCATCGTTCATCAGTACCTCAGAGGGAGTGAGGGAGGGAGGCAGGCATGATTTAAGCCACTCCTGCATTCCTCCAGACACAGCTCTCAGGAGACAGTCTTAACCAAAAATGCCGAGTGTCTGACAGTTGATAAATTGATCAGCGACTGCTGTGGAGGTGTAGGCACAGGCATGGACACAGGCATGGGCACAGGCACATCCTATGAGACAGAACCAGTGCTGGCAGCGTTGCATGTCCTGTGCTGCCTCCCTACCTGACCTACGTGTCCCCAGCCCAAGGTCTGACCTCAGCTGTGACCTGCCTGGCCTAGGCTTAATGGTTCATCATCCCACGCCAGGTGCAAGGGCAATGTGACATAGACCTCAGAGCAAATCCTTGCCCAGGAGGTGTGTGCAGATGGGATTGCACACATGGGTTCCACTAAAAGAGGTCGCAGGCTTCCTGAACAGTGACCACCTCATCTCTTCTCTCCTTCCAACAGACCAGTAATGTCTGTGTCATCCTTTGGCACTCCCAGGGTGTGTTCCTGAAAGAGCAGTTTGTGAATTTAAATGTCATATAATTGTGATAGCTGGAGGTTGCCTGATGGAAGTGAAGAATTTCGATTGTCTCAGGGTGGATTTGGTCTAATTATCTCAGATGACACCAGTAAATCTGCTCCTCTTGGAGACATGCTGTTACTGTAGTAACTTGTAAATGAATATTGGATGATGAGTTATTAGAGCCAGTCTGAACTGGTAAGTTTATGAGCACAGTGGGCAATCACTTCTTTCTTTTTCTTTTTTTTTTTCCTTTTTCCATATTAATTTACTTTCCAGTGTGAATGTAAAACACCAAATCCACAGGTCAGATACAGAGCTCTCGTGAACTCTGCCTGCCCTATCAGACAGAGCAGATGCAGCCTGGAACTACTTTATCACTTTGCTTTTAATTAAAGGCTATAAGGGTTTTGCACTTTGTTAACAGGCTTTATACAAAATGCAAAGTGAATAAAGGATGAAGTGAATCTTCAGATAGTTCTACATTTTGGATTATCTCTTTTTACACGTGCTGGCCATTCACTACATCACCCAGAGCCACAGCCAGCACTACCTTATGAGTGAACTGGTAACAGACAGTGGTTGCACCCTGCCTTTCCTAAGAAAGAGCTGGCCGTGTGTGCCTTGGTTTCAGACACTTTCCGTGTGTGACCAGAGGGGCTGGTGCTTAGAGGCTTCAGCCTTGCTTAAAGGAGGTATAAATTAATCTGCTTGTTTGAGGAGAAGATGATAACCTCCTCCATGCCCCGGTGCAGCATCAAATACTCTGTACAACAGTTTGTTTTCACCACATTCTGCCCCGTCCCAAAATGCAGCAAAGCAGGTTGAAATTGCAAACCAGGTCCCTGGGGAATGTGCCACTCTCCAGCCTGGTTTATTCTGTATGTCTAGTGGTTCCAGCTAATCTGTAAGCCTGATAAGTCTGCCAGGAGGAGGTTTCATGTCCCTTAGAACCAAATCAGAAAGGGGAATGTTCAGATTGTCTCTAAACTGCCAGGGGAGGAGAGGAGAAGGCCATGCTCCTGACCTGCAGCTGCTCACTCTTTCCACCTCTATTGCTGATGGTAGATCAGGAACTGGATCAGTATTCATCCTCAGCAGCGGTCTCCACTTAAGGAAGCTGACTATGGGGGAGAGTGTGTTTCCACTCCCTCCATGGTGACAGCAGGGACATTGGTTCCTGCTGCCCTAAAAACAGCAGCCTCAGTTCAGGTCCTATCTTGGGTGCCTCTGCAAAGGGGCACCTTAAATGGTACTGGCAAGAGTGCCCCCATGGGCTTCTCCTTGAGGAACCAGAGCATTTTTTTGTTGTCTTCTATTGTTCCCTTTCATTTCAAATGTCCTTCAAAATTTCCTTGAGGTTACCATTTCTGTCAGGGGGTCCCAAGCCCAAGTAACAGAGAGCACAAAGGCAAAATGGGTGAGGGTAGTGAGCATGGGTGCAGAACAAACCTGCACTGAGCAAGGATGCTCTTGGCACTGTTAGCGTGCCTGGACTATTTGTTCCCACAATCATCGTCAGATGATGTGTTTACCCAAGCCAGGATGCCCCTTTTTCTGTTGTAACAGATCTTAAAGCTAAGATTCATCCTTTGTTAAGCCCTTGAAGTAAAAATAGGGCAATTAGCCCAGAGGAAGCATTGTTTATCCACTTGCCAACCTGCCACAGCTCCAGATGTTTCCATGTCACTCATTTCATCTCCCTGCTTTTCATTTATTTTGGCTAGCTAGCAAATAACTCTGCCAGGTGATCTGCAAGAATTGTCTATGTGCATGGTTCTGCTTGTCTCAGTGTACTTGCTTCCTCAAAGAAAGCACAGCAAGGGATCTCAGGAAAGACCCATAAAACGCTGCAGCTAAACTGGGATGGTGTGTACGGGTGTCCACGATCCATCTGCAGGTTTGGCTTTGGGTCAGAGAGGCAACGTGACTCCCTTCAGCCTGAAACATGTGGAGTTTCAGTGTCCTCCCACTTGGGCAGGGAATGGTTCATCAGACTTATTTTTAAAGCAGGAGACCATTACATTGTTCCACCTGCCAGCATGTATTACACCTACATCTCTCTCAGAAAGCATCCATGGGAGTGAAAAGCTTTCATATGGGTCCTGTTTATATTTCAATACAATTACATTGCTTCCAGTATATTGAAGGATGGCAAGTTTCTTTCTAAAACACCTGATTTTTTTTTAAAAGCAAGACAGGGATTTGAATTTGAGAATAATGTCTTTCTTCCCATCTGGGATAAATTTAAAACACTGTAATGTATTTTTACTGCATTTATAATGACCACAACAAACAACATGCTTTTTCCAAACCACTTCTAAAACTATGTGGCCTCATCTGGAATTCAGGGTGCTCTGATGCAGAGAAGTGTGGTGCTACAGGGTGTGCATGTAGTAAAGCAGCATTTTCTCTGCACGCTCGGAGGTGTGTAATTAGCAGGAGGACAGCCATTAACACATCCCCTGCGCTGTGTCACCAAGTCATGCCTGATTATGTTGCAAAGTGAGATTAGCAAAATGAGCTTCAAGTTGTCCTCTCCCTGCTATTTGATAGTAGGGAAAACAAATCCTTCCACTGCCAAAGCTGCAACTAATATTCAGTACTTAAGAAATTCAACTGATGCATTCATAATGAATAGGATTTTGTGTAATTAAAATTTTAAATAAATCCCCAACATGAGCCCTGGCTTGGGCTTCTTAATTTCAGATATAGAAGTACAGCTTTTGACAAAATAGGTTGAGGAGGGGTTTTCTTTTTCTTCCTACTCTTTTCTTTCTTTCATCTGAGAGATTTACGAAATCTCATTAGCATACTAAAAAATAGCAGAAGATAAATTAAATGAAGACCGGGATTTAAAGACTCACTAGTTTCTTCATGTCACCTTTATAGTTCTTTTGAGCATCTGTCCCTGTGTGGTGGGTGTAAGTAACGTGGAGGTGGATGTTAGTGGGTGGCGAAGCTTTTATGAGGCAGAAAGAAGCTGAGAATTAGAAAATTATTGGAGGCAGTTTCCATTAAGATGAGAAGAAGCAATCAGACCCTGAGAAGCCAGGGAAGAGGAGGAAGACAGTAAGAAAACTGAATAAATGCCACTTTTCACCAGCAAAGAAAATGCCAAGTTTTTTTCAACAGAAGCCCTGAAAGTCACCATGGAGCTCTCACCTAAAGCATCCCAAAGCTGCAGGCCCAGGTCCTTCCTTGTCTGCAGAAATGCTTAGGTCATAGCCAAAAATACACCAAGCTCTCATGCCATGTTTCCAGGTTACTCACCTATGTACCTACCTGGTGACTGCATCCCTTGTTGTCCCTTATCACATGTAGGATGATGAAGAAGAGATAAGTGATATCAGGTTAGCAAGCAGGTCCCAGGTTAGCTGGGAGGAAGACCACATTGTCCCGGAGAGCAGGACTCCTCTCATGCCTCTGCCTGGAAAGCCCTGTATGATACTGGAGAGTCGCTTACAGCAAGCTGTTCATGGATGGCTTCTAGTTGGTCAACCTCTGCTCCCAAGATGCACAGGGTTAAGGCTTAGACCCTAAACTGGGGAATAATACTGCTGTTGGACTTAAGCTCAGTATTGTTTGAGCGATGCCTGTGATGCACAGCCACAGCATTGGCCCTCGTAGAAGAAAAAATACCTGACAATCATGCACCCTTCTCAGAGGCAGCTTTTAAGAAAATGTGGAGTCTCAAATTTGGGACTATTTTCACAGCAAAAATAAGCTCATCATCAAAATGCATGGGCTTCCATCTCCCCGGGTCCTCCAATTTTTTTAAATGAAGAAGTACCAGACTGGTTTAACCAGGACAAAACGACGTGGTTTTTCCCACAGCATTATCCTCAGAAGCATTCAAACAGACATGTTATGGGTCTCTACAAAGATGTGTGTGCTTATGTGAGTGCATGTATAATTTCATATGCATTTTAAAGCCAGCCTGAATCACCTGTTATCCTAAACAACCAAAGTTTCACAAAGCTGTGCACAACAGGAAAGTGCATCTCGCAGTGGAGGCAGGGGTAGCAGCAGGCGGCACTGGCACCAGCAGCAGGTTTGTAAGGGGTGTGAGGGCAGCTCTTCTCAACCCCTGGCTCCCACAGCTACCAGGAACACGCACAGCTCCTGCAATCCAACCCGGAAATCTGTAGCTGAGGAGGAAAGAATTTGGATCCACAGAAGGACCAGATGCGGGTTCCTCTTGGGAGAAGGATTAGGTTGCAGTGCCTCAGGGCATGCTGAAGCCGGAGCAGGGTACAAAGGGAGCACTTTTTGCTAGTTCAGGCTGGCTGGCCTGTCTGATGGCTTTATTTTCACCCCTGCCCTTTTCTGAGTGGTGGCCATCAGACACCACTGCTGACTTCCCCGAGCGAACAGGTGAAATCACCCAGCCCATGGGCGAATCGACGAGCGTTTGCAGAGTTGTGTGTGATCACTGGGTAAAATACAGTTGCATAGATGGGCAGGGTCTGGAAAAGGCTGATCATTCACAGCACCTGCTTTGCTGTCAGAAACCCCTTATGACTAGTCAACAAACAAGTCCTTGTCCTTGCTCCTTTGGGATATTGTCCTCAGCGCATGTTGCACGGTTCATGGTCATGTGAAAGGTTGATTTTTTGCACGTTATGAGCATTACTGTAAGAGAAAGCATGTGTGAGGCATCCAAACTCCCAGTATAACACCTGGGAAAACTGGAAGGTGCAGAGAGGGCATATTTAACGTTCACCGAAGAAACCTGAGCAACGTTTATTCTTCTACAGTGCAGCGGTGCTAGCTGTCCTCCTTTTACTCCAGATCATCAAGTGTCTGGATCCTGGCCCACAGGGTAGAAGGACTGGATTTGGCCCTCCCTGAGAGGTTTGCAGCGAGCCATTTCCCCAGAAAGTCTATAGAAATCCTGGGGCAGGACCCAGAAACTCCATGTCCCAGGTCCAAATATAAGCTTTTTGTGTGTGTGTGTGTGTGTGTGTGTTCCCCATGAGAAAAGCACTGCGTGTTTATAAATTGCTCTTTGCCAAATGACTTGTTCTTAAAGAGAATTACACTGCAATAAGCTGCATCATTAAAAAGACATTTTTTCTGCGAGCGGCAGAGCCTGGTTTCCTGCAGTTTGGTGTGTCACAATGGGATTATCTCATAGCTAATGAGGAGCACTCTGGCTGAAACCTTTTCTCCTGCTCATAAAGGCGTTGTCTCGTGTGGGTTCTCTGGTGTCTATAATATGTTTGGGATCAAACTGCTGATTTTTAGGTTCTCTCCTATCTGACAATGTAATAGGACCCACGTGGCAAGCTCTTCATCCCTGGAGACGTGATGGGGTCATACTTCTCCACCTTGCCACCTTTTCACACAAAACAAGTTGAAAATTTTTTAAAAAAACCCAACTTTAAGACTGCTATCACATAGTTATGGCCAACAGACTAAAAGATAATTGAGAATAATAGTGGACTGACACAACAATATAATAAACGTAATTTTATTAAGTAATCGGGCAATAAATGATGGAAAGTAAACACTGGAACAGATTAAACATGGGAAAATGCTCATAAATATTTATTCAAGCATTTAAATGCACTGAAGGTGACCATTTAATGCCCGTTTTGTATTTCAGTTTTAGAGGTTTGATTCACAGACACATGGAAGGCCAACAAGGGCACAGGTGCCCCAGTAGTTACATTCTCACCTCAAAAGTAAAATAATAGTTTGCTGTGAAACTTTTTCACACACAGAAAATTTTAATTTTTTTCATGATATTAAAGAAGTTATAATGTAGAAACTGCTGTGGTGAATAATCCAGAAACCAGTTTTTAAAGATGGCTCTCACCTAGTCAGAGAATAAAAACAAATCACATGGTTTGTGTTGGATTTTCAGGTTTTTCAATAAACCTGAACTGAACAAAGCCAGACCAAAAATCCTTTGCTGAAATAATTCATGGAAATGTTTCAAAATGTGAGATGTGAAAGGGAATTCTCAATTATCTGCACACACATACACACACACACACAAAATCACAAATGAAGGAAAGAAGAAAGTTACACTGAATAAACTGCACATAGTAATTTATTTTTTCAGTTCCCATGCCACAGAAACACGCTTATGAAGTGTTTTTTAGAGATACTTGTATTTTCTTAACATGGATACAGTTTAGATGGATGAGCTACCATCGCTCTCCATGCTTATCAAATTAGGAGAATGCACTTCTAAATTCAATTACATCCTCACTGGAAATGGTTTCTCTGACTCTGGTAATCTTTGGAGAGGAATTATACACAGTCTATAAAGCTTCACATTTCAAAACCTAATTTTGAATGTTATTCAAGAGGTTAATTTAAGATTCATCTTCCTAAAGAGGAGTTAAATAAAACTGATAGAAGGGTGGAACTTGTCGAGTGGTTGAGAGGTTTATCAGCATGTGAGTATGAGTTCATTAGTTTTAATTAGTATAATCACTAATGTTGCATTAACAGTTTGGTGAGAGAAAGTAATTGCTCACACCCACTGTATTAGATTGGGAGATTAGAATTCATTTTATGAGGTAATTAGCATTTCAGGGATTTTTAAAAAGGTTTTTATGATCCGCCATTGCAGTAGCCTCCTTCACCAAAAAGAGTTTAAATTAACCATAACTTTCATCTTAATGGGATGCAAAAATTAATGTAGAATTAAGTATGAACCAGCAATCCCACCGTGATAAGCAGGCAGCTAAAGCCACAAACCTCTATTAGTTTATAATGACCTGTTTTATTTCCCAGACAATGATAGTCATTCATCTGTCCTCAATTCATTTTCTTCTTGGAAAGTTTATATTCTTGAGTTTTATACAGCAAAACAAATAAAATATGAAGAAGGGAAAAGTAGAACAGTACTATTGAAGTAGTATTTCTCCAAAGAAAAAGCTGCAAGGTTCAATAACAGAGCTTAAATAGCCAATTATTCTTCATACCAAATGTCAGAGGAAGAAGCAGCAGCTCCCTTTGACACCCAGCGCTGTGGGCATGGCCATGAATTTCACATCAGCGGCCATCACAGCACTGCTGTGCCCATCGTGTTCTTTGGCAGCTACTGACAGAATGAGAATGGACAGCCAGGACTTGGTCATCCTGGTTGGCAAGGAAGCCCGTGTCACCTGAGGGCTGGCATGGTTGACCCAAGAGATTGCCTTCCAAAATGTGCTGGAAAGCAAAAGTGCAAGTTCTGGTGAGAAAGAACTGCCTGTGGTAAGAATGCTTGCTCTCACACCAAGGCTGTAGTGAAAGGCATCACAGTATCCAGGGACAGGTGAGACAACACCGTGCTTGCAATGTACCTAGTACCTATTATATGGCATTCTGCTTGCCCCTGCTTAAAACAAACCTCTGCTCACAAATAGCTGAACAAAGCCCATATCTGCTGTGTTGCTTGGTGTGGCATGGAGGAGAACAACTGTTAGATGTTAGAACTGTTCTCTTGTTCCTGTAATTTTGGGTGCATATGTTAATACGAGCTAGCATGGGGCAGTATCCAGGGAATCATATGAACCTTCCTAAAACATATCTTAAAGCAAAATAAACGTGTGTATATATGTGTGTGTGTACCCTTAATTCTCATACTCCCTACAAACATCTCTGAAGGAGTTTAGAGGGACATAATCACAGAATCACAAGGTTGGAAAAGACCTTTAAGATCATCGAGTCCAACCGTTCCTGCCCTATGCTAAACCATATCCCTAAGTATCTGATCTACCCTTTTTAAAAACACATCCAGGGAAGGTGACTCAACCCCCTCCCTGGGCAGCCTGTTCCAGGCCCTGACAACTCAGTGAAAATTTTTTTCCTAACATCTAATCTGAACCTGCCCTGGCACAGCTTATGTCCTCTTATATTGAGCCTATAATGTCCTCCTACATTTGAGCATCTAAAATTTAGGTACAACTAGACAGAGAGGATCTCAGCCCTAGCTGGGATCTGTCGGTGGTGACCTGCTGCAGCTAAGAGCTGAATCTGCCACTGGGAAGGGCTGCCTCCCTCCTTTGACTGCAGAGGCAGTCCAAGTTAGTGAGGTTTCCATCTTGGGTGGCTGAAGTCAATGCTGAAAATTGGGCGGGATCATAACCATCATGGCTGTGCCTTAGTGTTTGTCTATGCACGTAGCTATTGAGGGGAGCCATTACTCTTCCTGCATAGCATTGCATGTGGATACACTTTTGGTTGAATAAGACTTACTCTTCCCTCTTCAAAAACATCCACTTGACAGAAGCAGAGAGGTTTGCATCCTGGTCCTCACGTGGAACTATTCTCCAAGAACTGCTGCCTTTTCAGCTAGCTGTCCTACCTTAATCCAAATTTACTTTAGTATAAAAATTCCCTTAATTTGCCATCCATCCACCTTTGAGAGCCATTTAAGATTTATGGAGGTAAGCACATCAATTAAGCACAAATTCATTGCCAAAAGACAAAAAAAAGAAGGCATCATATGCAATAAAAACTGGCTTTTATTTCACAAATTATGGGTGTTATAAAGCATATTGTTTCAGGAGAAATGTCTGTATTTGCCAGTGTGTTTCATTAAAGAATAATAAAGCCATACATATTTCATTTCCTTGTTCTGAGTTGCAAGAGCCTTAACTATATAAAATGCCCCATGCTGTCCTTGCTTTGTTGGTCTTTTTTTTTTCCTTTTTAATCAGGTTTTTCCCCCCAAACTAATGAAATCGCTCTTTAAACACATACATCACTTTCATTTGAAATGACTTATCATGGCTCAAACGGTTTCTCTCTTCCACCTGGAGAACAAGCACCTTTTGCTGTTCATATCCAGGCCTGGATTGGCCCCGATCTCAGCCTGGTTTCAGCAGTGCTGAGTTCCCGGTGCTCTCACGGGTGCTGTTTTAGGTGGGGTAGGTGTCTGTGGGGTCTGCACCTTGTGTATCTGCACTAGTTCCTGGTCCACCTACTACAATGTGTAATTTCTCTCTTCTCGTAGTATGCACCGACCCGTTGCGCAGCTGCGCAGACGTCCGCAGAGCAAGGTGTCCTTCCTCCCTGTCATCACCACGAAGCAGTGCATGACCCCCAGCTGGTCCCCTGCACGTGTCCACTCTTCTCCTGCCCATGGGAAGGGCACCTGGAGGTGGTGGTGCCCCACCTGAGGCAGACCCACCGCATCAACATCCTTCAGGGGGCAGAGATTGTCTTCCTGGCCACGGACATGCACCTGCCTGCACCCACGGACTGGATCATCATGCACTCCTGCCTTGGCCACCAGTTTTTGCTGGTCCTCAGGAAGCAGGAGAAGTATGAAGGCCACCCCCAGTTCTTCGCTACGATGATGCTGATCGGCACGCAGACCCAAGCTGACAACTTCACCTACCGTCTTGAGCTCAACAGGAACCAGCGGCGCCTCAAGTGGGAGGCGACCCCCAGGTCGGTCCTGGAGTGTGTTGACTCTGTCATTTCGGACGGGGATTGCCTTGTGCTGAACACTTCCCTGGCTCAGCTCTTTTCCGACAACGGAAGCCTAGCAATAGGAATCGCAATAACCACCAGCAAAGTTCACAACGCCGAAAATGACGCGTGAGGGGGAAGAGGAAGAAGAGGAAGAGGAGCAGGAGGAACAGTGGTGCTCTAGCTGCCTTGCGAGAGTCAGAACTTGTGGACTTTTTGGGGGGGTCTCAGGTCTTTTATGGTATTTAGTACTCGTCCACAGTGGGCATTATGTAAACATTCTGTGGTTACGGTCTCTGTGTAATGTATTTACCGTTTTGTTAATACAATTTTATGAGAAATTTTAAAGAGGCTAATCAATTCATTGTCGCCCTCCAGCAACGCTGGAAACAACACTTTCTCCTGGAAAGTGCACCCAGGGTGACTCATAGCAGCCTTTGGTCCGAGCATTCTATGCAAATGTGTTTCCTTTATTGCCTGCCTAATTGCCTGGTACTAATGAGGCCCCTATGCCTGGTAAAAGGTAAAGTATTCCACTAAGGGACAAGAGCTCACAATTTGCAACAGGCTCATTGACCACTGATTCAAGAGCAGCTTCACAAAACTACTGCCGTTGACCTCAAGTGGATTGAACTGGAGCAGGTCTTGGGCTATCAGAAGATGTCTGTGCTCTCCCCACTCACCTTCCCTGCACACAGTGATGGGAACATCTCCCATATGAGGATAGGCTGAGTGAGCTGGGACTGTTTAGTCTGGAGAAAAGAAGACTTAGGGGGGACCTGATTAATGTTTATAAATATCTTAGGCAGGGGATGCAGGGGGAATTGGCCAGCCCCTTTTCAGTGGTCTGTGGGGACAGGACAAGGGGCAATGGCTGTAAACTGGAGCATAGGAAGTTCCACACCAACATGGGGAAGAACTTTTACACGGTGAGGGTGACAGAGCTCTGGGACAGGCTGCCCAGGGAGGTGGTGGAGTCTCCTTCTCTGGAGATAGTCAAGTCTCGTCTGGATGCCTGTCTGTGCAATATGAGCTGGGGAGCTGCTTTGGCAGGGGGGTTGGACCCGATGATCTCTCGAGGTCCCTTTCAACCCCTAAGATTCTGTGATTCTGTGACTCTGTGATTCTGTTTCTGTACTAACAATAGTGATTCTATGATTTAACTCTTACACTGTGGTCACAAACAAGCCCCAGGGAACACATAGTTTCAGAGCACTCTTCAGCTTCTGAGAAAGCAACGTTCAACACCCAGACAAAGCTTCAGAAAAAAAGTCATCACCTTCTCAGAGCTGGGGCCCAGGAGCCCTCATCCTTCATTAAGTGGTCAATGACAGCTGGTGGGTGGTCACTGTGAGCATGGTTAAATCTCACTCCTGTATCATGATAGGCAATAAGAGGCTTGCTAGATGGCCTGACTTAAGGATGGAGATAACCATAGCCAGCCTTCAGGACATTCACCTTTTTAGCTACTATTTCCTTAAGCATTCAGAAAGAGATTTTTCAAAAAATAAAATATCAGGAAGGTCCTAAGTTGTGTACTGCTCTTGCTGTTGAATTCTGTGCCACTTAGACCCACAACATGTGCTGCCAAATACTGATTTAAAACAACACAGCTGGAATATCTGTTTGCAAACTGACTATGAGATTTTAAATGCTCTCCCCTAAAAAGAACCTTTTATTTTTAAATTCTATACACCTCCTTTTCTTCTGCTGCCAGTGTTTCACAGACAGTGATGTTCACAAGGAAAAAAAATGGCTTTCTCTAAGAATTTCTCCCTTGGGAGAGCCAGAGGCAGGTGCTGGCCATCTCCTGATGCTCAATCCCATCTGCAGTCAGGCATGTTTCTTTCCTCCGTAGCCAATAACAACAGTGAAATCCCACCGCAGCACGTGACACGTTGAAGGAGAGGGCACACTCAAGAAGCATGGGAAATTGTCTTTTACTGTTTTCCCTTCTCCCCATGAGTGGCTGTGGCCTGCCTGCTCCTGAAGGCTTTTCTGAGAAACATCTGGTGGGTTGTGTCAGTTAGTAGCTGGAGAGATTGAGACCGTTTGCTCGAGTCCCTTGGAAAACCAAGAAAAGGGGGAAGCGAGCTAAGAACCTTTCTTCAGTGTTTCCTCTTGCCACAGCTGGCATTGGGTAGGGAAGAGCTCTGATGATAATCTCTCCCACCTGCTGTTCTCCTGGGAATTACTATAAATGATGTGTGAAGTAAAACAAATTGCAACTTTCCTGAGATGAATGCTATGCAGGTAATGCCTGCACCTTGCCCCCTTACCTGGGCTTTCGTAGGAGGTCACCGCTCAGAGAGGACCTAGGGTCTCTTCAACAGCCTGGTTGTGACCACACAGGCTGCGGTCTGAAGAAGAAGTCTCAGTCCCTGTAAGGGCATGCTGGGTCCTACCTTCACAGCTCTCCTGCTTCTGAATTTGGGGTCCAGAGGGGCATGCTGGTGTGCAGCACTTCGCTGGAACATGCAGGATTCAGACGGGCTTGCTTTTTCCATGTGATGTTAAATATTCAGGACCAGCAACTGCTGCCCTTTGCCTAAATGATAGCAATAAATAAATCATTGGCATTTTTGTGGACTGAAACTGGCTCCTCCAGCTCCTCTGGCAAATATTCTGCTGCTGAATTAAAACAAAGTAAAAGCAATAAAATCCCAATAAAAACAGTTCCTCTAGCTCAAACTTCCCAAGCTCTTTGTACGTCGTGGTAGAGACCTAACCGATGCTGCTTTTGTTGCCTGATCACAACCAGTTCTCAGGGAAGGGATACTTGTTCCCTTGTTCCAGGCTATTTACTTCATGCTAGTTGGCACCTTTTCTTCTTGAAATATCTACAGGAGACATGGTGGAAATGTGACCTCCCTGACACAGACCTTCTCACACCCCACATGTCCTTATCCCAGAGCCTTCTCACTAACAGACCAAAGTTCAGCATTTCCATTTCCTTCCCAGTTCTCCCCCTCATCTGGCTGTCAAACCTTCCCAACCCTCTCTCTTGCTCTCAGCCTGGGCTCCCCTCTCCAGCTTTCAGTGCCCACAGCATTTCTTGCCTCCTCCCATTTTTGCCTCTTCTACGACTTTGCTTAAATTGTTTTAGCTGCTTTTTGCAGCCAACCAAGTAACCTCTTTGCTCAGGTCCCTCCACAGCTGCAAAGCCCCAGGTCTGTCAGGGATTTCAGAAACCCAGATATGTTGGAGTACTGAGGAAAATCTGCCCAATAAGACTCTCAGTATGGAAAAGGAATACACATTTTTTTTCCATAGAAGACATTATCATTCTGTCAACATCCAAAGCCTATGAGCAGCTCTTCACTGCCATAAAGTGAAGGTGAAGCAAATACTCTGCACAAAGGGGCACAAATCCTAAAATGCTGGCAAGTAGGATCAACAGTGCAATTCAGTTTACATGTACTCTTTCAGTGCCCATAATATACCTCTTTTACAGTGTTCTATTCATGGTTGAAAGGCAGCTGTAACTTAACTTCCCAAATTTGGGCTGAAATTGGGGCTTCTAGAATTAACTTTGTACTCTAATATTTTACACCTTTACAATGTATTATATTCAGTGATCCAAAATTCCTTCCAAAAAAATGAAGAATACAGCCCTACTTTGCTTTTAAGCAAGGAAGTACCCTTCATTGGGTGCAGGAGAAAATAAGGACTTGCAAAATTTCTATGTGGGTGTTACAAAATTCTGTTTTCCTGCCTACATACCTACCTACTTATGTAAGAGCAGTGCTCCCCTTCTGTTTTGTTGGGGTGGGGGGGAGTTACACAGACAAAATAGTGGTTTGGGTTTGGAGGGGTTTTTTTAGATTTTCTAGGTATCTGTGTTCATGGATGGATTTTCTTGTGCCTAGATTAGGTAATTGCAACAATAATTTCATCAGGCTGAGCCAGATGGATTGCTACCAGACCCCACTAGAAAACCTACTTTGGTTCTTCTGCACTATCCATCAGACACAGTGTGAATGTTAATGTCAGATCTGCAGTAAAACAGCATTAGTGCTTTCAGCTCAATCCCATTATGAATTAAGCTCACATCACATATCTATGGCTCCTTATAAATCAGCTGAAGCATCCAAAGTATCATCATCTGGAAGATGACAAAGGATCTTGCTGTACCAGTGCCAGCCAGGGGGACTGCTGAGAAGTAGGGCAGTAGTCCTCTTCCCTCTCAACACCAGTATCACATCCTCTGTTTCACATCATCCTTTGCATAGAGGCCAGTAAGCTACTGAAGAAAGGAGGGATAGTAAATTCTGGACAATGAAAGCATTATAAAAAATGAATGCTTTATAATAAATTATTGGATACCATTGCATAGCTCCCTCTTTTTAGGCATCAGAGGAATTAAACTTGAGTGAGAGCATTGTCACTACAGCTGATTTATCTGCTTTTCTAGCTCATAACATACCTGAAAAACAGTTTGATCTGGAGGGAGTCCATGAGAACAGACTCAGAGATGCACTTCTGCTCCAGCTGGGTTAGAAACACCTTCTCACATGGAGGAGCTGTAGCTTCCAGACTCTTCAGACACAAGCATAAGATTTTACTTCTTTTTTTTCTTTTTTTCTTAATCCAATTAACTCTGTGTGCTCACACAGTCCTGGCAAAGAGCAGAAAACAGAGATTGTACTCTGCCACACATATCATCACTAGAACTGCTCACTCAAAAAGGTGATTCCTATTCTGCAGAGATGACTCTGCAGAGAACAAGTTGGGTTTCAGAGCAGGGTAGCACAGGGCAGCTCCTTCAGGCTCCAGAGGTGTACACATACAGCTGAGGGAAGACCTCAACCTCCAGACAAAAATATTATTCAATGGAAGCCACTCATAGTGAGGTCACAACTGGGGCTGACAGGAAAATGATCAAACTTCAGCAAAACCAGTGGTGACTCTGTGGACAGATGTGTCTCTTCACACCAGCACCTTCTACCTGGAGAAGGGTTTCTCCTCTACTGACACCCTTTGTCTCAGAGGCAGTGCAGGTCTGCATGCAGATGATCCCAATGACACGCAGTGAGTGCAGACATCCAGTCTCTCTCCTGCCTCACAGGTCCTCTGGCTTTGGTGGATACTCAGCTACCTGCAGCTGCTAGTGGTTCCTCCAAGTCATGACACATGGCAATTTTGCTGTCTTTCACTTTCATGGCTCTCACCAAAGTTAGAGAGCATTTGTTGAAAACCATAAAAAAACCCAATCTTTGGCAGACAATCACATTAAATCGATACCTCATACCCTTGGTTAGGGCTTCTTTCTCTCTCCACAAAGACAATAGAATAATGCATAGCTTTTTTTATCTCACTTTGGCCTCTGCCCCTCCAGAACCTTGGTGTGAAGTATTACCAGGCAGTGATCATCTCCAAAAAAGGATGAGGACTAATGTTCATTGCAAAGATGACTGTTCTCACAGTGCTTTCACAAAGGGATGCCAGGCTCCAAAAATGAGCCTAATGAACCTTAGTGGAAGGCAAATGGGAAACACCAATTGCAAAGCCTGCTGTCCTTCAACTAGAATGAGCTTTATATCTTCCAGGTACTAAAAATCCTCCTGAGACATTGCCTATCTGAATATATCACTTAATCTTGTAGAAAGCCTCAGGACTGAGGGGTTCTTGCTGTTAGAAATTGCATCAAGTAACCTTACTGAAGATAAATGGCTTTGAACTTTCATGGCAACAGTGATGAACTGCTTCAACATCCATGCAGTGCAGGCTGAAAAATGGGAGCTTTTAGACAAAGAAATAAACATTCCCATGTAAACGTGAGATTTGCTGGCAGAGTTTCCAGGTGATCTTAAAAGCACTTTCCTTATTGCCTTAGACTGGATGTCTGCATAGCAAGAGTCACTTCACTGCCAGTCAGGTCCTGTTGGCTTGAGTACAAGAGAAACTCAAGATAGTCTTCCTTTTTCTACTAAGGGAAACTGCTCTAAGAAGCAAAGAAAACACTGTCATGTACAAAACAAGTCTGGAAAGGATCTTTCTTTTCAGACTAGACTTCCTGGCAAGCAGACTGTGGGGAGAGCACTTCACCTCCTACCTCTTCAGGGTGAAAGCAGAGCTGCAAACACAATCTATCCCTCTGTCAACTATGGAAGATAACAGCTGTCAGGCAGCTGGCTTGAAGCCTTTGATGACTTCAAGAGTGTTCACTAAAACCTTCTAATATTGACTTTTAGGCCAAGATAGTTTTAGGGCACAAGACAGTGAGGCACCACTGAGGCTCTGTTGGGATTATTGGTGAGCGTGCATGGGAGACATACAGGCAAACCCAGTGTCTTTGCCTCTGCCTTTCACAGCAGGAGCATTAGATACACCCACAGGGATCAGTTTGGGTGTTATATAAACAGTGGCAAATGGCTGGTCCACAGCACTGGATGCCACCAATTCTGGAGATGTTTGGTCCAACAGCAGCCAAAATCAATGGGAGTCCCTCCCTTACTTCGAGAATTAAAACAGGATCTTGCAAGAAAACATTAGTCCCTTTCATGTCTCCATTAGATAGCTCCTATTTTGGGATATGAGTTCCTCCCTGGCTTGAGATAATGACAGTAGGCTATAAAGCATGGCTAGGTGCTGCTGCGCCTTCCACAGCAGGGTCCTGGTCCACAGAAAGGTCTCTGGGAACTACAGTAATATAAATGAATAATAGTATAATATACTAACATAAAATAATAATGCAGTGAGGCCTTTTAGGGCTGCTGATAACATCTTTTAAGGCAGCAGCTGATACTGAAAGGGATCATTACTCAAAATGGGCTTCGGGTGATGCCTGTGCTTTTGCCTTATTGAGATGTGGAAGAAGATATCCAGAAGAGTGACAGTCTCAGGGCTATCCTGGTTACACAAAGAAATGCTAAGCTGAAAAAAAACCAAAAGAAAATATCTAGGAGAGTCCTGAGTGAAGCAGGAATATATTGCTGCTGTTGCCTCTGGGCAGCAGTTTCTTGTGACTTGTGGCCTTGCATAAGGACTTCCAGTAGGCAGAGAGGGTTGAACTTCGGCATGCCACAGCCTCTGCTCTGTCACTTCCAGAGTTTTTTGCAAAGAAATACTTAGCTGGGACTGTGGGGGAAAAAAAAGACTATAAATTTCCACAGAGCAGTGTGATCAGTGTGAGAGCTGCCAAGGAGATTTATCCAGCTTCCTCTGGGAAAGCCTCCACACAGGTCCTTGGCTGGACTGGCAGAAGACAGGGACAGCCCCGGGTCTGAGGAGGATTGACTGCATTATTGACAGCCTGTAAATTGTTGCTGCTGTTGTACAGCGATTACATGTGATAACTCCTGCATTGAAAACCAGTGGAGATTAAACCTGGGCCCTCCAGCAGTGTATGTCTGTACCAACTGATGTTGACAGCTGGCTGTGGGTTATGGCAAACTCACCAGCCCTGCGGCCTGTTATTCGGGGCTGACATATGTTACCTGGTGGCTATGTATACACAGAGAAGTCATGTTGGAAAAAACATTTCTGCATGAGGTATGTCCTTAGTATATCGAGGTAAGCACTTAATCATACTGCCTGTGCTGGATCTCATCTCACCCATGCCTCCTGACTGCTATTCTCTCAGATGGAAACCTGGGGGAACTAGAGCTGAGTCACTGGCCATGCAGGTTTCCAGGACACTGAGGCCAGCACAGAAGCATCATAGGTGTGTCCATCCTGAAGAGCCCGTTGCTTGCATAGAGAGAAGCCCCAAACAGCACAGACCCAGATGCTGAGAAGTCTTTGAAAATAAGCATTAACTGCAGATATCCTCCCATCCAGATAAAAACAGAAGGTTTCTATGCGCTTGCAACTCAAGTTGCAGGCTAAGTAAAAGCCCTACCGTGGCTCATGAAGTTTTCCTATGCAGTGATGGTTGCACTTCCCATTCAGACTGGATAGCTATCAGGTCAAATGGGCAACACTTTGGGCTCTCAGTTCCTCAGTGACTGACATGACTGCTTTTCTGTGTACGTATAGTGTGGCTTTTCTCCAGACTTGATAATGATACCCAGATGTGGGCTTGGTGCAGAAACCACATCTGCACCTTTAAGCCACAAGCTCAGAGTGAGCCTTTCCAGCCTTAGATCTGTAAAGCAGTTACATTCATACTGCACTGCTGTGAGGTCCATGATCTGACCACAGATCAGATCTGATGAACAAGCATCAGAAGCAATCCTGACATAATAGTCTCACCACTTCACCAGGTTGAGTCACTTGCTCAGCCCATGGTGGGTCAGCTGTCCATCCTGAAGCCAAATTAATCCTACAGATTGCAGCCACCCACTGTCTAACGTGACAAACCCTGTTTCCCTTTCCTGACTGCCTAGAGCAGACACAACAGCGAGTTCTAGAGACAGGTCTGAACCATCTTATCTAAATTAGGAGCTACGCTGCAGTTGAACATTGACAGTGGGACAAAATGGCTCAAAAATCTACCTCAGATATGAGGAGCAGTGGAATTCATTGGCAGCTGAAAACAAGAAGAAATAGGGATGCTGATAAGGAAAGTTATGACAGAGTGCCCAAATGCAAATGTGAAAGGAAAAAGATGTTCCTAAGCTACAGGTCCAGAGATTTTTCTGAAGAAACCTTTAGTTTTGGTGATAATGCCCTGTCAGAAAGCTGAAACAGCTTGGCTTTCAGTCCCGTTGGGCTGGGCAGCAGCCAAGAACAGCATTTATTCATTACATGTAAACTGAGCAAATTGCCCAGGGAAGGGAGTCAATAAACATGGAGCCTCGCAGCACCACTTTCACAGTGACCTTTCAAAGTATAATTGCATGTTAAAAGACTCGATGGCAGTCGTCTCTGATCAGAGAACCACTAACTGAACTGTCTTGGGGACCTATTTGTTGTCAAGCTGGAGCGTGTTGGAAAAGGGCTGTGCCGTTAAAGTCTGCTTTTGGCAGCTCCCACACAAGCCTGTGATCAGGAGGTGTCCTCCTGACTCCTCAGCCACACAAATGTTTGGTCTCAGGTCCCGTAGGGAAAGGCAGAAATAGCAGTGGTGATGCTGGGAAGAATATTTACTAAAATTCCTGTGACTTACTGCTGTCTTCTCATCCAGTGGTGATGACTGCCTTGAAATCACTTTGTCTGAGGGAGATTTTGATTGTGGTCATGGGGACACATAACCCTGAGAATGGTCCTCAGTCCCTCGGACCACATCCTTCAGGCTGTAGCTCCAGTTCAGATACTATGATTGGGTATGGGGTCACTCCACCAAAGGCAGCAGAGCGGGCTGGAGCCTCATGACCCCACCCCAGAGCAGTCTCCCTCCCTGGCAAGCAGCCTTGCCTTCAGCCCAAACACCCTCAACTTTAATTCCTCTAAAGAGAACTTTCCAGCTGAAAAAGTCAACCCAAACCACCTCTGTGTTATGTCAACATAATTGCACAAGACTTCATATTCCCAAAGGGTTAGGGGATCTCTTCAGTCTTGTGTTAGATGCCACATGTCATAACATAGTGTCATTTCCCAGGATAGGCATGTTAAACCCTAAGGCAAAGTAGCACAAGCATTGCAAAGAATGAGGCAGGCAGACAACCAGCAAGAGACTGAGAGACAGACTTCCAGTTTCACTTAGTGAGAAAGAAGGAGCCCAGTAAGAAGTACTTGGAGCTGGCCTGGCAAGGTGGGCATCCTTGAAGCTCAACAGAAGACTATGGAGAAGAAGAAGTGTTTGTGGAACATGACAACTCCATGATTTAATTACAGTTCAGGTCATTTAATCCAAATGCTTTGCTTAACCTCCAAGATGCTGAGGTGTGTCCATCTGTGAGTGTCAATGACAGTACCTTCAAAAGCCTGTTTTTTTTCTTTTCAAATTCAATCAGTATCACTCTGCTAATGCCTCTAAAAAATTATTAATTTGAGAAACTGAAGCTTCCTTTTCCAATGAGCAGTACATGGCTGTGCCACTCGAGAACCTTATGATGCCAAAGCCCCTAAAGCAGCTGCTTCATTTAAGGACGTGCATGCATAGCAATTTTTTCCCAGGACTTCAGTCAGGTGATCTGTGCATATACTTCTATGGACAAGGAAGGACGAGGCACAGACTCAATGATAAGCATGGATTACCTGCCTGAAACCAGGTGAGGTACACCAGATTGGAATTTAAGTAAAGAAAGCGGCATGGGAATCATAAGAGAATTAGTGTATAAATCTTGAGAAGCATTTTATGCCATACTTTTTAAAATGTACTTGTATTTGCTAGTGTTGATATTCCACTGTCATCCCCCCAATATTTGATATCGACTTAATATATTACATTGCATGAAGTGCTCTGCTTTAACAAGCAATGATGCCTCAGACAGAATTTCGTCATCTGAACCAACGCATATAATTTTCTAGAAATCCTTATGATGATGCATTACATGAAAGAGCAGCAATAAACCCTTCTATTGGTATCTGTAAAGTATTTCACAATGCCTGCCATGAAAAACACCATTAAATCCTATTTGGCATTCTCAGCTTGTATCACCCGCTCGTGTTGAAGGGCTACTTTTATGAAGAGGGTAGTGCATCGTGAGAGGGTAGAGATGAATTATTAGGAAGAAAAGAACAATTGCCAAAGTGCACTGCCTGCAAAAGCTTGCCTTACAATTCTTTACTGTCTACCTTTAATCTCCCACAGTCACAACCAGTTTGAAAAAGAAAGTGTCACCGTCAACCACAGGCAAAACACAGGTCCCAGGACTTTCAGCTTGGGCTGTTCCAGGTTGCTCCTGTGAGCTGGATTCACCACTGCCTGCATTTGGTGGTGGGAGCTTGGAAACCCACAAGGGAATCAGAGCCTTGGGCCTGTGTCTAGCTCAAAGCTGGTCATGGCAGGGAAACAAAGAAAGGAGTTCTTGGCATTTTCTGATCTTTCTGTCATTTGACTAAAAGGAAGCAGCACGAGGCTGCTCCACATTGCTTGCAGGGCATTGCTTTTGTTTGCTTTTATTTTTCTCTTGGACAATTTACAGGGAATAAGCTTTAGCACAAGCCCATAGATTGTCAAGGACCTTCACAGATTAATACTTTAATTTCAGGTCGGTTATTTGCAGGATCAGAATTGGGCAGGATCTCTAACCCTATTGCCTGTCAATTCCTTTTAACATCAATCTTTCTCTTTGCTCTCTCATTGCTGAAACCTGTTTCGAGTGCTCGTGAAGCTTGATAGAAATTGCCTTGAAAAGAGCTGAGTGATCAAAACTGACCAGATGTGCAAGATGAATATTCATGGTTTATTGGAGCAACCTCCACCCTCTTCTCAGAACAGGGTGCCTTCAGTTGACCTGTTGTCTCTCATACAAATCACTGCCTCATTACCACTCATACCTCTGGAACCTAGCTGTGAGAGACATGAGATTATTGTGTTAAATAATTCAGCAAAACAGTGAAGGAAAACTCTCTGATCAAGAGTGGAGGCACCTGAGATTCCCTGCCACATGTGCAAATTAAAGTAGACTTGAAGGGATTACAAGAACCAACTTCTTCCCTTGGACATGAAGCACGGATGTTGTCCCCTCTGATTTTAGACACCTGGAAGATAAGTACCTGGGTCTGTGCAGGTCACCCATAGTTTCCCTTGTAGAGGAACTTTGAGGATGTAACCCATTTCAGCTACTTAGACACCTACCTGGGGAGGAAAGGAATCAAGTCATTACATAGCTCACATCAACCTCCACTCTCTGTTGGGGGCTCAAATCTCCAGGAAAACCAGAGTATCACCTACTGCAAACACTGCAGGCTAGAAGCAAATGGTGCCTCATGCTTGCACTCCTGCCAGATGCTGAACTTCCCCAGGGAATCCATTCATTTATCAGCTGGCAGTGACAGAAGGTTTCCAAAGGAGCATCCTGGGCTGTGGGTTAGCGTCCGTCTCCAGTTCAGCAGCAAATGGATAATTTAATTTAATTAGTCCTCTCTTTCTCTGGCCTGCCAACACAACCCTAGACTCTGTTTCAACAAGGTCTAAAGAAGAGGACTCAACATCTTTCAGGATTAACACGTTTTTTCATAGCAGACAAAAAAACCCACAACCAACAACAACAAAAACCCCCATAATTGATGGCAGAAAAAGATTTGGCAGGTGATTTTCCCACTTCCCTGGTGGGAATACCCCTGTGGTTGCAGATCAGTTGCTAATTTGCAGAGAAGGCACTTGTGCCTTCAAACCCAAAGCAGGAAGAGACAGAATGCTTCCTGTGGACTGAAATGATGTCTGGGAGGAAAGCAGTGTGGTACTTCCTGCAATACAGCCAGATTTCATGCGCAGCAAGAACAGGGGCTAAAAATAGCCCAGGATGCTAATGAGGGCCTGGTGCACACCGTCTCTATGATGAGATGATGATTCTTTTTGAAAATGCAATAATTTGAGGTGGTGTTTCATTTTGTTTCTTTCTCCTGCTGCAAAGTATTCAGAAACACGAGGCTGTTTGGGTCTTTTCTCCTTAATCTTAGGAAAATGAATTTTTTCTCCTTAATCTTAGGAAAATGAAATGTTAATGGACAAAGGAAATAACCCACTGGAAGTCAAGAGGTGCTTTATTCTTCCTGAGGCTGCTCGGACGTGATCAGCAAACAAAGTGGGTCAGAGAGGGCTTTCGTAATATTTTAGACAGATTTCCACACTACCCAAGATGGGCAATTGGGATATTTCTTAGACAGAAATAGTTTTATTTTCCCCAATTTATAGGGGCTGGAGGCTGAGGCATTCACACTTTTTTTATTCCAGCCCAAAGCTTAGATATGCCTTGTGTAAGAGATGGACTGTGAGCTCCAACTGGACCTCTCCACAAGCCTGGGACACTTCTGCAGCCTTGAAAGTGGCCCACCTGTCAGCTCCAAGCTAATCTAGGATACTTGCTTTCATGGGACACCCAATTCCCCCTCTGCTTCATTCCCTCAGCTGACATGGGCTTCTCCCCACTCTGGGAGAGAGGTGGGTCAGATGGAAGGACTTGCTCACATCTGTGAGGAGCAGAACCAAAATACAGCCTTGAATACAGATGCTGGCAGTGATGCTGAACTGCTCACAGCTCTGGTTCACCCAGGCACAATTGTCCTATGGTTCAGGCATGATGAGAACATTTATGGCACAGGACTGCATAAACCACATCCTGAATGAAACTAGACTGAAAATCAGAGTGGGAAGCTAGAATTGTTTGTGAAACATACCTTTTTTCTCCTGTCAGAGACAGTCTGCCTGTTAAAAGCCTACATCAGCAGATCATAAAGCAGGCAGATCAGGAGCTGCTTTCTGGCACACGTACTCTTGTCTCCTGCAAATGCTACTCCAGGAGGGAACAAAACAGGTATTGTCTCTTAATGCTCCCATTAAACAGAACCACACAGATGGTAATTAATGCATCATGACATGACTAAATTGTAAGAAGAAATTGCTGCAACAAGAAGTCCCCACAAGAACAGCGGGATTCAGATTAGTGTTCATCTCAAGACCGACTCCTTTGCTTGAAGAGCTAGGGACCAGCGATTCCACATTATGAAAGATTTATTTGTCTGCTTTCCCGAGTTTCAGGTCATAATGGAGCTTTGTTATCTTTAATAGATTCATGTACTCCTTCCCTGGTGCTTTGTCAAATCGTAATACTTACAAGGTGATAAAAGGAAAAAAGAAAACACAAGGAACAGAACCACCCCCTGTTCGATAAGTCCTGGGTAGGTGGGTGTGCGAGCGTGGGTTTGTGTGTGTGTGTGTGTACAGGAGAGGGGCTGTTTATCTCACAGTCCAGAACAGAACAAAATAATTTATGTACCATCTACATGCAAATGTATCTTTCGTTTAGGTAATAAACTGCACCCGTCGTATAATTTACCCAAACAATGGAGCTGCGAGGACACCGCTACTAATCTTCAAACATCAACTGTGCCTTTTCAAAAGGGATTTTTGTCTTTCCATGAATTGATCAAACTTGACAAGTAATTTCAACCTAATGTTCACGGCTATCCTCCTCTCTCCTCACCATCTGTAGGTGAGAAATCCTATTTTCTGGAAGTGACAGGGTAATGCAGGAGGCTGCAGACATCCGTAAAAAGAAGCGGTTTTCCCAGAGCTACAGGCAAAACAAGGGTGGATTCAGGAAGGATATGAGTGGGATTTATGTTTGAACAGATGATAAATTCCTCATGCCTGCAAATGTCCACGTGGAGTCACGTTTCTTAAGCCACTAAGTTTAATGAGAGCGACTGAGAGATTAAAAACAAACTCTGTATTTAAAATACTACGGTAAGAATACTCCGGTGGAATAGCCCTGCTCTTGTTAACAAATGCAATAAAGACTCTCAGAAGAAATTCATTCTGCAAACTTATTGCATCAATGTAAACTGCATTATAGACAAAGAGACTGAAGGGAAACTCAATTTGCTTCCAGATTTATTTTTAAAAACATCGGCTTTGACTGAAAGCTGATCAGCCCTACATCAAGCAATACCGGAGAAACTGGAAAAAAGCCAGTTATCACCACGCCGGTATCACTGACATGACTGAGATTAATACAAAACAATTTGCAGAGCTACAAGAGTGTCTGGTGGTGCAAATTTTGCTTTTTTTTCCCAGGAAGTACAACACCAGCTTCTTGGGGCCCTTTTCAGCTATATCAGTGGATGAAGATTCTGGTATCCCTGGGCTGAGACTACCTGACCCCAAATATAGGCATGTCTGTGTTCAATCCAAATAGATACACAAACACCGAGGGGGCCATTGATTTTTTTTGCTTAGAAAACCTTTCATATATGTGCTTTTCCCCTTTCTGGATCACTGCTGCTCACCTGCTGAGAAATCATTCAGGGCTATTTTCATTAGCAAGCAGGATATCCTTATGTGGGATACCAGGTGCCCTCACAGCTGCCCAAAGGTGAAAGGGTGGGTTTTTTCCCCTAGATAACTGGACCCAGGAGTGTCCTCAGCTGCTGGATCCTGCTGCACATCTGCATGTGTCCTGCCTCCAAGAGCACCAAGCCAGGCTCTTTCCCACACCCACACTCTGCTTCCCATACAGAGGGACCCCCCACCTCCTTGCCTCAACCCTCTTCTGGGCCTGCTTTTTGTCATCTTTGGGGCAGACATGCTAAACATAAGCTGAAGCATTCGTTTTATGAGGACAAGGGAAGCAAGTGGTGGCCAGCAAGCAAGCTATAACTCAAGGCCAGCTGCAGGTCCAGTTGAAGCATCTGTCTGTGCAAGGCACGAGGGATGGACAGAGGGTGGCAATTCACTTTGGTGTCACAAGACTTTTCAAGGTTCTGAAGTCTGCTTTAATTTTCCCATTAAAAGAAATCCCATAGCTTCTGATGGTTTTCACAGAAGGGGATTATGTCAAAACAGATTGAAAAGGTTCTCAGGAAGATTGAAAAGCTCGGGGCTTTCAGGTCTTCCTGTGTTACTCCCCCATTGTTTCCCACCCTCAAGGATATAACCAGACAGTCCACCTCAAACTTCACCGAAGCATAATGTGAAAACATGGTCAAAATATATATATATATATATGACCTCAAAGTACCTTATTCTGGGGAAATAAATAAATAAATATATTTTTTAATTTAAAAAAAGAAAAACAGTTCTCTTTGCAATTCTGCTAAGCACATTTTCTTCTTAGAGATCCCAACTGAAACAAAAAGTAAGTTTCTTTCTGTTGTCAGGTAGGTGGGCACTGTGTTAGCTCCTCAACCCAAGAAAATTATCTTCATCTCAAGATCTGGTCATTGCTGGTTAATGCAGGTCATGGGGTCAGAGTGCACAAGCCAGAACTGATCCCCGAGATTTGCCCTGTGAGAACAACCCACAATGGCAGGCTGGCCATGCAAGGACAGAGATGAGATTTTTTTGGTCACAGAACTCACCAGAATGGGATTTCTGAGACAGAAAAATGCCACGTGTGTTTGTTTCTACTTCAGTAAGGAAAATGGGGTTTCATTTCCATTCCACATAAACAAATAGTGGTTTGCCAAAATATATCGGCCTCTACTAACAAAATTACTCTTGTAGGAATGCAAAACAAAACAAACCCTCTATAATAATTAATCAATTTCTTGAATCCTCCAGTCTTGAAGAGTGTTGCTTTTTTCCCCTTAAACCTTACAGCTTTCTGAGGTGGTGAGCTTAAATGGGTGTTGAGGTCTGAGAGACAGAGTCCACTGATGAGAGTTGCTCTCCTCTCCTCTCCTCTCCTCTCCTCTCCTCTTCATGTTTTTTTGTTTTTGCGCCGTCNAGTGGCAGCAAGCTGTCTACAAAGTGCCAATGCTGATGGGCAGGGTGACATCTCTCCTCTCCTCTCCTCTCCTCTCCTCTTTTTTTAGCTGTTGTTCTGGGCCATCTATCAACCATCACCCAGGTCAGGCAGGACTGAACCTTCTGCTCCCACCATCAGTACAAAAAAATTTCATTAAGTTCTCCAGATCCTTTGGGTCATCAAGGGGAGCAGGGTGAGGACCCAACGCCAACAAAACCTTCATCTTGCTCAGAGAAGAGAGGCAGCGGACTAAGTTACTGATGATTTCCATGAAGCTGTAAAAGTCCAGCAGTATCAGTAAGATAGGATTCAATCTGCAGCTCCTCATTATTCAGAGAGAAGGGAGGATATGGAGACACCAGAGTAATCTGGAGCAGACAATGAAAGTTGTCAAGGCTCCTCTGATCAAAACAGCAAATCCTACAACCCTAACCCTAATCCCCACCTTGTGGAAAGGGGAGATTAGCCTGGGTCCTGAAAAAAGATAACTATATTTTCCTTAAATTACGTGTTAAATATTGCTTTTTGTCTCCCCCTAATTAGAAAAGTATGAGAAAGTAAACACTGCTGATTGCACAACAACTGGCGCAGAGGAGCGGGCTGCCCCTGTGCTCTCCAACTGCTTTATTAGCAGGCTAGTTCACCTACGCAGCCAGGGAGGCTGAGCGGTGGGGGTCTTTCCCAGCCCTTGGGGGTTATATGGTGTTCTGCAAGATGCTGAGGCAATCAATCAACTTCTCCCCCCATTTACACCCATGTGAACCTGCAGCAAGCAACCGCGCTGCTGGGGAGGGCGGCCCGCGTGTCGTGTGTGTCGGTACACCACGGCCTGTCTGCCCCCTCCAGCCTCACTCGCTCCTCCAGTGATTAGGAGCAAGTTCATAGGGTTTTTTTTAATGGGATTATTTTCTGCATGGTCTGTGCACACCAGGGGGGATCCTGATCCCTCTGAGGCTGCTGATCCAGCCAAACCTTTGCGTCCCTAAAAGCAGCTTTTAATGTCAGTGGGACATGCCGTGAAGGCTGCTTTCCCAGCACCGTGCCGCAGGGCTGCGCTTATGTGGGCCGAACTAAGGAGCTCACACCCCGCAGTTGGGGCCTGTGGTGGCTGGTGTCCTCCGGGGATGAGGACAGTGTCAGCCCTGTAACGCGGGCTGCAGGCAGTGGGGTAAGCATTCAGAAGATGCTCAATGTTGGCACATGGTGAAACACTCTCCCCGCTGGTGTCCTCCTGACATCCTTCACTCCAGTAAGCCCACAGTGCATTTTTTCCTGCCTGACACCCCAGACAGAGCAGGCATGCAAGGCTTCGCTGCACGGTCATCAGGGAAGGACCAAAGACAGCAGAAGGGCTTTTTCCATCTCCCATCAGTGCCAACAGTTCCTTGTCCCAGAGAGGCATGTCCTTGACCAATTTCCCTCCCTCAACTTTTTGAGCCATTCAGTGGATGGATGGAGTAGAAAAACCCTTCTGGAGAAATGCAGCTGCCACAGGGAACGGGTCCCATCACAGAAATCCATGGCACTGCAGAGCTCAGCAAGTCCTACTGAGGGGCAGCAGGACGAGCCTCTGCCTGTGAAACAGCCCATCTCAGAGCCCAGAGAGAATGATAAAGCAGCAGCCTGCATTAATGTGACACTTTTCTTTTGTCAGCCGGGCTCTGACTGTGCTTGGATAGAGAAAATAATAACTCGGTGTAGTTTTGTTTCCAAACCAAACACAGATGAGACCTTTGAGATCAACTGGGAACCCCACTGATTTCTTTAAAACACATCCATGGGAGGAATGCAAAGTATTAACTGTGATATTTATTTTGTGTGGCATAACTGTGTTTTCAGAAGGGAGGCCAGTGCCCATTAGCAGCATAAATGCACCGACTTGTGTTTTCAAGCTATTAATATGGTGGCTAGTGTTAATGGAAATATAATAGAATGAGATGCTTTTAAAAGTGTGGGATTTAGCACAGTCAAGGAAAAAAAAATACATTAATGAAATTTTAATGAGAAAATCAGCTTGCAGTAATTTTGCAAGTAATGATTATTTCCCTGATTTGACTAGCCTGAATAGCTTTGTCTTTGCTGGGATGCACTTGCACAGTGTGCATGTGAGGACAGCAAACAACACAGGCCACAGCTATGACTGCCCTGGAACATAAATATAGCCCTACTGTCTGTCTGTATAAAAAGCTGAAGCCTGACCACCTCCTTTCTGCTGAAGAGCAGGGAAGGCTCTCAGATGCGCTTTGGCCACTGACTACTAGTCAGTCGCCATCTCACTTCTCATCTGTCTCGATCTACCCTTGGAGTCACCTACCCTCCTGGAGCTGAGGCTCTTGACTTCGTGCTCCTTGTCCTCCCGGAGCATGTGTGCCTAATTGGGATCTCAGTATAAATCCTATAATACACTGAATGGTATTACTGCACATGCACATATACTCATGCACACCTTGTAGAGGTTTCTTCTTTGCTAGGAAGTGACCAATGCACTCACCCACCTCTATGAAGCGCTGACATGGGGGAACCATTGCAGCTTTCCAACAGTGAAGCTGATCTGGAGGAGTAGCATGCTGCTAATTGGGATAGAAGGACTGGGGATTTGTCCCACCTAAGTTGGAGTGCCAACAGAGAAGTCTTCTCCTGAATGCCTCACCCTAAGTTCCCTTTACTGTCTGTGGGGAGAAATGAGTGCATTTAGCATCTAACTCATCTGGCTGCTTTTGGATCTCTGTGCTGGAAGAGCTCTTGTGCCTTGAAGGTGCCTGTTTGCCTTCACTGGTGATAATTTTGACCATATCTGAGCTTGAGATCTCCGCTGCAAACTTGCCATTTGAATCCAGACAGATACGGTCAGTCCACCCAAGATCCTCCTAAAGTGAAGCCAGTGTATATACCTGCATCGATCTTCTCTGATGGTATCAGAGATGCCATGGGGTCCAAGGAAAGAACAAGAGAGATGCTGTTTCTGGTCCAGATCAGGTTGATTTCTGTACTGCAGTTCCAACTCAGGTAGCTTGAGCCTGCCTTATCACATCCTGGTGCTAGAGAGGACACTCAAGCAGGAAAAATTCTCCCTTGTGTCATGGTGTAGCCCCAGCCAGCAGCTACGAACCACACAGCCACTTGCTCACTTCTCCTTGGTGGGATGGGGGAGAGAATAGCAGGATTAAAAGTGAGAAAAAGTGTCGGTTGACATAAAGACAGGTTAACAGGCAAAGCAAAAGCCATGTGTGCATGCAAAACAAAGAAAGGAATTCATTCCTCACTTCTCACTGGTGGGCAGGTATTCAGTCATCTTCAGGAAAGCAGGGTTCGGTCACATGTGTTGACTACTTGGGAATACAATGGCCATCACTCTGAACATCATCGACTTCCCACCCTCCCTTCCTCTTCCCCAAGCCCCTTATATACTGAGCATGATGCCATAAGGTGTGGAATATCCCTTTGGTCAGTTGGGGTCAGGTGTCCTGGCTGTGTCCTCTCCCAACTCCTTGTGTACCCCCAGCCACCCCATTGGCGGGGCAGTGTAAGAACCAGAAAAACCCTCATCTCTGTGCAAGTGCTGCCCAGCAATAACAAACACACCTCTATATAACAAAAACCTCTCCATATTACCAATACTATTCCCAACACAAATACAAAACATAGCCATGTGCAAGCCACTATGAAGAAAATTAACTCTATCTCAGCTGAAACCGGGACACTTTGTCTGACAGAGACAGCATCACTGTGATCCTCTGCTTGGTGCACATCTCCCTAGCCTCACATGTCTGAGGAGCTGTGTTTGAGTAGTATGGTTAAATCTGTACGCATCTTAAAGGACATAGACTCAGAAGAGACATTTCTCACTATCCTGGAGTCTGAAGTCTAGAATATCCTTTCATCCTTCCCCAGTCCTGCAGCTGTAATAAAGAGATCACTTTTGCTGCTCTCTATTACGTAAATAATCTCTGGTCCCCCACAAAGGGCTGGATCACAATGGTAAACTAGGGGAGAAATCGCCTGTGACAAAGACTTTCTACTGGCTTAAAGTTCCTGGTGCCCAGCACTGCTGGTGCAAAATTAATAAATCTTTATTCCAAAAAGGAGGTAATTGTTTAGTCTGAGCTCCTCAGCACGGTTAAGGGCCATGAACTCAAAAATTCCTTGCCGACCTATGGCACGCCTTTTAGGAGGACATCCAACTGCTTTCCAAGGTTCCCAGTGAGAAAACAAGGTGTGAGGGTATCCAGGAGGGGTGTTGCTTGTGGACCCCTCTTTTCTTAGTACTGGTCATGCTTTGCAGAAAAAAAGAAATAAAAAGCCCTGCAGACTGAAACAATTTGTTAATTTTGTGTTCAGTGCTCTGCTTGCTCAGAGGAGCAGTGTGTGTGCCCCCAGCGTGGGCTGTATGCTTTGGCACGCCAAAGCCCAGGGAATATGCCATTACCTGAGCTTTTAATTTTCTTTCTATATTCGTTGGGTTTTTTTCATTCAGGATTTTAAAAGGTTACAGTGAAAATGGGAAGCCAAACCTTCATGACCAAACTGCAGTGACTGCAATACAGAGTGGTAGCTCTGACCACGTCAAAGCTGCTATACCCATGAAATCAAGTGGACAGCTCTAACATTTGGCAGTCACTGGAGCGACTCCCCATCATTTTCTTTTCCCCAGTAGACTTATTCTGTCATTTGCTTCTATTTTATTTTTTTTTCAGGTTTGCTTTTCTTTCCAGCATACTATGAAATTTAAAATTAAAGTTCTACTCCAAGGGAAGAGGAGTGCAGGAGATGCAATAATTTATCCAAGTTGCTAGAGCACAGAAGGGAAAAAACCTCAGGGAAGGTATTGCTTGTCACCTGCCCTTTAAACTGGAGTATATTGTTCTGAAGGGTGTACTGTATGGAGAGGAATCTTTAGTGCCATTTGCAGTATTGCTTCAAGCTTGGTCGCCCACAACTTAATTTCTCCAACTGTTTCTACCTAAAAGCAAATTGCGCATTAGGAAATAACACCGTGAACATGGATCACGCAGACACACTTCCCAGTGTCAGCAGAAGCATCACTCCCAGAAGCATATGGAAATGGTGGGGCTGCGCACAGCCCTTGCCTGCCAGAGCATGCAGAGCCAAAAGGGATGAAGCAACACACCTCACCAACTCACGACCACTTTCATGTCATGACCATGACATCGATGATGGAATTGAGTGCACCCTCAGCATGTTTCCGGATGACACCAAGCTGAGTGGTGTGGTCGACACCCTAGAAGGAAAGGAAGCCATCCAGAGGGACCTTGACAGGCTGGAAAGATGGGCCTGGGGGAACCTAATGAGGTTCAACACTGCCAAGTGTAAGGTGTTGCACTTGGGCCAGAAGAATCCCAGACATAGATACAGACTGGGAGAAGAGCTTCTTGAGAGTAGCCCTGCTGAGAAGGACCTGGGGACAGGGAGGGGATTGTCCCTCTCTACTCTGCCCTCGTGAGGCCCCATCTGGAGTCCTGTGTCCAGATCTGGGGCCCCCAATACAAGAAAGATGTGGAACTGTTGGAGAGGGTTCAGAGGAGGGCCACAAGGATGATTAGAGGGCTGGAGCACCTGCCCTACAAAGAGAGGCTGAGGGAGCTGGGCTTGTTCAGCCTGGAGAAGAGAAGGCTGCGGGGGGACCTCATTGCAGCTTTCCAGTACCTGAAGGGAGCTTATAAGCAGGAGGGGGTTCAACTTTTTAAAAGAGCAGATAATGGCAGGACAAGGGGGAATGGATTAAAACTGAAGGAAGGAAGGTTTAGATTAGATATTAGGGGGAAGTTTTTTACAGAAAGAGTGGTGAGGTGCTGGAACAAGCTGCCCAGAGAAGTAGTGGACGCCCCGTCCCTGGAAGTGTTCAAGGCCAGGTTGGATGGGGCCCTGGGCAACCTTGTGTAGACCCAGGCCTGGAGGTTGGTGTCCCTGCCTGAGTCAGGGGTTTGGAGCTCTATGATCCTTGGGGTCCATTCCAATCCAGACCATTCTATGATTCTATGATTCTATGATTCTATGATTCTTTCTGCCTCTCCTGCGAGTTTTATTTTGGTGAAATATAATCCCATGGAGTTTCATTTTAGCCATTGTCACAGACAACATAAAAATAGAGTATTTGCTTTTTTTTCCTTTTTTTCTTTTTTTTGCTTTTTTGCTTTTTTTTCTTTCATTTCACCCTCTGAATTTTCTGCAGACTGAACTTGTTTGCTTTAAGTCCTAATTCAGCAGAGTACCCAAATATGCATTTAATGCTTGATGAGTTGTTACTCAAACGGTTTGTAAATGGATGGAAAAATGTGTCTGTGCTAAACCTGTCTCTCCCTATAGCAAAGGGAAACAAGCAGCAGTGTGAAACCTCCTGGATGTTTTTTTGCCACTGTTAGCTTTCCTTTACGCAGAAAGATGGACTTAGCAGCAGCAAATCTGGTAGCACTAGGAATCCGAGATCTCTCACCCAGATTTATAGTTTAAAATGTAGGTGTTTACACCTGAGCCAATTACTGCATCTTCCTTTATAGCCAAAGAAATAAGCGCTCATGGGGGTGCTGCTGCAGGTCCCCTGTGCAGGTGGTAGTGAGAGGACACCCCCCCCATACCCACACTGGAGACCTTCCCAGTGGCTGTGACAGGTCCCCATAGCCTTCCTCGAGGCTACTTTTTCCTTAAAACTCGCAATTCCCCCACATTTTCAGCTTTGAGCTCAAGTCATTGATTTCTTTCTTCAGTGAAAACCCAAAGCTGGCTGCTGCTAATGGCGGCATTTCTTCCTTCACAATCCATTCGAAAGAGACAGGTAGTGCTACCAAGCTGTTCGCTTCACAGGATTTATTCCTGTTTCCAGCACACTCTGAAGCATCAAAGTGCCATGTAAGTATTATTTGGGCTGTGTTCTCAAGACCGTCCATCACCAGCCTTATGGCTGCATGCTTGTGCATATTGCTATGCTTTGTAAACACCCACGAAACCTGGTTTGTGAGTGGGAACTATTTTTTTACTCCCGGACACCCTTAAAAGGACCTGGAAATTAATTATAGTGAATTCTATATGTGTGTGTGTACATGTGCGTGCGTGTGTGCACGTATGTATGTGTACATATGGCTTACAGATTTTTTAGATAGATATATATACACACACACATAGAATAACCTGGAATTATACTGGAAATAGATGATCCAGAAAAAGAATTAACCAGGCATGAACTGTGCCTTTTCACCTTCATTTTTACCTCTGATACTCATATTCGCACAAGCACCTTATTTCCACTGCCTGTGTTAGTGACACCTCCGCATGATGCAACACAGATGCTGGATGGCAAAGTCACAGTGCTGGGGAAGAAAGTGGTCTCCTGTCTCCCCAGGTCACCAGCACATCTCTAACCATAGTGTCTCCTGGGATATTTACTAGGCACACATACTGGTTAACAGCAGGAGAGACAGAGGCCAGGCAGAAAGGAAAGCCATAGCTGTAGATGGATAATCTGCCAGTAAACAAGGACATCCATTTGAGAGGGGTCTCAAAGGAAGGAATGGATGAGGTCAAGGATTGAGGACTGATGGTGGACACCCCAGTAGGATGCAAGCCCTGAGAAAGGGGCTTGTCATCAGTTCTTTCTCCTAAAACCGCCTCGCTCACACAGCCTTCAAGCAGCTTTTTGCGGGGTCAGAACTAATACACCTTTTGCCATCAGGAGGAAAGACTCCTTTCAATCCGTACAGGAGCTCAGTACATCAACTTCTCTCATGCAAAGTCTCCCTTTTAAAGGAGAACTCTGCCTTCCCCGTGGAGTCGCATTTCACCTCACTTCCCTTTACCCCAGCAAGTAACTGGAGGTGACATGAGTTTTTTCTGAGCTTGCTTTTCAATCCCAAGTGGAAAGAGTCGGTGCAAATTGCAAGGCTAACCTTCTGAAAATGAGGCCTTGAATTACTCCTCTCTTGTATTCAACTTCCGATTTACCATACGTTAGGAAGATAAATTAGATAGGTTAATTAGGAAGCCCTGGAATTTGGTTCATCGTTGTGCTATGCAATCATGGATGCATCTTGCCTTTAGGACCCTGAATATGCTGACACACAGTCTTTTCTGCATGCCAGCTTCACGGCATCTCCATCACAATAAAGGAGCGGGAGGGAGAGATGGTTGGAGTAGCCAAGCAAATCAGGAAAAACAACAAGCTAAATTGAGTGCTTTCTAATCTAATGCATTTAAGTCATATTCAATAAAGCTTGCCAACAATCCCTGGCCTCTCTGCTGCAAAGATCACAGAGGCATCTGATTAGAATAACATGTGTCTTCTAAAAGTCCTATTTTAAAAAGATTTTCATTCTGGATAGACAACACATAATGAATTGGAAATGTCCCTTTTGTGAGTGCGGGGTCAAGGGGCCGTTCACCAAGCCCACCCAGCCCCGTGAGCCCTACCGCTCCCTGTCTGCCACAAGATAGAAAATCCATCAGCTGTGGAAAGGTTTTTCTTCCCTGCCAAAAGTAAATAGGTGCAACAGAAATAGCTCTGATCAGTCCTGTATTCAAGTCATTTCCTGAAATCAGTTTTGGGCTTGAAATCCATGCCTACTTTTAGATACTAGCAAAAGCCGTCACACACCCAAGGGTTCCCAGGAACCTCATCCCTTTATTTCAACATGCATGTTGTGTCTCTTACAGTACCTTGTCCCAGGTAAGGCTGTAGTGAGGAAATGGATAACCGTGGTGTCATGTCATGGCAGAGGGTCAGACCAAATCTGTGAGATGGGACACCCAAGACGAGAGAAACACAAGCATTTTTCTGAAGAATAATTTAAGTTTTGCATCTGAGTCTTGTGAAAACCAGACCAGATGACACCTTCATTATATGTTGTAAAACACATAAGCTTTTGTTTGCAGCTGTTTATTGGCCCAGAGAAGAATACCTCCATTGACTGCGGGCATCCATACTTTATCTGTGTTTATTCCCAGGAGGAGTTTGAGCTTTCTACTTACAGAACAGCTGGTGTCCGTGCCAAAAAACAGTACTTTCAGATCCTACTCCATGTCCTTCTCAGAGGTCACTCTTGCTTCATTGGAGCAAGCATGCTGGTGGGGTGGGATACCCTCCCTTTTCTAATCTGACTGCACAGGTGACAGCTGGGGACATGGGAGATGATCAAAGCTGCGTTATCCTCTATTCCTTGCCCTACACCCACACCACTGGAAAATCTGGTGGAAGATGAAAGCCTAAGACAGCTGAGAAGGCACAGAGAAGATCACAGAATCACAGAAACACAGAATCGTAGGGGTTGGAAGGGACCTCAAGAGATCATCGGGTCCAACCCCCCTGCCAAAGCAGGTTCCCTAACTCATGTTACATTTGCACAGTCAAAACAGACTTGCTGCATATCAACGTGCTGCAAGAGTCCATAATATCAGATGTATTCTTTGGTTGTATCTACAGGCCCCACCAGCCCACACTTTCTTTGGAAAACTGGACAGGAATGAGGACACGGCTTGTGATACCTGATACCTGGAGAACCACTGGGCTGGTTTGGATTTGCAAACGCATTTAAATGGAGCGGTGAACCGTTCTTCACACTTGTGCCAGACTCTCTCCTTTTATTTGCTCTGGTTCCAACGCAGCCTTAATGTACACTGGTTTTACTGGGAATCGGACTGTCAGCTTTAGCACGGCATATGGTACTTTGTTGTATCAACAATTAGGTATATTTACAGGCATGCAATTTTACGCCTAAGGCTAGCTTCTGCCAAGCAGTAAAGGCTTGCACATATGGCGCAGATTTCCTGTAGACAAGGAATTGAGGTGGAATAGCAGAGCACTGGAAGGTTGCATTTAAGTCTGACAGCACCTTGAAGAATTGTAATTTCTCCCTTGCTTGTTCCATTTCAGAGCCATACAGCAACGCACTACCTCTAACCACTCCCTCCAGTGTGGCCCATAGAAAATCGCTTTTCCATTCCCGTTATGTAACTAAATCAGCACTGCTGCAATTCCTCCTTCAGGATGTTAAAGGATATATAAGGAACCTGCTTCTGATCTCCAGCTGAGAGAGGCACACAGTTTTATACTTCCACTCTAAGTCAAATCTGCTCCAATCCCCTACCTGCTTCTTTCTCGAGTGCTCTTTTGCAGTGCCCATGAACTCTCTGATTATATAAAATAGTTAAAAATAGCTATGGGTGAAGAGCACTTGAACCTTTTCATCCTCTTCGAAGATTAATTTAGAAAACCTGATAGGGTTCATCATTCTGGTTGTGATCAGTATAATCATTTACGTCGCTGGTGTTAGAGTACCAGCTAGGCCAAGGGAGGGTGACTACTCACAAGTAAGCTGTTGAAATAAAAAGACGTTAAGCAAAAGGCTTGGACACCATCCAGCAATGACCTTCATCAGCTGATTTTTTTTTTACCCCATTTTAAGTGAATTAATGAGCTATAATTATTAGTGATCTCAGAGGCAGCGATCAGAGAAAGCATCTTGCATGATTCAAACAGTACAACTGCAAAGGGAAGCACTGTGTCTCAAACAGTTAGGCAAGGTCCCTTTTGTTATAATAAGTTTTATCACCTTCCTCGGGTCTTGAAATGTGCTTCGCACTTTATACTTTGATATCCTCATGCCACCACCCTGTCACTATTTATGGTACAGTCACATCTGCCATAGCAATGGAGGTTTTGAAAATGTTTTACCTGACTTTTAACAGATGGATGTTAATGGGATATTTATTTACAGAATAAAATTAAATCGAAGCTGAATCTTAATGCACAATTTACATAATCAGCTTTGTTCTGAGCTGGTGAGCTGTTTTTCCCAGCGCTTGGGACCCTTCAGTCACAGCTGCATCAAAGAAACAGCCACTGAGAATGGAGATTAAACAATTTCCTGGAGCTAGAAGTCTTGATGAGAATCTATTATTTCATATTAGAATCCCATCATTTCTCCAGACACTGCCATAAGATCAAAGATGTATTTTAGAGATTTGGCATAGCCCACAATCAAAAGGAAGACGGTCAATGTTCATTTAGAAAACATTTCTATCAGTTATATTTTTCTGAAAAAATGGAAGTTCTGTCTTTTTACCTTTTGCACCCAAACCAACAACAAAACCTAGTAACCCAGAGGCATAGAAAGACTGAAGAGCTAAAATGGATACATTCCCAATGAGTTTGGTGAGATTTGGTTGATGCTATTTGTGTAGTCTATGATCCTCCTTCCTGCCGACGCTCAGCTCAGCTGGAGTTTTGCTACAGGCTTCAAAGATGACATGATGCTGAAAGCCTGCACAGTGGCTCAATCCCCAAATTCAAGGCTGGGTGAATGGCTGGAAGCCACTGGGATCAGGCTGATGGGGAGCTGATGTCAGGTTTAGGAAAAGCAGTTTTGCTTTAGGACTACAAGGTGAGTGAGACAAGCAACCTTTTCCAAGCCCCTTATCCCTCCTCCTTTTCCTTTGGTATCCTTTGGGGTGCCATCGCTCAGGCCTGGGCTCTTCCCAACAAACCTTGGCCACTCCAGGCTCTCTGTGGGGAAAGACATGCACCCCTGGAGAGGATCTCTCCAGCAAGCCTGCCTTCCTCCAGTGGTTGCAGGAGCCACCTCAGGTGGCCATGGGTCTCCATTACTACTTTCATTTGAGTGCTTTCACCGAGGTGTAATGAACACCACTTTGGAAAGTGTGGTATTGTTTTAAAGCAGACAATCTCCTCTGTAGGGAACGATTTCTTGATGCACCTTATCTGAAGAGCTGCTCCCTGCCCCCTGCCCTTTCTTTGCACCTCACTGCGTGAATATCGTGGTCTGCACTCAAATCTGAATGTCAAAAAACGATGACTAGTCCTGTTTCAGCACAAAGGTTGTGTGAACAACTTCCATCATATCCTGCACTTAAGTGTAAACTCATGACTAATTCTGTGCTGAACTGGGACCAATACTGGGAAGACCAGACTGGGCTGCTGTGGATCCCAAGGAACAGCCTGCACCATCATGGAGAACATGGATTTTGGCAAGCACCACAGTTTCTGAAGCATATCCCTGACTTAATGAAATCACAGACAAAACTCTGGGGAAAATCCTTCAGTGGGTAACAGGAGCAAGCCAAGGCTCAAGAAAGCCCAAAACACTTTGAAAAAAAATTCCTAAATTGCAATTCAGGGATGGGGGATGCAGTTGGGCTGCTAAGACAAGGACAAAAGTCCAGGGTGGGTGTTACATGAAGACAGTACAAAACCAGCTCTATTAGACTGCCTAATAAGAAACAAGAACAGGAAAGTCAGCATTTGCACAGAGCCCAGCTACAGGCAATAATCCAATTTAGAGGGAAGAAAGAGGCTGGTGGTGACCTTGCCAAAAACCCAGCTTTCCAAAAATAGTACTGACAAATGAGTAGTGCAAAAATAAGGAGCTCATCAGCAACAATAAGAAGGAGAGAGACAGAAAGTTTGTCTCTCTGCAAAAGGTAAATTATGCCCCATAAGAATGACATCTATCCATTTCAAACCAGAAGAGCTATCAGTTTCCAGGGACTTGTAAATCAGTGAACAGGTTAGGGAAAAAAATTATGCCTTCCCCATTTTTACCCAAACCTGCCTAAATGTTACGATAATTAGCAAGTTGTTCCTGTAAATACCTGCTGCTGCATTTTTCCTCCATTCATACTTTAAATAGGCCACAAAAGCTGTGACCTCAGCCCCACCATCACCAACACCCACTCTGGATGGAGACCTGTAGGATACTGAGATGGCCCTCACTGAAGTGGTGAATGCCTGCTTGCTGGGGGCATGAAGCAAAGCAGAGAAGGCAGTGCTTAGGACCGTCCCTGTGCAGTTGTGTGGTGCTCTGCAGACAGCTCAGTCAAACCTCACCATCTGTGACCTCAACATGGAGTAGCAAATTGAGCAATACCCATGTACTCACAGTCATCTAACTTTCTCCCATCACCCAGAAGTGATCCCCCACTGTTGTCACCAACTCTGTCCTGTGTGTAACTAAATAAGCACAGACTGGAGATCTGGCACCTTCTGGGATTGTGAGAGTTTATCACACAGTCCTTTGCAAGATTAAGCGCTGGGCAGTCATTGCGGGCATCGTTACCTCAGCACATCACAGACTTGAAGAAACCTTTAAGGCATGACTCAGTTCAACGCCTCTGTAAGAGATGCCAAAGATCATACACCAAATATAGACTTTTTATAACCAGGAAGATCAAAGATCCAAAGCAGTGATCAAAGCATGAAGGGCTCGCAAAATCTAAATCCCCCAGGAACATTGTTAGCATTCCGGAGAATTAGAGTGTTCCCCTGAGGATCCTACATGTATCCCTGACAGTGAAGCTCTGCCCACTGAGAACTAACTCAGTTCTATTTGCAAAGTAATAATTTCCCCACACAGTGGGAGGCAGCTGCTTAATGAGGGAACCTCACACAAAGCAAAGCCAGGGACTGGGATCGGCAGCACACGCTCCTGAGGTTATGTCACTTCACCACCTGGTAAAGCACCTCCACAGTTTGGGACTGCCAAGGGTCTCCCTCAGAGGGCAGGCTATGTCCCCTCTAACTCAGAGAGTTCCAAACTGAACATCCAAGTTAGAGCTTATGTCCCCCAAGGTAATTATAGAGGCAACAGAGAGAAGCAGGTGACTACAGCAGGGATCAGCCCACCCTAAAATGTTTGTCTAGGATCAGTCAGACTGAGGGTGCCAAATTCTTCCTACAGGCTAGAAGGAAAGCCTAGAGTGACTAGCTGAGATCTGGATGTCCTTTGCTGGATACCTGACATTAGGTGAGATGTATCCTCCCAAGTGCCTGGTGGAAAGCTGCACATCCACGTGTCATTCCTGCCAATGTACAGGGACATGGCAGGAGTCAGCATCCTCACCACTGGAAAGGGAGTACCTTATTTCTTCTAACAGAACACAAATCACTTTGTTACAAGACAAACAGATGACCAAAGTGTGTCACTACTGCTACTCCCCTTCAGAGCTCAGCATTAGGATGTCCATAGACCCCCTCCTGCTTCTTAACAAATACTACATTAAAACACAGTGAGGGAGACAGCTGGGAGAAAAGGTGTGTCTGAAGGCACAGAAGCATGAACGTGTTTCCCAGCACGGGGTGAGGTATTTATCTACATATAGTCATAATCCCATCAGGACCAACTTGCTGTCTGTGCATCCTTCTGTTAATGGCCATCGCTCCAGGGCCTCTTCTCCTTACGCATGCAGACCTCCCTCCTGCTGTAGCACTGAGAGCCAGCCCTTTTCCCTCAAACACAAGAGGCGATTTGCCTCAGTTCCTTGAAGCCCTAACAGCAGAAGAAAATGCCCCTAACTTTAAGCCTCTGAAGTAAACAGTCATCGCTGGCATTTGGCCCGGTGTCATTTGAGTGAAATACAAGGTGAAAGATAATTCATCCTTCAGGTAATGTGGTGTTACGTCTTCTAGAGAACTATAAACTAGAGTGACAAGATGGTTCTCAGGCCCTGTTGCAAGAGGTAAACCTCACCATAACCTGCCCTTTGCTTTACAATAATGCTCCTACAATTGTCTGCAGGAGTCTCCTTGCGCCTGTCTTATTAGATTACCTAAAGGCTTCTGCATTCTGCCTGAAAGAGTGCGACAAATTGCACTGCGTCAGGAATGTCCAAGACAAGAAAGGAAAATGCATTTCCAGGCACTCTGGCCACACAGTTGAGACCAGAGAGGATTTTTAAATGTGAGCATATCAACAGTCTCTCCGACTCCTGTGTCACCTAAAACTGCCACGTCCATTTGAGTGTGAGCAGATACACATCCAAGTACCCACTCAAGCCATGGAACAGACACCAAAACGCCGCTTTTTGGTGATCTGCTTGCTTGCTACAGAGCAGCTAAAAATCTGCCTTATCTGACCATTCAAGAAATCAAGAGGGACCTCACTGCTTTGTGCAGGATTTGTGCCACTGCTTCCAGCTCCATTCACTCCTGCGGCCCCATGGTGATATCTGGGAGGAGGGATCCTGCTTTATTCATCAGCACTTTGTAGAAGATGGCTGCGAGTATGCCCTTGAACTAAGAGTTGAGACCTACTTTTCTCACTGTAGTCTTCTTTGCCATCCCTCCCAGGCTATGATTGCACTCAACAGTTCAGCAATGGTGCAGAAAGAGGCAGTTCACTACACAAGTAGTTCCCCTCACAGCCTGAACATCCACATGACCCTTCTTTCCTTTCTCTCCCTCTCCATCACAGGGGAGGGCTTACCCCTGACCTCCCTTCATTTTCTCTGGGATGGTATTCCTGAGGCAGGGCCCAAATTTTTGACCCATGAGTCAATGGGACTGTTCTGCTGAAAACAGCTTAATGTGCCATCACCTGGAACATATGCAGTGGGTGCTAAGCTGTGCAAGATGAGAAAGCAAAGCCATAAAATCATAGAATACTTTGGGTTGGAAGATACCTCAAAGATCATCTAGTTCCAACCCTTCTCCCATGGGCAGGGACACCCTCACTAGCCCAAAGCCCCGTACAACCTGTCCTTAAATGCCTGCAGGGATGGAGCTTCCACAATCTCTCTGGGCAACCTGTGTCAGTGCCTCACTACCCTCATAGTAAAGAATTTCTTCCTAATGTCTAACCTAAAGCTACCCTCTTTCAGCTTAAAGCTGAAAAGAAAAAGGAAAGAAAAAAAGTTGAAGAAAGAAACACACGGCAAGTGGACTGCTGAGTTTCTATCAGTTATCAACAGTTTAAAAGAAAGGAGGGAAATCATCAGACTTGCAAGCAAAAAGGTACTGCAAGGACAAGGTGTAAAAATCCGAAAAGCAGCAGCAGTAGAACCAAGGTGCAGATGAGGTCAGACCTTCCCCACCTGCCTGCAGAGGTCTGGCCGATGGGGATCTGCTGAGTGATGGAGCAGGGCTGAGAAGGGCTTAGCCCCACTGCACGCTTAGCCCAGCCCAGTCCTTCAGCATGGGACAGTAAGTTACTGCAGTACATGCAGACCTGCTTTCAAGTCCAATGGAAGATTTCAGAGAGTCAGCTCAGACTCACAAAGCTGTCCAGGGGCTTCTGCTGCACAGGAACAGTGTAACCCCCTTTCCGTTGCCCTGTGACACCGCTAGAAATATCAGTGCTCCTCCAGGCTAGAAGGCTGTAAGCTCCCTAACTATATGTGATTGATTGCAGACAAAGCCACTCCTAATTCCTGGCCACAAAGAAGAGTTGGTCTGAAAACACCACAAAGGCCTACACGAATTTTCTTTTGGCCTAGTGAGCTATCAATAAGACACTAAGCAGCCCTTCCTTTACCCACTGCATCCTAAAAGTGCCATTTATCAGCAAATAATAATCTCACTTGAAATCAGTGGGATTATTCGAGTGTACCAAAACAAGGCAATTTGAGAAGAATTAAGACTAATTAGGTACAAAACAATAAAGGTCATTCACAAATAACCAAGGTGGAAGGGGACGTGCTGTTCTGGTGCGTGATGTTTGCTTCATGGTTATGTTATGCTCTGAGGCAAGAGCTGGGTTGTCTTCTGAGGAAGAGCTTTAAAGAAAACAGTTTTAGTGGAAATGTGGAACTGGGAAAAGGAAACAGCAAGAATGTATATATAGGGCACATACAGTGTGTTTTTCTGTGTCCCATCGTCTTTCATGGGCCCACCTCATCTGGAAGGTTTCATTTTTCACTGCTAACCCTATATGAGAGAGTGAAGGCTGGTGCATGGCAGAAGACAGAGTTCAGCCATTGAACTTGGCCAACCATAAGAAAGAAAGGGAACACTAGGGATCCAAATTCAGCTCCCAGTCAGGAACCTCATTTTCAGGAAGTGCCCATCCCTCTGAAAAGTATGGCCACCATAAGGTACCTCAAATAGTTTACGTGATGGTATTTAGTTGACACAGTGGCATTGGACAGACAGTTGGACTTGATGACCTTAGAGGTCTTTTTCAACCTTAAAAGTTCTATGATTCTATAATTCTATGAAATCGTGAGAATCATGAATTATCTCTTGAAAATCTACAGGAAAATCTCTTGTGTTCCTGACAGAAAATTCATGACAGTCAACCACACTGTATAATCAGAAGGTGAAATAAATCTAAATAAGAAAGTTTCAAAATAACTCAATGTTCCCCAGGTGTCTTCAGGCTCTGAAGAGATTTTATTAGGTTCCCTGAAACAAGGGGAGAAGCTTTGTGGGAATTGAAACCCGCAGGTCTTTACATCAAGCTTCACATCTCTTCAAACTGATGCTCAGTTGCCAGATTACATCCTGCTTCTTCGTAGATTGGGGCAGTGATGGCAATGAGCTCCCTTTCCAAAACTTCCATTTGAGCTGTAATGTCCGACACAGTGCCTTTCACAGCATTCAGCTGCAGCTTCAATTTCTTATAATCTTCTTGGAAGGATCTGTCTGCATCATAGAGAATGTGACAGTCCTGTTTCTCCCCAAGGACATGGTTTTCTTTCAGGAAGATCTCGAGGAGTTCATATAAGGTCTGCATAGCCTGGAGGATTTCATACTCGCCCTGCATGCTTGGGCCAGAGTTGATCTTATTCTGGGTTGGAGTGGTGTGCTTCTTTTTAGCTTCATGTTCCTGCTGGGGGGCTGGGCCAGGGTTACCTTCTTCCACAGCCGTGATGGCATCAGTGTCCTCCTGAAGATCCGAGCTGGCATCTTTGCTCTCTTCATCGACTGCGATGACTTTTTGGTCTTTGCAGATGATGGGGACTTTTTTATTCTCCTGATGGAAATCCTCTAAGAATCTATGCTTTCCCTGGACCACCTGGAGCTGTTTGTTGCTTGGTCTTATCTGAACACCTATGTTCCTCTCCTGAAAGAATGGTAATGGCTGATTATCCTTCTGGAGGCTTTGCTGAGTCGCATCGGTGTAAATAACCTGTACAGCTTTGTTCTGTGACTGGAGACATTGTAGAGCCTTGTTTTCTTCCAAGAGCATCCTGTTCTCAACCCGCAGGATATGGTTTTCCTCCCAGAGCTCTTTGTTCTCCTTCCAGATGCTCCACTCGCTCTGTGCCTGCCTGCTAAAGCGTTTTCGGTCGGCAGCAAAGGGTGGCTGGCAGTAGATCTCATTCACCCATTTACCATCAACAAGAACAAACATGTCATCCCTCAGTTTCATCTGTAGGGGGAAATAGTCTATCTCAGGCTCTGTAGACTGCATGCTCTGGTTTGTCAGATCAAATGCAGACATGGTCTTTCTTTAGTAAATTGAGGAAGGCCGTGCAAGAAGACTTCTTCCAGGACTTTCACAAGAGGCTGCTGTCCAGTGGCAAGGAGTCAGTGTCACAGCAGGGATGGAGAAGCTTGATCAAGACTGAAAGAACAGGGAACACATGTCCATGGTTACTGCCAAACTTCAAGGTCCACTGGATGACAGGAACAAGCAGCTAAGTCAGTTCACATGGTCCATCATGTTGCTCCTTTGACTTTGGAAGGTACTGCATACACCAGCTTATAGAAGCTGAGAAAGCCAGCATCAGTAGATAAAACAGCTCTATGTCTGCACCATAAGCTTTTTTACAAAACCCAAGGTCTCCTCCTATCTCTCTAGCTCGTTGTTACAGACATGTGAGGGGGTAAGATGCAAGAGTATCTCCCCTGTTCCCAACGGAGTGACAAGACAAATGAAATTAAAAAATACTACGAGGCCGAAACCAACTTTCCCAAAGAAAATGTTTCTAAAGGGTGGCAATAAAAAACTGGCCTCAAGAGCAGCTTTTCCTTATTGATGCTGTTAACGGGCCACCACAAAAAAGTGGTGGCAGTCGAGCTTTTTAAGTCTTAAAACCCACAGAACTGTGAACAGTACATTATACCCAAATAATTAAAAATCCAAACTGCATCCCCGGGACATTGAGACCAGGAGAGCTCTGTTGCTCTTTGCATGTTTTTCTGACAAGTGCCCATCACCATTGTCCAAAACCCATCAAAACCCACAGGTAATTCTCCATCTTTCCTTCTCATTTCTCCCCAGTCACTCTTTTCTTTATATCCTTTGATAGCTCCATTATTTTCCTTGCTTTCTAGCCTTGCAATGGTGATTGCTTATCTCTTTCCTACTGCCTGTCTGCCTCTTTTTCACATCACCAGAAAACCCATCTCTTTAAAATCCATACTTCTGGGCTGTACCTCCAATGCTTCTCATTTCAGTCACAGAAACCTCAAACTTATCTGCTCAACACTCTTCCCTCCTTCCCCCTGCCCAAAGTGTTGCTGCTTAAATCACTTTCTAGTCATAAATCAGCCTGGGCAAATGAAAGATTTCAGTCTTTATACATGAACAAAAGAAAAAAAAAGAGAAAAAATGTGGTTTATGCCAAGGAAAATCTTATTTTCTGCAGTTTTTACCAAAATTGAATTCATGTCACTTTCAAGATTAAGTCATTTGACCTGAGGCTGAACTGTTTTTCATAACAAAATTGTTGGAATTCTCAGGGTTTCTGCACAGTGTTTTTAACAGCACAAATGGGCCTTTTCTTAGCTTAAAAAAAAAAAGCTGTCAAATTTCACCCCATTTTTACCCCTTTCCCTCTCTGTGATCCCCCTGCTGCCCTCCTGTCTCTGTGAAAACCAGTTCTGCCTTTCTGTCAGTGAGAAGAGCTTTACCTTTTCCTAACTTTGCCCCTGTGTCTCTGCCCCAACTCTTAGGTATGGTGTGACAGCCATGTACAAGCTCCTCACACTCTCTATCTCTGCTGTCACAGTGTGCACCCCCTGTCTTGTTTTCACCCTCTTTCCCAAAACCTGACATTGTCCCCCTTTCCCTGACATCTCCACTACACAGCACTGCATCTCTGAGAGTCACCATCCAGAGATGCTTCCTTTGCCTCCTTCCCAAGCTTGTTCAAAAGCTCAGAGAATTATAGGTCAACATTCAAAATCCCTTAAAGCAGAAGATGGCAATTGCAATATGGGTCTGTCTGGTTTATCTCACATCAGATTTGTGTTTTCACATTTCCCCCACTTCCCCCCTCCCCCCTTCCCTCTCAGCTCCCAGTTTTGAAGCTTTTGTTTCCACTTACGCCTTGTTCAGAGCTGTACATTTCTCCCTCCCTTGCACCCCTTCCCTCGCATCCTTTCCAACCCATCCAATTCCCTTGCCTTGTCCCAGTCCCAGTGTTTTCACTGTCAGCCACAGGACGGGGAGGAAAATCGGCTGCAAGGGGACCTGACCCCTAAATATCCAGATGAGAAGCAGAAAACATCCAGCATCATAAGCCTAGAGCCATCTGGCACTGCGTACCGTGGGCAGGCAGCTAGAGTTGTTAAAGTCACTTAGATTCAAAGTGTTTATATGACATGTTTTGAGGATAAACAGAAACTTATAAAATATACAACATTGAAGGACATTATCTTGGGGACAATTAAACTTGACAGCATCTCTGTCAGCTCTTTTTGCACTGTAGGGGAGACATTGACCCAGGCTTTGAGGAGGCGCTTCAACTTTCCCCATCTCCCATATCATTCCCCCCCACCTCTCCCCCTGCCATCTCTGATCTAAATAATCCCAGGGAATGCTGGGCAGCTGGATGGGTGAGCAGGGCAGCTGGCTGGGGGGAAAGCCACATGAAATCTCCCTGGGGTGGGTAACTCAACAGTGCTAAATTACACCCCAGTACGTGCTTACCTGCCCGACGGGGCTGGTGGTCTTCTCTCTCCTGCACCCTGACAAGGAACTGAGCCTGAGCTGCTGCTGCTGCTGCTGTGGTGTCCAGGGGCGGTGTGGGTGGCAGCAGGGAACAGAGGGGACTGATTGTGATGCAAGCGCTGTCAGGGACCTGGCCCCAGAACCAGGTCCCCACCCCACCACCCCACTCCCATCCCCTGCCAGGGGGCTGGGAGCTCCTGCAGGCTCTCCTTGGACAACCCGCTTTTGCACTCCTTCCCTGCTGACCTCCAAGGGTTGCCTTTTATTTTTCCCAGCATTGCACTTGTGGGTTATTTCTCATGGAAATGACCTTTCCGGCATCTCAGCTCTCATGCCCTTTTCTGAACCCAGACTTCCCCATCTGCCTTTGATGCTCATAACTGAGAGCAACTTGGGTGGACTCTTTCTCCATCGTGCCCTCTTCAAACAAATTTTCATTTTATTCTGGATCTTTAATTGATATTTCTTGCTGAACTGATACTGATATATTCAAAAATCACTTCCATGTATGCCCTATGAGACCTGAAGTTATTTTCCAAGGACAACATGGGTTTGGAGTTTTCCTTTGACTGCAAGGTTAAGAGCAGACTACCACCGAACCCTATTAAGAAGAAAATAGAATATGCAGGGCATTCATGCATTGCAAGTTTAGATATTATTTGTAGTAGCTATTCCCACTTCCATGTCTTTACATTTCTAATGATCTCATTCTCTTTCTTATATGCTACATCTTTCAGATGTGGAAATTTTTTTTTTTCCTAATCAGAGTTCTTGAATAATAAATACAGCAGTTAATTTCCAGTGAAAATTACCAACTTGACATCAGCCTCAAGGTGACTCTTATTGCTTTAGGAAGTTGGAGGTACAGTTCCACTTTGGTGTTATGCAAAGATGATAAATTCAGGAGTAAAATTCTCCCCTGTAATTTCTCCTTTGCTTACATTTAATCTCAGACCAAAAATAATAAAAAAATATTAAAAAATCACAGGTTACTATGGCAACTCCCCAGGGAGCATTCTCATCTATATGAGCTCCAGGATACGGCAGAGTGGGGAAAATGTTCCTGAAAGAGAAAAAAGTGATTTTACTCTGGGGTCCTTGCGCTTGGCCATTTATCAGATGGGAATTTAAGGGTGTTACCCAGTTTTCAGGAGAGGTGACTGAAATACCTGCTCTGAATTTCTGAAGAACTGTGGCTGTGGACCACTGAAACTGGCCTTTGATGATCATTTTAAGGTCTAAAAGCTAACTGGAAACTGCTTTAATAGACACAAGTGCAGCATAGGACTGATCAGCAGACAAAGCCTGCTTAATCCAGAGCCACTGAGAACTAAACTAGCAGTCTTCACCTTTTCTTATGCAAAATTTTTCCTTGAAGTTGGGTAAAGTTCCTCTGGCAAGTGGTTTACATGCTGAAATCTATGACATCAAATACCAAGACATTTGGATCAAACATAGTGAGTAACATCAGATATGTATACGCATACACGGAGACGTGCATCACATTTGGAAATGCTGCCACGTTTTTTATAGCAGCTACACTGATTTCTGAGCTGGAGTCTCAAAAGAACCCAGATGTCATTCACAAGATTACAAAGGCAGAAATAATGCTGAGTGTGTTCCCCTCCCTGCCAAGAAACAAGTAACCCCTGCTCTGTTAGAAAGGTTTGAACTAACTTCCCAGCTGAGTGCTTTGTCCACAGCTTCAGACTACTCAGTATCTCCAGGTGAAGCTGTTCTGCTCTACAGAGAATTAAATATTAGTTGGAACCAAAGCCATATCTCACATCCCACCTGCACACTTTACACCAGGCTGTTCAGCTGACCTTCCTGTCCTTCTCAGAAATTATCTGGTTCTGGAAAGGATCCAGTGGGAGAAAGTAGATGATCTCACACAGATATTAAATATTCTCCAGTTTAGAATCTCAGCTCCGTGCTGGGCTGCAAGAGGTCACCATCCAGTGATGGGTTGGAAACAGAGTGGGGAGAGAGAGGTTTGAACTGCTGCCATGAAGATCTTGCAGAAAGGACCCTGGAGACCCCATCCCATCCTTCTTCCCATTAGGAATGGTGGCACGTACCTACAGTAAATCTGAACTCTTCTCTTCCTTTGTTTTTGCACTTAGAAGATCCATTAGAGTACCTGAAATCAGAATAATCTGGGGTTTTAGTAAAAGCATAATGTTTCTTTGAACTTGGAGCATCTTCTGTCTTTTTTTTATGTGTGTTATACTCTTGCATCTTTATTTGATAAAACCAAAGGCAATCAATGCCACTTTCTACCACCCCAATTACATTTGTGCTTCTGAAACTCCAGCCTTTGCTCATGCCAGCCCAGGCTAGTCTCACCAGACATTCATCCACTGTTCTCCAGGACAAGAAGTCTGGATGCAAATCCCACTAGGTCACTAAAATTATTATTGCATATTTGAGTGATTTTGAATCATCTCCTGACCTGAATAACTGGGTAGGGAGTAAAAATTATGTTTGGTGAGTTTTTGAGTCAGCAAAGTATCTGAAAGGAGAGGTGGTGATACCTCAGCACTGTACCCTGCCCAGCAAGAGACGAGTGCACTCAGTGAGCAGTGTAAAAATCAGTAATGGAAACTTCCAGATCAGGGTGGGGTTTTTTTTCAGACAGATGGATGGCTCAAGGGACATACCTATCTCACTATCTCTTGGGATTAATTGTCCTTCCAGGGACAGCATCACAGTGCTGCTGCCAGTGTGCCTTGGTGTAACCCTCACACTCGCAATGCTGTGCAAGACACCAAACTCTTTATACTCATGTCAACAACAGCCAGGATGGCTGTGTCAGTTGAGAGCTGAAACAAGAGGTGGAAACATCTACCTTTATATCTTGCCTCTGTTCCTAATTCTATTTTAGACACTGATTAAGTCATGAGTTCCCATAACACCATTTCCTTGTATTCTTAGCAAGTTTGGGATGCTAGCTTTCTGACGCAGGCTGTCAAGAAAAATTAATTCTCACTTGTAAAGTGCTTTGAACACAAAGAGAGCTACAGTAAAGATGCCCTACACACCACTCTCATTTAACCTCATGTTTCAATACACACTTTGTTTACAAGCTGAAGCAAAACACTTTGCTTTTGCTAGCAAGTGACATCTTACAGAGATGCCAGGCTTTGCATCGTTCCATCTTAGATCTCATTTCCACCTTGCTTTCATTCTACTTCAGCTACGAATATTTTAAAAAACATATCAAAACCACGTGCAGTCTCTTGGTCAACCCTAAGCCATTGCCTGTCAAGGCTGTTCCTTTGTGCTGTGTCTCTGTGATACACCTCTTGCTAGCCTTGCCAACAAAATATTCACAGCCCGATTACTGTATCGCTCTCCTACTTCTGCCAGACCAAACTTCGCAGCACTCTCTGTGGTGTCAATTGTGTATTATTGAGTAAGCACTAGCAGCAGTAATCATGGCTGCATTTGTTTTGGTTGAGAAGGCAGAGGCACACCCACCAAGGGTGATGGAGGGGCAGAGCTGGCATTGCAAAGGGGGTCTTTGGCTTTTCCCTCCACTAGGATAAATTCAATGGTTACGGACATCTCAATGTGTTACCATGACTCCTGCCAAACCTGCTGGCCCTGATCCCTGATACCCACAAACCCCAAATAGCAATAGGCACCAGACCTCATCAGTCAAGCAATGCTATAGCCCTCGTTACTGCACTGATTTGGTCTCTGCTGACTGCAGGAGAGCTTAAACTAGTCACCACCCTGGAGGCACGTGTAGACATCTCAAAGTAGGTGTCTACAGTTTGGAGGTGAGTCCTTGCTGGCCTGCAGTGTTAATGGACATGGTGTGCTGCCTCCTAATGACATAGCTGTCTCTTCCTGCACTGAGTGCAGAAGAGTCTGCAATAGTTAACCTCTGCAGTAGTTAACCTCTTCTGATAAGGTGTGAAGCTGTGCTCTAACCATTTAATTGGGGTTGGCTGACACATGTACCCTGCAAGGGAAGGTCCTACTGAGACTGCTGCCTGGCCTGGGACACCTAAATCTGGTCAGCCTGGCAGACTCATGTTAAAATAAACACCCTCTTCCCAGGAGTTACAAAAAGACATGTGCAAGATCCCTGTCCCTCATGAGCGTCAAGCAAGAGACCACAAAATGTGTGGGGACAGGGAATGGGACAGTAAGAAAAGTCCCATTCCATGTGCAAGGGCAGGAGCTGAGAGTCCTGACAAGCAGAGCAGACCACAAGAACACAGACTTTGGCTGCAACGTCACGCAAATGGGTGCAAGGTTTGGGAGCTGTGGGTGTTTCATCTCATTTTGAGGGCAGCAGTTCTTCCACATGACAAGAAGTCTCACTGGGTGAGAGGGAAAGGCAGCAGCTCCATTCTTGATTGACAGGAAGAAAATTGAGGGTTCAGGCTTATTAACCAATCTTTAAAAGTGATTTATGGGGTCCTGTACATTTCAATCTAACAAAAAAAAAATCATCTAATTAGCTAAGTGTATAATCCTGTATATTAATTGTCTATTAGCCATGTCTTAATTGTAATGGAATGCTTATCAAATAACATGTGATGGCCACGTAGCACCAATTTAAGTCATTATCAGACTAGGTCCTGCTTTAATAAGGATCTGTTTAACTGAAATCTAACCATTTCATTTTATTTTAAAAGCTGTCATGAAGAAGACCTTAAGATTTAAAAAAAAAAAATATTGCCACACTAGGATTTACTAAATGCTATACTATAAACAATGCTACACGAAGAATCATGAAAGCCATGTAAAGAATCCATTCAGATGATACCCTAGATGATCAAATGGCAGAGCATGGTGGAAACCTACCATGGAGGAAAGATGTCTCTCAATTAGAAATACTGCCAAGCTCAGGGGTTTCCTGTCTCTTGACTGTATGACTTTCCAGCCCTGATGTTCAATTGACACGCGCTTGTGCACGTGCATTTTTTGACATTTTTAAGGAGATGAACCAAGAAAATTTGATTATATGCAAGCACATTGATCTCTGCACATGTCACCAGCAGGACTGGTACCACCTCCACGATTTGACTTAAAGAGGGTGTATTTGCAATAGCAAGTTATTATTTTATATACCTGGTAGTGCTGTAGGGAGACGTGTGCCACGGGGAGATAGCTGTACTGTCAATGGGTTTCACAGGTATCTTCTGACTACCAAGGAACCCAGAGACCCCAAAACACCAGGTTTGCATCTGTGGGACAGACAGGGTTCCTCCTAGCTCTTTCCCCCAGCTCCATCAGCTACTCTGCACCTCTTCTTCTTTCCCCATCACTGGTGCTCCTGGTTTCTTTCTCCTGTTCCAACAGCTCACAAAAGAGTGTTGTGTTTCAGAGATGCCATTTTCAAAAAGGATGAGTGTGTAGGTTCCCACTGTACTTCCAGTGATTTCAGTCTTTTCCACGCCTGCCTCGTTAATCAACTTCTGCTCTTAATATCATGTAACACCCTTTCCTATCCCAGATTTTGGCCTGTCTCCCTAAAATTGCATACACTGATACCCATGTTAAATCCGCACAGAAATTACAAAATAGCTTCCTTGGAGTTGCACCTGTGCTCCAGTGGGCACACACCACTGTGTACAACTCTGTCTTTACAGAGAGCTAAGATTTGTTCTCCCACTCTGCTATCATTAGATCAGTGGGGCAGACTTCTAACAGGGCACAGGACCCATCTGGTAATCCATTAAAAAATCAGGTTTGGCTCTCAGAAACACTCTCTACTTGGTTGGTTTCTCTAATAGTAACTTTTTTCACCTGAGTTCTGCAAAGAGCTCCACAGCCAGCTCCAAGGACTGTCCCTCCATAGCATTTTGCCTGGTACAGTTGCACCCAGGCTTTGGCTGCAGCTGAGGGGCCTGTACAAAACAAGGACCTTATTAAAAATATAAATAGCCTGAAGGGTGTCTGAACCCGCAGCGTGGGTTTGACAAACCAGGTACACAAAGCACTCAGAGAAAAAAGGGAATATAAACTGGTACAAAGCTTCAAATGTGGAGCAGTGCTGAAATGAGACCACTCCAAAGCTCCATGGAGCCACCCATTTACCTTTTTTAGCATGTATCATGCTTTGATGAGCCACAGCGTGCTTTGCTTAGAGGAACACAGTTTCAGCTCCTCATCTCAGGGTTTAAATTGCTGCCAGAGTACTTCTCTAATGGTATGTCAGAAGAAGAAGAGTGGTTTCACTGATAAGAGAATAAAGTTAGATCCCAGGTACTATTGTTAAGCACACCTAGGAACAGTTAAACGGGCAGTTGTAGAAATGTTATGCAACCCCTAGGAATGATTTTATGCCAGAGAAACAGCCCCTTTACCTCAACTTTTAATCTGCAAAACCCGTCCCGGGCTGAAAGAGGGTTACAAAAGTTACCTGGTCCTATAAAACTACCTGCAAATGTCTGTGCAAATTTGGGGTCACTCTCTGTCCAAGTACTCGGTGGTAGCCCTTGAGAAATAACTGGAACCATTACGCACATCCATCCAGGGAAATGGAATGAGAAAGAAATAGGTTAAACTGTCTTCATATGTGTCCAGGGGATATCATTAACATTAATGTAGTCATAAAGCAGCACCTGCTGGCTCAACGCAGCAAATCTTTGCCTACTACCAATTAACTCTTCAAAAAATAATAGAGAACAGTTTTCGCCCTTCTCGCCCCCAGCACAATAACTTGTTTCCTGCTAAGCGTTATTAATTATAATGTCCCTGCTGCTTTGCCTCGCTCAAGTGAACAGCCCCGTAAGTGGCATAAGCTTCATCGTAAGGTGTATCTCCGCAGGAGCGAGTACGGAGTTACTGGGCTTTAAAAAACATGACACTACTTTTTATTACTGTTGTTCCTTACTTGGTGTGGCACTTTCACTTTTAAAAACCCAGAAGGAAAGCTGGGAGGGGTGGCTGACACGCAGGAACACTGCGCTGCCATCCAGCAAGACCTGAACAGGCTGGAGAGCTGGGCTGGGAGAAACCTAATGAAATTCAACAAGAGCAAGTGTAAAGTCTTGCACCTGGGGAGGAATAACCGACTGTATCAGTACAGGCTGGGAGATGACCTGCTGGAGAGGAGCTCTGTGGAGAAGGACCTGGGGGTCCTGGTTGATGACAGGTTGGCTATGAGCCAGCAGTGTGCACTGGTGGCTAAGAGAGCCAATGGGATCCTGGGATGCATCAGGAAGAGTGTGTCCAGCAGGTCGAAGGAGGTGATCCTTCCCCTCTATTCTGCCTTGGTCAGGACCCACCTGGAGTACTGTGTCCAGTTCTGGGCTCCCTGGTATAAAAAAGACAGGGATCTCCTGGAGAGAGTCCAGAGAAGGGCTACAAAGATGATTAAGGGCCTGGAGCATCTCCCCTATGAGGATAGGCTGAGTGAACTGGGACTGGTTAGTTTGGAGAAAAGAAGACTTAGGGGGGACCTAATTAGTGTTTATAAATATCTTAAGCATGGGATGCAGGGGGAATTGGCCAGCCCCTTTTCAGTGGTCTGTGGGGACAGGACAAGGGGCAATGGCTGTAAACTGGAGCATAGGAAGTTCCACACCAACATGCGGAAGAACTTTTTCCCAGTGAGGGTGACGGAGCCCTGGCACAGGCTGCCCAGGGAGGTGGTGGAATCTCCTTCTCTGGAGATATTCAAGTCCTGTCTGGATGCCTCCCTGTGCAATATGAGCTGGGGAGCTGCTTTGGCAGGGGGGTTGGACCCGATGATCTCTCGAGGTCCCTTCCAACCCCTACGATTCTGTGATTCTGAGATTCTGTGAACAAGCCCACAGATCTCAGCGAGGTGAAAGGGCAAATTCCCTGAAGATGATCACAGTACTGTAATGTCAAATGTCAGTGAGCAAAGTCTGAGAAAAAGGCTAAGGTGGAGCAAGGTGTGCAATGGGATGGGGAGAAACACTCCTCAAAGAGAGCTGTTACCTTGTCTGGTATTGTTAAATGTGAACTGCAGTCAGATTTCTACCTCAGGGGCTGGGAGGAGTATTGGAAGGGATCCTTCTTCTGGGGCCAAGTGTAAGGTTCTGTGACCACGCAGCTTCACGTTAGCTGTGTGCTACCAGCTTGCACATGTCCACAGTTCCTCTCCGGTGCCCTTTTTACATAAGCTCTTCTCCAGTGCACTCAAGTGATGGCAACCACCCCCTATGCAAGGTTTCTGATATGGTAGTCCTGAGGTGCAAAACACCATAATATATGTGCTGTCCATCAGGCTCACTTATGTATACACAAGCTTTGGATCTCTAATTTACAGTGTAAAGGGATACTGTCTCTTCTGCAAGATGTCTCCTACAGCATAAGTCATGCTATGTGACCGATCTGCCCGCCATCTCAGACTCCATCAGGCATCATTCCTGGTCTGAGCAGCACTGGCTGTTTGGGAAGCAAAGCTAAGCTGCTCCTGCTTGGGAGAAAGACAGCTCAACTCTTTCCAACTGTAAGCAGGGAAGAGGTGGCAGATATACATGATGCTCATTAAAATATTTTGCATGGTATCTAACCAGGGCATTGTGGCAGAAACCGTAAGTCACCTGGACTTTCTGTATAAGATAAACATACAGTATGTGGCAGCCAGCCCATTAACTGAAACACTGTTCTGCATAATACAAACACTGAGGTCAAACACCCACCAAAGTCACTCTATCACTCCCCTTTTCAGCTGGACAGGGCAGAAAATACATATTGAGAGGTTTAGGAGTCAAGATAAGGACAGAGAGAGATCATTATGCAATGAGTGGCCCAACAAAACAGACTCAACACAGAATAAAGGAAAGAAACTCTCTAATTTGTTACACGGCACTGCACACCCAGTGACACCAGAGTCGGGTAATGAGAAGTGTGACCAGATCTTAAAGCACCTCCCTCCACCCCTCCCTTCTCAGCAGACTTCACTTTAGTCATGTTTTCGCTCTCTTCTTCCTCCCCATTGTGGCACAGGGAGGGGCAGGGACTCGGGGTTCTGGTCAGTACCTCAAGAGTTGTTTTCCTTCTTGGATGCAGTGTAGCATGCCTCATACACTTCCCCTGCTTCAGCTCTTCACCAGCTGCCCCAGCGTGGGTCACTGCTATGGGGTGCAGTCACAAGTCATAGAATGTCTCTTAGTGTCTCAGGCCCAGACTGCTCCAGCCTGGTCCTACACAGAGTCACGATTCCCCCCAGCAAACCTGCTCTGGCATGGATATCTCTCTCTTGCTCAACTCTGTGTCTCTGTCTCTCTCCACAAGCTGCAAGTGCTGGCAGAGGCTCCAACATGTATCACAGCATCTCCTTATGTCTCCACTTGCTCCAGTGTGGAGCCTCTCCATGGGCTGCAGGTGGGGTCTCGGCCTTTTCCATAGGCTGTGGGGGGACACCCACTCCACCATGGGTTTCTCCACAGGCTGAAGGGGACACTTTCTCTCCAGCACCTGGGGTGCCTCCTCCCCGCTTCTTCACGGCCTTGGTGTCAGCACAGTTTCTTACATCTTCTCACTCCCTTCTCTGGTGGTAAAAAGCCACTGCTTGCATTTTTTTTCTCCTGAATGTGATTCCCAGAGGCGCTGTGACCATCGCTGATGGGCTCGGCCTTGGTCAGCAACAACTCCAGCCTTGAGTTGGCTGGTGTTTGCCCTGTCAGGCTTGCAGAGAGCTTCTGGCTCCTGCTCGCAGAAGCCACCCCTGCAGCCCCCGCCCCCACTTCCACCAGAACCCAGCCACACAAAACTACAACATCTTCCTATCTTACCAGAGTTGTTTTCTGCATAGACAGAGTATCAGGAATATGATTTACTGTTTAGGGTTGTCAGTGCATTGCAGGTTATCACGGCCCACCTACCATGATGCTCACTGCTGAATGGACAAACACCAAGGAGACTGAGGAACCCGTACTTCAAATAGAAAGACAATAATGGGTCAATAGTTGCTGTCTAAAGCCAAGTTGTCATTAGTCTGCAGCTTGTGGAAAGCTGCACAACTGCTCCTCTAAACACATGCCTGGTTGCATGTTTATGCAAAAGTTTGAACTGCACAGAGAAGAACAGATGCTCTGGCTGTAGAATCTCTGCAAACCCCCCTTTTTTTATGACAGCAGTGTCTTTCCTAAGCCATGAAATGCTTTGTATCATTTGCTGTTGTCATTGTCACTTCTTCTGTACCTAACAAGGTACCTGGAGACTGTCCTCCTTTTTCTATCGAAGATTTCTACCTGACACTAATAAGAAGGCAGAGGCCCAACACTGCCTTTTCGAGGCAGAAAGGGGCACTCCAGTGACCTGGGAAGCCTCATCTGAAATGACTTGAACCAAAACCTGTCATAAGCTTACAGACAAGGTACATGTCATCAGCCCATATCTCCCTCACCTTCCACCCCAATGCTGATTAATTTCCACAAGGCTCATCCCAAGAACTGATGAATGACAGAAAAAGAGATATTTCTGTGGCTTGCGGGCCCATTTTTTGCAGTACATTGTTATCTTCTTTGCCTGATTGATCAAAGATACCATTATCTGCTGTACTCTACAGTCTCATTGACTAGGTTCAGCCTCACTAACCCCAAGACTTCAACAATCATGCAACTTGCTAAAAATAAAGAGTTTTAAAAATAAAAAAGTGGAGTTCTTTTCATTTGACATCTGGATTCTGGATCTTTATGGAGGTCAAATTTCCTTCACACCCATGGACACAGAAGGTTTCTTTCTGATGACAGTGGATGCTCTTACAAATAATGAGACATCTGCCTAAGTATTTGTCTTTGTTTTGTCATCTTTACTTTTGCTCTGTGATTTTCTTGCAGAATGTTTTTCTTGTTATAGAGGAAGCAAAAGACCACACTATGAGCATCTACTCCATGTAACTGCCTCAGAAGAGAAAAACAGAGAGATGACCCAACAGCTTGCTACCTCCAACTGCTCTGGCCAGTGTGATTATTAGCAGCCCTTACAGTCCTATCATTTCTCCTACCTGCCGCTATCTCCATTTCTTTCTCTTTTGCACCAGGTCCACCTCACCAAACACTGAGCCTTTAGAAACCATCTCCAACTGCCTCGATTTATACCCTCACTTTTCTTCTTTTGAAGAAGCCCCAAGCAGTAATGTTGAGAGAACAAAATTTGCATGTGATTAACATGCTTGAGCCAATGAGACCAGAAATTGCTTGCCCCATTGTTGAAACACACCATATTTGATGCAGATCCTGGGAAGCCTGCAAAAGAAAATGCTTCGGAGATTTTCGTGAATTATAGTGTCAGGTGAAACTCTGTCCTTCTGTGAGATACCTGTGTTCTTGGGGGGGGGGGGAAGTAGACACTCACAGAAATATGAAGTAGCATTTCCTCCAAATTATACATATAAAGCACCAGTATTGAGAAGTAACATCACCCAAGCTGGGTTGGTTGGGTTTTTTTCCCCAAAAAACAGAATTGCTAAAAAATTGCCTAAAAGAAAGTGGATGTGGATAACAAGAGTTGAACTAAAATCTGGTCTGACCATGGATTTCATTGAAAAAGGTACTTGTCACTTGTATATACATATAAAATAAATGATAGAGATAGCGATTCTTCTTTATACTGACATCTTTCTGTAGTGTGACTGAGGAACCACAGGTACAAGTTCAGGTACATGTCACTGCGCAAAGTGCTCGTGGTAATCATTTTCATGGGGGAAAATAAGCACTTGCGGGATCATATATTTTACGTCGTAAGTTCAGTTAATGCCCACATCAATCAGATTGTCAAAGCTGTTTACAGCCCATGCCTAGATATTTCCAGCTTTTGACATGTTATGTCAAGGAGAACCAGAATCCTTGAAACATAATTTTGTCAGTCTTTCTATACTTACTGCTTTCTTCTCATCTTTGATTTCCCTGGGAAAGTCTTTATATCATTTGCAGCTGCTTGAGAATCCCACAGCCACCAGCTCAGTAGAAATGTCAAGATCACATTATTCCTCTTCTGGGAGACTGCCTTGAGTTTCCCACAAAACTTACAAGGACCAAAATTTCCAATATTTATGTGGGTTCATCTGTCACATCCTTCTAACCTAAGCTGCTTTGTTACTTCCCTGCACAATACATTAAAATCTAATTACTTTCATCCAGATCCAAGAACGTACCATTCTTCTTTCTTCTTATTTTTCCTAATTTTTTTTCTGTTTGCATTTCCTACCTCTATGTCTGGCAAGCCCTAATTTGCTGATTATGAGCTGTCTTTTCTGGGTTTGGATAAAGTTTAGAACTAGACTAAGATATGAGTCCCAAAAGAAGATGTGAGAAGGAAGAAGCGTTGGAGGATCGATAGTTTTTCTTGTGAAAATTGAAAAGTCTGGAATTAGAAATGACCCTTTCCTCTATATTTTTTCCCAGATTAAAATCATGCAGCAATCCACAGTTTTACCTCCATGCATACTATGTCTCCCATAACAGGGACTCTGGAGTCAGCTATTTCAGGCCATAAAGACACTGCGCTCATTAACCAAACGGTACCAGCACACAAAATTTCTAGGAGCATCCACTGCCCACATGTGCTTTATACCATCACCAAATGAGGTGAACTCAGTCTGATGCACTGTCCAAGAGAGATAGGCACTGGACTGACAGTAAGCCCATGAGAAATGGATAGGTGTAATTTATTCAAAGGACTGAATATCTCACAGAAAAGCTGGGGGAAGGGAGAAAAATGCAGGAGGGGATGAGAGGGGTCAAAAGCAGATCAAAACTTACACAGGCATCTGCAGCATAAAAAAAACAAGCCAGTACTACCCTGAGACCGTGGTCATAAAGTTTAATGGCTTGTTATCTTTATGAAGCCTTCAGCAGCACAGAAAGAAGTGCCTGTTTCCCCTCACTTCACATCTTTACTATTGGATGCTTTCTTCTTTTTCTCTCTCTCTCTCTTCCCGTTGTAGTCTAAACAATATATCTGGTTTGAATGCAACTATAAAGCAGACTGTTAGGAGGGACAAAGGTGTGACTCAACTGGAAACAGTTCCACTCCTGTCCCTTCCCAAGGTCATTCCCCATTAGCCACACATGGGGACAACAAGTCTGCAACACCACAAGCGTGCACCAAAGGTAGTAAAGGGACATGTCCCAGAAACTTCGCTGGGATGTGCCTAGGTGCAGTGGGATCCCAAGCCTTTGAGGTGTTGTCAAACATTGTCTTCCTTCAAGACATCTATTAGACACTAGATTACAGGTTGCCCTGATAGATTTGTACGAAGGGCACTGTGAACCTGACTGACAGACTGATGGGATGAAGACATCAGGAAAACATTCAAAGTTTAGTTTCAGCAAAAGTCTAGCAAAAGAACTGCAAAGCCTTCAAATCTTGCTGTAAATAGGTTTTTCCATGGGTTTAATGGGGGGAAAAAATGTGCAAATTCCAACAGACCCCATTTTAAGTCACATTAGCAATTTTAGATGCTTCATCATTCTCTACACTATATGAACTGCAGACTTTTTATTTCCCAGACTCTACTAATAACAATCCCTATAATTAGGTATCTGTCCTTTGCAATCAGTACTACAGCTTGCTGCTCATAGGAGAAAAATTGTAGGGCGGGAGAACCACTCAAGAACATAGGAAAGAGCTGTCACCAGCGTAGTGTGACTGGTTAATGGTTTCAGAAACGTTATTAGGAGAGAACAGTTCCTTAATTTCAGTATGTAGCATGCTAATAAAAATGCTCTTGTTCATTTGTCTGTCTGATTGAACTTAACTCAAGTTTGGGGTTCAGACTCATTCTCAGCCTGCAGTAGTTAAGTAACACATTTCTTCTGATTTCTCCCTCTCCCTTACCCATGAGCCATCTGCCTGAATGACTGGCCACAGACTGTTCTTGCTCCTTAGTGCCGGTCAAGATTTGCTTTTGGAGTTTGGTGCAGCAGGGCCATGAGGAAGGACATTCTGGGGAGATGCTGCCTGGGTTCTTACCCTCTTTTTTTGCCCTGGTTTAGGAGTGAGAATCAGACTGATACCCATAGTCTCTTTCAGCTCTTTGATTTGCGATGGAGAGCCCAGTTGTCAGCAGTGAAGAACCAGTCTGTTGACTATCTTGAAAAGCTTTGAGGAGCAGCAGCAGAAGGCTTCAGTGTAAAAAGTTGGCCCACTGAATTCACAAGGACATCAAGTGAGTCAGTGACTTTACATCCAGAGATAGATGCGTTTTGCAAGTCTCATTACAGCCATTAGAAGCAAAAGAGCAAAAACTGATCACATGATGTTGTCCCCAATGAAGCAAAAGTTTGTTCTCTGCTGCAGTCCCACTGTTGAGCCCACAGTAACTCCATGGGCCATTCTCATGGAGTTCCCCTGGACCCTCTTTTGTGTCTGGAGAAGTAAATTTCCCCACCAAGTTGCCTTTGAGCATGTTTTTTTAAAATTAATTTGACACCGGTGCAGTGTCCCATTCTTCATTTCAACAAAACTGCCTCTGGAGGAAGGAATGACAGCTCTCAGAGATAATCCTCTGCCCAGCACTTCCCCAGTAGTCTTCTCATCTCTGAGGTTTCCAAAGCTTGGAGGGTTATTTTCAGGGGCACACGTATTGAAATTAATGCTAAATCAAAAGGACTGCCTGCCGCGGGGCTTGATTGGATTTGGACAAAGAATGTCGCTCTCTGAAGTCAACCCACGTGTAGATCATTTTTTTCAGCCACCTAATCATGATTGTGAGAACGTAAATCATGCGAATTACAATGAGCAGGGCTGATGAATGTGCACCACAGGAACTCCAGCTTCAATCCCCTTCGAGGTCATCACTGGAGAAAAGTCTTTTCCTAGGGCTGGGTTTCTGCTGCCTGACACACCCGCTCCTTAGCCACACTCTTTTAGGGGAGATGAGAAAGACACCACCCTTGCTTTTGTTTTGTCTGTAATCTGTCTCTCCTTTTAACTGGAAAATGAATCCCACCAAGTGTCTTCGCTATAAAGGCTTCCTGTAATTTTTTCTTTCATTCACTTACAAGCATGCTCTTAATAATTGGATGTGAAGTAAAAAATCCTCAGGAGCACAAGAGGAAAGTCTGCAAGTGCATGGGAATTCAGTGCCCTCAGTATTTATGTTTAGCATTAAATACTTCATGCAAAAATAATGACTTTGACTCTCAAAGCCTTCCCTCTCTTATCTCCAAAACTGTTCATACACATGCTCTGGGATCTCTGTGCAAATATGAAAAGGGGATTAAGTTGTATGTGTTGTAAATCCTGCTTTTACATTAAATAGGTAAGAACTAACGGAGGGCCTTTTGGATTAAAAATAGGTCCCTGTTTGCTGAGCAGACTAAAGCATTCTTTCCCCTGGCTGCCCTACCCTGCAGGAATTGACTTTTTCCTAGGGAGAAATTCAAGTCAATTACAAAATCTATAGTATATTAGAGGTGTATACTGTACAATACATTATTTTGATTTAAATTACTGTATATTAGGGGATGCCCCCTGCCTCCACAAAACCACACGTGGTTTCACAATGGGAAGCTGAGCCCCATTCCCTGTCTGACAGCGCCATTGTATGAGGAACTTCCATATCTGGGTGCCCTTAGGGAAATACTGGGGACACAAGGTAAAAAATCTGGATCAAGGCTGTCCAGGAGAGAGGGTGAGACCTTAAGCCCAGACTCTATGTCTTTAACCATCACCTGGTGCTTTTCCCTCATCCTTTACAGTGGAGAGCAGCAAGAGGGAAGATCTTCCAGTCCCACCATCCCGGCAGTCACCAACTTACCAGTTTTGACTACTCAGACCTTTTGCAAAAGTCAAACTCGCTGACATTTTGGTTCAATTTTTATTGCTGGTCCTGCAAAAGAGGAAAAACAAGCTGTGATGTTGAGCTGAAGGGCACATAAAGCAGAGGGCTCTGCAGGCAGCAAGGCAATCCCTCCCTTTGAGCAGAAGACAAATTCCTCCCCATGTGTTTTGCAAGGTCATCCCTCAAGCCCACCACAAGTCACCAGCATGGAAAATATCCCACAGAGTCCGATGCAGGGGTTCAAAGGAACTGGCTGCAAAGCATAAAACACAGCTAGAGACAGTGGAGATGGGGCCACGACTTCCTGACAACACTGGTACATTTCACAGCTGTACTTTAGGAAGTGATCCCTTCAAACCTGGCTTTTCTGTCAAGAAATTTCTGAATGAGGAAGCATTTTTTTGCCTGAGTCATTGGCCTTTGCAACTTCCTCAGGACCCCAAGCCCTTTCAGCTCAGACACTCAGCTGCCAGAAGAAGCAGCAACCTTATTCCATTTCTGGATGGGGGAGAAATGGAATAAGGATGGGGGAGAAAAAGGCATATAAAAGACCTAAATCCACCAAGCTGTAGAGCTCTTTTTGAGTTCTTTTTGAGCAGACATTACTAATTCACTCTGTACCCCAGCAGCTGGATGGTGTGAGGATGTTGGTGTGCTGGGGACCATGGTAGGACCTCATGCCAGAATGGGCTTGGGATGTAGCACATGGTACAAAACCACCACTGAGGGAAGCCTCAGCTGGAAGCTATCCACCGTGACAGAGATGGATGGGTCCAAGTGTGAGATGCTCGGCTCTCCTTGTGGAGAAACACGCAAGGGCAATTCATCTGCCTCCTCTCAGAGCTTGTCTGGGGCAAGATGTCCCAGGTACTGGTTGTAAAGATCCTTCCCTGTGAGGATCTCACAGGTTAGTATCCCTCTTCCAGCAACCTGGGCAGTCTTGACCTCTCCAGATGCATTCTTGTACATCCTCCATCATGGCAAGTCCTTGTTCCCTCCATCCCCCAAACCCTGCACCAGGATCCTGCAGCTCTGCCAAAATCTCCTGAGAAGGTTGCAAGCTAGCAGGAGCCCCCATCTCGTGTCTAGCCTGTTGCTATGGCCCTGGGAACCATGGCACCAGTGGCCGGAAAGAACACGGGTACAATGGGACAAGGGGACAACAAGGGGAAGTGGTCCACCAACCCTCAGAACAACTGAGCACCTCCACACCAGCAGGTATCTATCCACCCCTCACAGCGCTAGGGTCTCTCTCCTGGAAAGAGGTAAGCCTGTCCTGGAGGACTTTCTTTCTCCAAAATCTTCTGAGCCAGTCATGGAGTCAGTGTCCCACTCTGTCCCGCTCTGTCCCCACCCCAGCGTGCCAACAGAGACACTCAGGTTATCAGACCCTACAAATAACAAATGGGGACAGCACAGCCTCGCAGGCAACTTCCTGCCAGGGTGTCTACGGATAGTGTGCAGGCAGGTGGGTTTTTTAGGGCATTTGGTAGGGCCGTGCCTCAGCAGGGTCAATGCCAACAGCATTCACTCTTGGGTTCTTTCTCATTCCCTGTTTTCCCTTCATAAACAATGTTCATGTTCATTTATCTTTTTTTTATTTTTTTTTTTCTTTTTTTCAAATTATACTGTCAGAAATTTCTACTTCAGAACTCGTAGTTTTAATGGATGCCTCCATGAATATATGTATTTTTTCCTGAGACTTACCATACCATTTTTATTTCTGGGTGCATACTTTAGAGGGTGTAGCATAAAAAAAAAAAAAAAGAGGCCTGGTTGAACATCAGAAGTATGGTTTATTCCTTCAGGGGAAAGAGGAAGCATCAGATAGCTCCTCAGCTCTTTCTCAGTGCAACTGCCTGTGATTCTGTGATTTATTCTGCTCTAAACCTAGAGTAACTTGGTCGTTACTCAGTATTGCTGCAAATTTATGCCACTGGGTGTACGTTTCTCTGGGTGTGTTGTGACTACGACCTTTAGCTCTGTGCTTAGGTGCTAACGGATTAGTTACATATTATTCACCACCTGTAAGGAACGCTTTTCTCATCTCAACTAAAACACTTGGCTTCTCTGAAGGGCAGGGCAGAAAGGCAGAGGTGCTGGGCTTCCCCCCAGCACGGCTGAGCGTGAGGCGGGAGGCTCTCTCCAGCTGAGAGGCCTTGCGCAGATGGAAGGGTCGGATCCTGCGTGCTGCAACGAGCACAAAGTGTTTGTACCTGCAGCTCGCTGCAGTGTTAGAAATCAAAACCGCAGGCGGCAGGAACTTCAGCCCTGCGTTACCCGGTGCCAAACGCAGTAAATCTTGGGCAGCACTGCTGGAGGAGTCCTTTGCACTTCCAGAGCGGGGAAGAGCCGGAACTGCTGGCAGTGTTAATCAGGGATTCCTGTGTTTTCAGACAACCTAACTTGGGTTTGCTTCTTGTCTCTCGCCACACCAGTCCCAGAGAGCACATGGCCATGATTTACAGCTTGAGCTGCACTGTTTTACTGTGCCGGGTAATTGCCATCCTGTTGAAGAGCCAGGCTTCCCAAAGAATACCCGTGGACTGTGGTTGTGAGTAGAGCATGGGTCCTGTCCGCTCCGTGGCCCAGACAGTGAGGTCTGCTAAAATCAGCTTTGCTTTTAAATACCAGACGCTGATAGTTCTACATGTCCCTCCTAAGCGGGGTCACTGCTTACGCCTACATATTACAAGCACAAGGGAAGTTACTTTTTTGATTTACCAGAATAAATGGCTTTAACTCTTAATTTGCAGCTGCAGGAAGAGGCAGCTGCTTGTCACCCATACATCTGCAGAAATAGCACAGTCTGTAACCTCAAGGCTGAGCGAATTCACCAGCCCCTGTATCACCGCATATTTGCTGGATCCTTCTATACTCAGGACAAAATGTTAATGGTTGCTGCAGGTTATGGAGAGGCAGGCAGCCCCTCGGTTGGAGATGTCACCTCTGTGGTGAGATCCAGGCTTTTGGATGCAACCCTTCAAACTGAAAGGCACTGCTGAGATGCGTATTACTGGCTCTGCTGGCGCTTACGGGACTGGTAGGATGTAATAGGCATAAAGGCTGCACAACAGGAGACCACTCAAGATTCTTCTGTGTGATTTATGGCAACCAATTGCTTTCCAAATGTCGTTGAAAGTGCAAAGTGCAGAAATGAAGTTATTTTAGGAGATTGTTTTCTCTACAAGAGTAGTGGTTATAACTTGGAATTTGAAGATCTAGACTGGACACAGCTGCAGTGGCAGAAATAGGGGAAACACCCTGCTTGCTTTCAATGGGCTTGTTCTACAATTCAAGGCCATAAATCCAGAAATGCTTTTTTATATGTGTGTGTGTGTGTGTGTGTGTCTATAAAGAAAAATATAAATTACTTTTATATATATATTATATATATGTATAAAAAAGATATATACATTTATATAAGATATTAGGAAAATAGTCAACTACTGTCCTTGGATCTGTAAATGGATACTTGCATACGTATGTATATGCATATATACATATATACAGCCCAACCTGCCCTTGGTGGGTTATATTTAGGCATAGCTTTTCACACCACAGCACGCACAGTGCCATCGGAGCCCTCCACTCCAACAAAATGAGGTGACCACAGTGACCGGAGTGCTTCGCTGGGGACCTCAGTCTCTCCTGGGCCGTGGGTCTGAAATCGCTGAGATCTCCTGAGGTCAGATACTGCACTGTAAAGTCCTGCTGCAAAGTCACATCTCAACAAAGCAGAGGCACCACTGATGCCTTCTGTTGCGGTGGACTACAGAGCAGGAGATTATAAATCCCACCGGATCAGGCAAGCAATGCTTAGAGGGAAAGATTCCCTCTACGAGCACAAATATCTTGAAGATAGCAAAGGAACTCAGAGGCTGATTAAACTCATATTTACATAGTATCCTCTCCAGACACACCGTGGTGTGGAAATTCCCCTGCAACGTCTGTGTATGAAAGTCTCTCTAGCCTTGTGTACATAGCACTCCTCTACCTTTTGGGATATGTGCAGGGAGCTTATTACTGGAATTAATTTAGTTGACATTTTGCAGTATGGTGTGGAATTTAAGCCTTATTTGATGGCATTGCACTCCCTGCCTTCAGCCACTGCCTGGGGAGTTACAAGCGTGCAAATAATACCGTTTCCCCCAGGATGACCCTGTGGGAAAGTCACCATCTTCAACTGCGTGTTTGCAGCAGCTAGCAGAGCTGCTGGGGATGCTGGGTCCCACCAGCTGCCCTCAGCAAAAGAGCTTGTCAATGTTTTCCTGGACATCCTTGCTCCCAACGGGGGATCGCAACCCAAGGGCCAGAGTCACAGAAATGGTGAATTCAGCTTGATTATTAATGGGGGATGGCGGTACAACTCAGAGTGAGGAGAGCAAGGTTTTGATGGTGAAGCTGACAGCTGTGATGGGAATACCCACGTGGGCCTGGGCAACGCAGTTTGCCAGCCCCACCGAACTCAGGGCAGTGCCCCAGGCTGGGGATGGCTGCATGTTCTGCTGTGACTTCCCATGGACACATCCATGGAAATGGATGTGGAGTGGGGGGTCTGCAAGATGGGGTGTGACAGCAAAGCCAAAGAAATCTGGGGGTAACGGCACCAGGAAGGCATTTCCACTGTTATTAACACAAACCAGTCATTGCTCTGCCTTTGTCTCCCGATGAATCAGAGGAAATTGCCTCCCAAGCCCTTCGCCTTCCAGCTATTTCAGCTGTGTTTTGTTTCTCTAAGATTCAAATATTCTGACTAGATTTCAGCATATTATTATGAGAACAGAAGAGCTATAGAGAAAGTGAAGCTTCACAGAGGAAATAGCCAATAAATGTTGCTTTGAATTTACTTCTTTTCATGGTGAGCTCTGATGTCAAAGAGGGCTTTGGAGAAGACGCGTCGCTGTGCTGCAGATGCGCCTGTGAATACTTAGTGGACAATCTCCTGTGACACTGTAATGGGCAGCTTACCATTATCTATTAGATTTTTAAGCCTGTCATTTTGATGTGACTGATTTTTCTATTTAATACCGGTCCCTGTCAACGATGAGCTTACAAAAGCAAGAGCACTCTTCTTTGTGTGGTGATCCTATCTGGCCAGATTAGCAAAATGTTTATTTGCAAAAAAGATTGGGCTTTGTAATGAAAATATGTATCAGGTCAAGTGAAAAATATGATAGTTTGATACCAAAATCCCAGAATGGTTCATGATAAAGAGGGGGAGGCCAACTTCCAAAGCAGAAATCTTTAATTTTGGCACTTTCAAAATGTGGCCTTCTAATTTTCTATAGCTTTTTGTTTCAAAGACATTTTTGATGAAAGCAAGCCTGCAAACAAAAAAAAACCCACCCTCATTTAGAATTCAATAAAATGCTTCATTTGATCCTCTTCAGCTTCCTGGAAAAGTTCAACATGAACATTCACATACTGCATCTCTTCAAATTGTGGGGAAGCTGCTCAGCCATGAGTTGCACAGCTTTGATGTTCTGAGTGCCAAGAAAGGGTCTGCTAAAAGCTGACATAATTCACATTACTCAGTAGCACCACCAAGATGAGTATGAAAGCTCAGCCTAACAGGTATGGTACAAGCACAGAGCCAGAATCTGTCTGTCCTGAAGGCTTTACCCTCCTGATACAGGATTCCCATAGGGTCAGAGACCTAGTTTAGCGTGGAGTGGCACAGAGTGAACAGAAAGTCCGTTTGAAACAACTCCACTGCTGGAAGGAAAGTTCTCCACATTTGCTGTATAAACTGATCTTTTCTCTTTTGTTTTAGGGGGGAGTCAGGATAGGAAGGACAGGAACATGGGCAAGGCGTATTAGACAAGGTGTAAATCAAGGATGAGAACCTGCCCCTAGGCACTGCTGCTGCTTGGAGCCAGGCAGGTAAGCTAAGCCCACATGTCCATGGCTCATGCTTTTCTGCTGGGTTTGAAGAGTGCTCATATTCCAGTTGTGCCTTTATTAATTCAAATTCCTCATTTTTGAAGTCGCAAGGAAATTTTTTTAAAGCTTTACTAAAACTACACTGCAAAACATCCTTTGAAACATCTGTGAAATCAGGGTGGCAATCAGTTTTAAGTGGTGATATTTTGCGGGGACTTACCTATTCTCCCCAGTAAGAGATGCATGGATGTACTGGAACGAAGGGTCACCAAGACACATAGAGGCTGGAGCCTATATGCATAAGAGGATACTGAGAGAGCTGGAACTCTTCAGCCTGGAGGAGAAAAAGCCCAGGGACATCTCACTGTTATCTATGGCTACCAAACAAGAAGGTGAGGAGAGGACAGCCAAACGCCTCTCAGAGCTGCGCAGCAGTGGGATGGGGGACAACAGACACTGCAGTATGGGAAACCCCAATGAAATATTAGCAAAAATTTCTTCAGCATGAAAATTTTCAGCATGAGGGTGGTTAAATACTGGAGTCAGAAAGTCTGGGAAAGGCCCCTGGTCTGGTTGACTTGTTTGGAGGAGAGGCCTGTCGCACGTGACCTCCAGAGGCGCCTTCCAGCCTGGCTTGTTCTGGAGGTCCATGACCACGAAAACTTGGCACAGGAAGCAAAAGGACAGCAGTGCAATCATCAATAGAGTTAATGCCATCAGAGATGCTTTAAAATATGATGAAGAAACAACATAATTTTAATGTTAATTTGTTGCAATAGAAATGACAGAATTGTTCATGAAAGGCAGAAATTACAGACTTCTCCAAAGCTCGTTCTCTAAGGAGATGAAAGTCAAGTGACACAATTAGATTACATGATAATAAGATACTTTCTGTCCCAGCAATGAAGGATGCAGTGTTAGATGGCCGCTGGTAAAGCCAGATGCTTTAAAATCAGATGTAGACAGCTAGCCCAGACTAAACAGTAGTAAGAGACAAACCTTTGGGATCTCTCTGGGTCATTGGTATTGGTTTTCATGAGTCTTGGATCAGAGGGAAAGTTCCAGAGAACTGAAAAAAAATTACCCTGGGAGAAAGATAAACAAGCAGAATTAAAGATAGTCCTTAATGCGACTCAATACAGACTGAGACAATATGCTTGTGCTGGAGCCGTCCAGTGATTTCTTTTAATCAGATGTACAAGTTTGATGTGCTTCTCTGTAGTATTTGAGTTTGTTCTGTCAGGCACTTGTGTTAAGAAATTAACCAGGTCAACGTGGTAGATGGAAACACACTAACCACCATGTCTCAGACCTATGGGCTTCAGTACTCAAGAAATCATAGCAGATTACCATTGCCAGAGTACCACAAAAAGAGTGCTGTCTGGGTCCTTGCCTAGTCAGTGCCTTCACCGTGGCTGGTGCCATGTTGTTCCTGCTCAGCATTTGCCTACTCTGCTCTCAGAAACTTTCCCAGCTGGGAAGCTCAGGCTAGGGGCAAGGAGCACATCCTACTGCTGGTCCACATGCATGGGTGTCCACAGGCTCCTGCAGCTGGCAGACTACTCTGCCCATATGGATGGAGAAAGACGCATGGTTTAGAGGTGACCCATGGGTGCCCCAAAGCTGGTACCTGGTGCACTGGAAGATTTTGGGCTTCCTACATTCTTAAAACAGCTGGAAACATCTGTCTCTGCAGTCAATCATATCAGAGGAGCATCATGACTGATGGGAACTGGCAGGGAGGGGCGGGCAGAGGAAGAAGAGGTTGTGAGGCCCTAGTTCTGCGAAATTAACCTTATTATTTTTCCCTCCTTTCTCTTTTGACATTAAACAGATTGAGTGGATGAAGGGAAGATGCAGACACAATTAACCAGATATTGCAAACAGGAGGGCGAGTCTCTTTTTATGGCTAGTTTATGTTTCAGACACACAGCTATAGAGAATAATGCAATAACAGAAATCATGCAGTATTTACCCTGGGTTTATTCACTGCAAGTCCTTTGAGAGCTGCTTTTGTTTGTCTTTATTTAATTGGCATGGTCGGATGGCTACCAGCAGGTCCAATTAAACAGATTTAATAGATTCCACTGTACGTTTTTATTTTTTCTTCACCAGTGTGTAGCATAAAATGTCCAAAATAATTTGTCTGAGTACTAGTAATGAATATAAAGTGCACTCTGTTCCAGCCTGCATACAGTAAGTTTCAACTGTACAGCATTTTACAGCCAAAGCAAACTGGGTTAATAATGAAATCACTGATGCAATCTTTAGAACAGCCCTAGTGGGGACTAGGGTACCATTGCACATTATGATGCGAGGTATTTGGTTGCTCAACTCTGGGCTTATCTGACCATAGACAGGCATTATGCTGTCTTTTTTTTTAGCTGTCTTAAGCTTTGGCATTTACATGTTAGGTGGAACCTATTCAAGAAAAATCCCACCAATGGGACTTGGGCATGCCCTTAATATCAGGTATTTGTTTAAGTGCTTTGTTGAATTGGAGCCTAGTAGATCCTCTTGAAAAGAAAGTGATTTTCAATCTAATAAGGTTATCTTAGTGTGAACATTTTAACTACATCAATCAATATGCCCATCAGGAGTAAATGACTAATGGGATTTCTCTTTTCGTTCTTTCTTTGTTACCAGAATGATGAATTGACTTTGCCTGTTGCTGAAGATTCTCATCTCCTTAATGCATTGCAGATATGCTTAATGGACGCAAGCTGTCAGGGTCTGGCAGTAACCAGTCCCAACCAAAAATATTTCCCTCTGGGACCAGGTCATCAGATTCCAGCTCTGCTCTTACTGTGAAAAACGTGAAAAGGCTGGAAAAGGAGTATGCAGCTTCTAAAGAAGCTTTCAGTAAGCAGAGAATGCAAGATTATATTAAGCAGACTAACCTTGCGCTCTTCAACAAAGAGATGGCTAGGAAAACCAGCACACAGCTTGCCTGGGAAGCAGAGCCTGAGGGAGCCTCCTCATCCTTTCCCTCAAAGCAGAGTGAAAATAGCAAAGAAGTTTGCTGGAAGCCCTCTGAAGAAATTTTGAGGAAAGATAAGCTGTTAACAGGTATTTCTTTAGCTATCTGTTGGAGGGAAGGATTGACAATAAGACACCTGTCCTTTATCTTTTCTACGTTTCTCTTTGCGTATCATGAATGTGAGTGCTGTGCATGGGCACCTAAAATGGTGACAGATTCTGAGGAGCATTATGTGCCTTCCCACACAGACCTGTATCCCAAAAGTGGAGTTTGTCAGAGAGCTCATCCCAAATGCAAGGGGCTGATTTAAGTGCCCCAGCTGGGTAAAAAAAAAAGGATTTTGCCAGTAATTTAACCAGAAGCAGAGTGAAGCCAGAACAGACTGTACACAGAAAACATGCCCACCCATTGTAGGCAGCACTTCTGACTTTCCGAGGTGTTCATAGTCTAATCACTGTGATGTTAATTTGTCTGGAGCAGAGTTACATGGAAATGCCAGCAAATTAATATTAGACAATTTTCTCTCTTAGATATCTGAAGCTATGTTTAACTTTTTAAATATACATATATTTATATGTCTTGCTTTTAATAACATTTTACTGCTCATTAAGTAATCCAGCCAATGTTCAGAGGCAGATAGCAGGGACAAACATGTATTTAATCCATGGAAAGGAAAAGCCTGTAAATTACAGGAGGGAGGAAAAAAAATCTGACAACTTTTTAAGGGTGGTAAGAACTCATCCCATTTCGGTTCTGGCTGCTTGTGCAAGATGGAATGTGCCTTGAGGTTGGATGCAGGACAGGGTCACAGTCATCCCCTGCAAGTGGGTGAGGAAAGGACAAGCAGCCCCATCAAAAGGCACTGTAAGGGGACCACACACTGAGGAGTGGCAGCAGGCTCCTTATGTAGGGACAGTCCTGGATCCCAAACTAGTGTCCAAGTAGGACAGCTGGGCCAAATCCTAAGTATAAATCAGGTCTTTAGAAGAAAGGTTGGACTTTTTCCATATACTCTGCACTTGCTATGAGTGTGCATTCCACCTGCTGTAGGACAGCCCTGAGCACAGCCTGCCTTGGCATAGCCAGAAGCACACAGCCAGCATGAAAGAGCCAGGAAAATCCTTCAAGTAAAGGGTTACCTATTTCCTGGAGAATTCATGCATTGATCCTCCTTGGGGGTTGGCCAGCAGAAGTGTTTTGTGCTCACTTTTGCATTTTTCTCAATGCAAATTTGACAGCTTCCAAGAATGAGAAAAAATCAACCGTTTGCACACATAAGGTTTATTTTTTTAAGAGCTTTCCACATGAAAATCAAGCATTCTTAGCAGACATACATGTGAGCTGCATCCTTGAGGCCAAATCCACCCTGTCAAGAGGCTGAGGATCTGAAACAGCCACAACTGACTGGAAGCAAATGCATACAGAAATCGCACTCCGTGCTATCCCAGGCAATTGCTTGTTGGATTTCCACATCACAATTTAAAATTCAGATGAAATATGAAGTTTCTTTCAGCGTGTTTCAGTAGAGGGCTAGTATTTAGACACAAGCAGATTTACCAAGGAAAATCAAATATGAGAATGCCTCATTAGGGACCTAGAGTGAACAGTTAATATGTCTCCAAGAATTTGTACAGGACTTCTTTGGCCTTTTTCAATCTCTTTTCATTGGTTTTTTTTAATCTTACATAAGAGGGGGTTATGTAATCTGAGCAGTAACCTTCATTGTGATGCTTTTTCTGGCTCCCTGTCACAGCCATGCCTCTCTTTTTTCCATGTCTCCTATTCTTATATATTTCCTTTTCCACCATCTCCTCTGCCACCCTACTGCCCTCCCCAAATAACTCCATGTCCATGGTCTTTCCCCAGACCTCTGCGCGCCCGTGGGTATCTCTCCTCTCCTCATTCCCACCACCTTCTACGTATGCCAGCCCTAAATCTCTCCCTCTGTTCTCTCGGATATTTTGGGAATAACACCACCTGGGAAGTTGGCACTGAGGTAGGTTGCACTGGTTTATCTGATAGAACATTTGAGCTGGGCCAAGACGTACCATGCACCTGGTCATGGGCGCTGCACCTCTGTGCTCTGCACACAAAGGGAAACGTGCAGGCTGTGGCCACTGAATTAACTCAGACCTGGAGGAGAAGAAAGGTGCTGCTCTGACAGCAAGCCACCCTAAGGCACTTCAGCTGCCTGTACAACCTTTTTGGGCCAAAATTCCCAGTTCTTTCCTGTGGTGGTTTTGGCCCTAACCAAAGGCCAAATATCCACCAAGCCGCTTGCTCACTCCTCCCTTCAGCCGAAAAGGGGGAGAAAATAGATATTGGGAAGCTTAGGACTTGAGATAAGGACAGAGGGATCGCTCTCTAATTAGTGCAATGGGCAAAACAGACGCAGCACAGAATAAAGGAAAGAAAAAGGTGATTTATTACTACTTACTACAACTACTACACCCAGTGAACCGGAACGAGATAAGAAGCGGCCAGGTCTTCAAGCACCTTCCCCCCACCCCTCCCTTCTTAGCAAACTTAAAACTCATCCCGATTTTACTCCCTTCTTCCCCCCCCAACATGGCGCGGGGAGGGGCAGGGAATGGGCAGTGGGGTTCCGGTGATTCCCAACAAGCTGCTTTTCTTCCCCAGATATTATCACTTCTACTTCCTCCCCCCACCCCTCGCCTCTTCGCACTCATGACTTTAATCAGAGATTCGCTCCCTTCTTCCCTCCCGTTCGCAGTACAGGGGGGGCAGGGAATGGAGAGTGAGGGGTTTCAGTCCGTTCCTCCCAAGCTGTCTTCCATCTCAGCTGTGGGGGGGGGCATTCCACATACACACACCCTTCCCCTGCGGCACCGTGGGGTCCCACCCACGCGAGAGTCGTGTCCACGACCTTCTGCAGCGTGAGTCCTCTCTATCGGGGAGTCATCCCCTCACCACAGGCCTCTCAGCAGGACTCTCCCCTCCATAGGGTGCTGACGTCCGGGTCCAGACCCCCCGGCCTGGTCACCCGCAAAGTCACAAGTCCCCTGGCAAACCTGCTGAGGCGTGGATCAATCTTCACAGGCATAGTTGTCTCTGCTCCCCGTCCTCGTCCATGGGCTTCGGGGGGACACCCGTTTCACCATGGACTCCACCACGAGCTGCAGGGGAAACTTTCTCTTCACATTCTTCATCCCACCCCCTCCTCCGGGCCTGGCCTTGGAGTCTGTGCAGCTTGTTACATCTTCTCACTCCCGCTCCGGTGGCAAAGTGCGCCTGCCAGCAGTTTTTTTTTCTCCTATATGTGATTCACAGAGGCGCTGTGACCAGCTCTGATAGGCTTGGTCTCAAATTCGGCCTTGACTGTACCAGTGTTTTTCAAAACACGGGGCTTGCAGAAAGCTGTAACTGCAGCCTACAGGAGCCACTGAAGCAGCAGTTACACTAAACTGCAACATTTCCCTATTCTTGTATCATCATCACCTTACAACAGAGTCACAGTCCCGGTTTCCTTCACCCCATTGCCCCTGTGCAGCCATGCTGGCATGAGCAGGGAAGGTGAAACACACATGTGAATACACCCTCCCAAAGAGTTGGTGCAATAAGAAGACCCAAGGTGCTTCCAGGTGAAACCTGAACAGAAAGGCAAAGTAAATTAGCTTGCAACCCTTGTCTCTTCCTCTGCAAAACCTGCCCTCGGTCTCCAGCAACTTTTTCTTTACGGCTCATTTTTGGGAGCTTTTTCTTTGCTCTCCCACAATTTATTATACCATTAAAACCGATGGGGGAAAATGTTCCTCGTTAAGGTGGGAAGGTTTTATCTGAAATACAAAATAATGAAATGGCAAGAAATCTCAAGGCAAGAAAAAAAACCCTGCTGTTCAACACACAAAAAAAAAACCCAGGAATTTTTTTTTTAAGAAAGCTTTTTCTCTCCCCTCCAGCACCAGCGACAGATTCCCCATCAGCTCAGCCCACTGGCTCTAAGCCGAAGGAATCCAAGTAAGGAGAGTAATTGGTAACATTTTTCTATATAATTCAGTCATGTTAGGCTGTATTTATGCTGTACGCAGGCGAGCAGCAGGAACACCTAGCAACTGGAGATTTACTGGGATGCCTGAGACATCCACAGCCTGGCAGCTGCTGCTGTGCCCCTTGCTATTAATAAACTGGAAGTTATGTCTGTCCGAGCGCTCGTCTTTGGGCCCCTCCACATTTGCTGTTGGAAAGAGGGACGCTGCTGGCCTCTGCAGAGGGGGTTTTGTTTGTTTGTTTGTCTAATTCTTCTTTTGTTAGACAGATGAAGCCCGTGCAGCATCTCTTGAAACGGCTGACTTTTATTTTGCAGGCTGCTCTTCCAGCTAGGGAGGGAGGAAAGGGAGGTCTGATTCCCCAGCCACGGTAAATCAGTGTAATACCACCCTTCATACCACCGCTGCTGCAGCAAAGTGGATTTACATCAGCCAGGGGTGTAGCTCACTCCGTTTGGCTGCCCAATATAAACGTTAGACATATCTAATCTTCCTGGCAGACAGAGAGAAGGAGAGAGAAGAGAAACTGAATAGAGACACTTGTTCAAGAGACAAACAAAGACCAAATTCTTCCACAGCGTACATTAAGCAGCACTCAGTCCATGGATAACATTCCCTATACAAACGTGTGAAGGATGTTCTGGCTTTTCCCCTTAGTCATAGAATCATAGAATCATAGAATCATAGAATCACAGAATCACAGAATCACAGAATCACAGAATCATAGAATCATAGAATCACAGAATTATAGAATCATAGAATCATAGAATGGTCTGGGTTGGAAGGGACCCCAAGGATCACAGAGCTCCAACCCCCTGCCACAGGCAGGGCCACCAACCTCCAGGCCTGGATCTACACAAGGTTGCCCAGGGCCCCATTCAACCTGGCCTTGAAAAGATGTTGCCACATGTGCTTGGTACCAAGGGGAATGGATATAAGCAGCTGCTTAAGGGAAGGATGTTGTATCGCTATATGAACGTGCAGCAAGATGGTTTTTTTCATTATAGGGTTTTACATCCATAGCTTGCAGCCTGAAAGAGTGCAGACTCTATTTCTTCCCCAAATTATGAAAATGTTATGGTCTGAGGTAAAAGCTCTGTTGCAATATCAAGGGAAGTTGGTCTTAGGGATTTCCAGGTGAACAGGAGATTTCCAACCTGTCCAAGAGGTTTGTGCCTTCCTGGGAGGTACAGAGCTGATGCTGTGGAAGCTGGAGGGGGCACAGCAGCCCAGCTCCTAGCAGGGCTGTCCTGAGCTGTCCTTAAGGCACAGGCCATGATTTGGGCTGGATGCAGCCATCCTCCTGCACGTCACTGGGCAGGCAGGTGGCTTAGTCTAAGCACGTCATGTCCCCATGCAAACACCATCTTGACCTGTGGAGCAGCCTGAGTCTCCCACCAACCACCCAGTTCCAAAAATGGGGGTGAGTCCTGTGACATTTGGGTTCAATGCCTGTTCCAGTTAACCTGCACATGGCCCTTCACTGGGCTCTGCCTCTCATTACATAAGGCGAAGATGGTGGCATTTCCCTACCTCGTCAGAGCTGGGAAAGCAGACACACGATGGAGGCACCAGAGCATCACTGCTCCCCTTATTCCTCAAAAGTTTCCATCCACAGATGCATTAATTTGTGTGTGCTGTGCCCAGAATTCTTTACAATTCGTAGGTAACTAATGAAAAAGCAGTGATGTGTAAAGGCCTTCTTGAATTACTAATGCAGATACATTAAAAAAAATATCTAAAGGCCTTTCACTCCTTCCCTTGAATCAGATCAAGTCAGGCCCCCCAGACAGTTTGTTCAGCATTGTTTTTTCCTTTTTCTTTTTTCCTTTTTTTCCTTTTTCCTTTTGATTTGCCAAGGCCATGGGCATTTTTAAATTAGTGTATCACTGGCAATCAAAAAATAGAAATGGCTGGACACCTTGACAGCTCCATGGTGTAGGTTCAGGGTGATTTCATACCAAGTAACTTCAGGCACGAGACTGAGAGGGGGTATGGAAAGCTTCAGTTGCTGCTGGACAAGCTGTGGTAAAGCAGGGGTCTCCCAGCAGAGTCCCAGCCTGTGTGGGGTGCCCAGGGAAGGATGTGTCACATAATGCCATGTGCAGAGCTCTGTAAGCTGAGATAAGCTGATAAGGATTTTAGGACTGATACAACCTTGTTTCAACCAGTGAGCTAGAGGCAAGGAAAGAAGCAAGTCCCTAGAGGACTTTGTGCACAGCTACTACAAACACTCCCTGCACATTTTGGGGTGCTGGCAGTTATGCCTCTCTGCTCAGCTTTATGAGTGCATCTCTCCCTGCTTGGAAAGCTTGTCTGTTCCTAAATCCCACAGCCCTCTTCCCCACTGGCCATGAACCACCCACGTGTATCCCACCTGGTGTGACCTCTTTACAGACAACATGCAGACGACCATCCTGCCTCCTGCTTCAGCAGGGGGCATGACATGGAGGATGAGATGACCGACCATCCTGCCTCCTGCTTCAGCAGGGGGCATGACATGGAGGATGAGATGACCGAGGCAGAGTGCAGCTATTCAGATGATTCCCTGGCTGCCAGAGAGGATGGTAAGTTCATTTAAAGTAGCCCTGTCCAACATCTCAAGTACTCAGAATTGTAGGTTTCTTTTTAAAAGTGGCTTTTTGGCAGAAATTTTTATTTAGTTAAAGCACTTTGACAAGGATAAATGCCTCTCGTTCCAATATCCTGATTTCTGTTCCTCCCCTATTAAGTAATGTACCCTCCTGGTAAACCAGGGCAATGCTGAGCACCTTGCCTGATAGTCCAGCAGCTGATGAGCATCATCAGGAGTCCTCTGAGCCCATACAACTCCAGCCCACTTTGTCAGAGAGATGAGCTGGTTTTGCAGTGAGCTGCCCCTTGAAGTTGGACTTGCTCTCCATCACTACCCTAAGTCATGACACTGGAGCTGAGGGATGACACCTGCTGAGGATGCTCAGAGGTGCTCAGCATCTCCAGCCCATGATGTGTCAGTGTGAGTTGTCTCAGTCAACAGAGTTGGTTGCAACCCAGAATGGAGGAATATTCCAGTTTTCAGCTTCTTGATTTTAAAAGGCCTCATCAGACTGATGGATCCCCCTCTTTCTGCCCCAAAAGGCAAAGTAAAGTGAACTTCACTTGGAGTTCACAAGCGTTTCTATGGTGCTGTCATTGCAGTCTACCAGCATTGTGCAAAAGGTGTTCCTCCCCTCTCTGCCTCCTGCAGCCCTGAGGTTGCCCCTTCTTGTTACCACCAGCAAGACAGACTCCTGCAAGGTCACTCTTCAAGGCAAGCATCTCCTTTGGGGCTAATGTAACTCCTCCATCTCCAGCCATCCAGGAAGGATGGACCTTAGATGTCCATCTGAACCACTCACAAATGTGATAAAGCACTCACATTGATTTCCAGGGGAACTTTAGACACCTACATGTTTTAGGGGATCCTGGCTTAAGGTTTTCTCTGTGAGAGAAGCACGATGCTGTCACTGGACTGTCTTAGCCCACGAGGGTTTATGAAATGCTTAGCTAGCAAAACAAAAAGCATTAACTTCTTGGCTACAGCTTTCTGCCAAAAGATAGGCAGGTCGTGCTTCAATGCAGATGTCTCAGGGAAAAATGTGCAGTGCATTAGAGAGCTGTGACTCATAGAATAATTATCCTCGTTTCTCATAGTTTATTAATAATTTAAACCCAATCTTGGTGTTATTGATCTATCATTGAATCGGAGATTTATTTCAGATCTGTAGTCACTGAAGCAGTAAATTTAATCCCCCTTCCCCTCCCACCCTTCCAGCCACTAAACTCACTTTATAACTAAAACATGATGTTTAGGTTGTTTCAGTAATAGGAGAGGAGAAGAAAAGCTCAGAGGCTGTGGGTGGCAGGAGCAGCCCTAAGCCTACAGAAGACCAACGTGAGCAGCATTAGCTTTCTGGTTTTAATACACCTGCTTTGACCAAACCTCCCTCTGCACGTGGCCTCAGGGATGCCAAAAGTGCCAAATGCTACCTGCTGGCATGTGCATTGCAACCAGATCCTAGGCCAGTTTTGCCTGTTTTCATCTGAGCTTGCTCGCCCGTTCTCCACTGGTTTTTGTGCACACACATCCCAGCTGTGGATCCCAGCCCTCTGGAGACACAGACACGAGCTCACTGAGGGAGCAGCACCTGCAACACCTAGGCTACTGCAAGGCACACCAGCTCCTGGGCCCGATCCTAATCTTACTTAAACTGGTGAAAACCTGAAGCAGCTGCCTGGCTGTCCCAGGAGTGCCAGGAGTGTAAAATCAATTTAAGTGCATGAAGGATCAAGCCCAGAAAACTAATGTGGAGCCTCCTGCAGCAGGGCTCACTTGGCTGTACCATGTATCTGGTGCTAATATACACAGCCTTTTAAAGGAGGCCAGGAATAGAAAGCAGTGTGCTTTATGGCTGTAAAGTGCCCAAAAGAGTGGGTTTTGTAGGCAAATGAAATACATTTTTATTAGACCAATTGTAGTATACAGTTGGGGTGGAAAATGTGTTCTTGGCTGTACCAACTCTTCCTCGGGTCTGAAAGAAAGCAGCAAATGTGCCCAAATGCTCATCTGTTCATTTCCATCTATATTAATGGATAAAATTAAAGATATTACCATCCCCTGCCAACCCATCTTCACTGCTGTCCTTAGACCCTGCAGCTGGAACCACAGCAAGTTGGGGGCCTGGGGGGTGCCTCTTGGCCAGGGTTGGAGCTCCTGCAGCTATAGAAATGTGCAACAGGGCCAAACCATCACAGCTTTGACTTGAAAAGCCAACAAGACTCGGTGTAATCAATGAGGTAAAGTGCTGTGTGCACCCACAAGTGTGAGCTCTTAGTGCATCTGATGCTTCTTGCCCAAGTGGGAGACATCCCTAGAGACAGAGAGCAGAAAAACAAAGCGCAGCAAATTCAGTGTAGTCCATAACGTGTCCATAAGTGTAGTTTCACAGTGGTATCCTTCTTAAATAATCATGGAGCTGGGTTTTCCTTGGTTTGGGTTTGGGGGATTTCTGGTGTTTGGGTTAGGTTAGTTAAACCTGGAATAAGGCCAGGGAAATGCTACAATGTCACTGATCCTACAGGACAAGGGATGGTGCCAGCAGTAACACATTGGGATGTAGCTGCTGGTCATTGTGGGGCTGTTGGGAGGGGAGCAAAGCCAGGGAAATCCATGGCTGGAAATGCTACTGGGCAGCTGGATGCCTATGATGCTGCATCCTTCCTGTCCTGGTGACACCATTGGCATTGGCAGGTCACAGCTCCTGCAAAGCCCAGGTTTGCTGGCATTAAATCTTTCTCTTCTTGGGGGCCTGAAAGACTTGTTGGCAAGATTTCCCCAGAAGGCATGAATTCCTAGAAATTGGGCTTTTCTGCAGTTACAAAGCAGTGACCTCCCTTCCTCCTCCTCCTCAGTAAAATAGGTGGAACAAGCAATCCAGGCAGTTACCCATCACCAGTGGAAGTAAGTTTTGAGTACCCACCTATGATGGGAGCAGATTTGGTGCCTCTCTGAATGCACAGCCATTCCTCCCACAGTTGAGTCCTGCACCATGAGATCAGGAGGGTATTTTCAGAGCTGAGCAGCCTGGTAGATAAACTGAGCATCACTTCAGAGTGCAGCTCATATAGAATGTTATCTGACATGTTTATGTCCCACTGCACCCTGGTGAGGTGAGGAAATGTCTTTTCATGGACTTTTAGGAGTGGGTCACTAGAGAGCTGTGTCCCCAGCTTATCCCTGTTGAGCTAGGTGTCTACTCCTCCAAATTGCTTGCTGGAAGTGCCATGCTGTTGACAATACTAGCCTCCTAATTCAGGTACTGCAATTATGGGGATGACCTTGGGCCTTGGTACAGTTCACACAGGTCTCCTGGCCCACAGGACACACTCCTCAAAGGTCCCAGGTAAGGTATTTGCAGAGGCAGGTCACGCCTAGCTGTCCCTCTGCCCCCCTTCACCCAGCAGGGACGCATGGTCCCCACCCCATCCAGCACTCCTTGGAGGCTGCAGTGGTGCAGAAGCAGTTTTGGCATTGTGTCCTCATGCTGGTGGAAATTCTGCTCTTCTTTCCAGTCATGGACTTGCTCTCCAAGGACACTGAAGTGTATGCCAAGGCCAGAGAGAATGAAGGAACAGCCAAAACTGAAGAAGAGGTGGTGGCAGAGGACAGAGGGGAGAATAACCAAGCAGATCTGTGTGAGCAAGGTAGTGTGATATTCAGAATGATCTCAGCCACTGTGAGATGAATCTGTGTTTTCTAGATGTCCATCCACTGTCCTTTGAAAATCCCAGGCTAACCTAAAAACCATTTTGTTCATAAGAATGACTGAAGCATTTGAAGTCCTACTTTTGCTCCTGTGGATCAGAGATCAGCACAGTTCAGTGCCCATGGAGGACAAGCGATCCTGTCTAGTCATCCAGGGCCATAACAAAAAGGAGGAGGGACAAGTGAATGGGGAGTATTTTTGTCAGAATATTAGAGCTAACTTCTAGGAACAGGCCAGGTGGATGCCTGGGAATACCAGTCTTAAACTGAACAGTCATGGGCTTCATGCTCTTCGTCCTCGACTTCAGTGGGTTTCAAATCTGCCACGTCTCAGCTGGGTGGGAGATGGGGTGTCAGAGACCACAGGAGGCAAGAAAAATGTGTGGTTAGAGAAAAAAAAATGTTGGGAAAGGGGATGAAAGAAGGAAAGCTGGGAATCTGAGAGAGGGAAAGAAATATGAGCCTAGAGAAGAAAAAAAAGTTATCGATAGCTGTGAGGATCTGAATGAAAAACTAAGGACAGACCCCAGGGAGGACAGGAAAACAAGAGTAAGGATTAGGAGAGAGGCAGAGAGGGGGTGATTGTGAAAAAACAGAGTGAGACATTGAAAGGGCAGGTGGATACAAATTAGAAGTAAAGCTCAGATTTAGCAAAATTGCAAAATGAAAACTGCAAAGTGAAGAGTGTCTGACTCTAGGCAGCAGGGGAGATAGGCTCAGCAAGGCAGCACTCCTCATTGTCCATTGAAAGTTTGGTGACAAAATAATGCAGAGAAGGTAACTCCTCTTTTCTTCTCCTGTATGGTTACCTGCAGACCTCAGGGGAATCAGGCTGTGAAAGAAAGACCTGGGACTGCAAAGCACTTCCTTTCTGTTTGGGATAAAAAGAGCTCATTGTGGGGAGAAAAGGGGAAAGGGCAGAAAGAAGAGATTCTTGCTTTTGTTTTTTTATTCCTTTTTTTAATAGTTTTAAACTTTTACAACAAGCTTTGACACACATTTGCTAGGTGTAGAGTGGCCGCCTGGAGCAGGGACATGCTGCATGGTGAGGTCTGCTCCAGCATTTTTCCAGAACAGATACCAGGCAAAAGGGGGGAGAAACAGCTGCAGAGTCCTGCCTGTGTTACCTCTCTTTGCCTACTCCAAACCTCTCTGCCTCTCACCACTGGGGTAGAGCAGCCTGAAATCTGCAGGAGGAGAACTCCAGGGAACCCAGCTCTATGCCTCCCCCAACCCTGCACCTCCATCCCTACTTTTGCTTGTCAGGAATTTGTATAAATAGGATTAACATCTGCAGTTACACTTAGCTGGGTTGCAAATTACACAGGCTATCAAGCCTTGTGCTTCAGGGCATACGCTGATTACCATCGGAGGAGCAAAAATGAGTTTTTCCAATAACAGAATATTGCATGATTGACTGGGGACATTAAGGGGCAGAGTGGATTAGCCTTTGCCATCAGTATCAGTTAAATGTCATTACCGCATCAAAGCACCAGACATGGGTGAGCCACTTCCATTCAGGCAGCGTTGGAGGTGGCTGGGTCAGGAGGGCTAGGGTTGGTTGTTAAAACAGGCACTGATTTCTGAAGCTGCTTATGAAATGTGCCTCCAAGCAAGCTGTGCTCCCTGCTTCTGCCTGCCCACCTCCTGGGCCACATGCCTTAGGCTGGCCTGAGGAGCCTGCCCTGCTCTCCTTTGTCCCCTGGCCTTTTCCGACACTGGTGAGATCAAGAGGGATCAGAGGTCTGGGACCCACTGGAACAGGAAGCTGGAAGGTACCTGACTTAAAGGTCTGCTGACCCCATCCTTACGATGCTTCCAGGGACTTGCAGGAGGGTCCGAGGTCCCGATGATCTCCCAAGGTCCCTTCCAACCCCTATGATTCTATGATCAGCTCTCTATTATGTATGAACAGCTTTGCCAACCCTCAACTTTCAAGCCATCTCATTTTCTTCATCTTGGCAGCAAATGATTGTCTAATTTGAATGGAAAAGCTAGAATTGACAGAAAATCTAAAATAAGAAACATAATTAGCAGCAAAACTTTTAATTCCCCTTTCTAAGCCATTTCTAAATGTGTTAGTGCTTATTTATTGAACCTGGTTTGACATTTAGACAGTTCCTTTTAATGCTAATAGGGTTGATTACCAGGTTGAATCCTACTGCTTTGAGGAAATGGCTGCTCAGTATTCAGAGCTGCCAAGTTCCCCCTGCACTGAAGAACTCACCTTACTTCACAAGAGATATGTATTATTCAGTGCAAATACATTAAAATTAGGCCATCTCAGGAGCGAGGAGCCTGAGCCAAGGATGCCGCACCGACAACCTCTGCACAAGGCCTGCGACAGCCTCTGCACAAGGCCTGCAACAGCCTCTGCACAAGGCCTGCGACAGCCTCTGCACAAGGCCTGCAGCTGTGGCGTGGGGGGGTTCCACCATTCTGTGCCTAAAACTCCCTCAGGAGTTTTAGGGCTGGACAGGGCCAGCCCACATGCAGGGAGATGGGTTGGGGTTTGGCCTGGCTCATCAGCTTGGCTGTGGTGCTGGGGGGCACCCTGGGATGGCAGGACTCCCCACTGGTAATGAGTGGGGAGCCCCAAGGAGGAGAAGGCGTGAGTGAAAGGGGCAGCAACCCCAGGAGAGGGAGAGGGAGGGCGAGGGGAAGGGAGAGGAGAAGGGTAGAGAGACAAAGAAGAGGAAGGGGAAGGAGGAGGAAGAAGAGGAGGAAGAAGAAGAGGAAGCAAGCCATTTTCTCCAGGTTACAATGGAGAGCTGGGGTATCCAGCTCTTGCCCATTTACATTTCAATATGTGTCATTGCTCCTTCCCAGCTGCTGCAAGATAGCACAGGTGTTCTATAAGAATAGAACTTGACCTCACATTTATTTTAAATTGAGCTTTACAGGTAAAAATGTTCCATTTTCAGAAAATAAGCCTTGCCTCCATGTTACTGAGCATGGACTGGCAACATGAGGCTGCTTGGGCAATGCAGCAGCCTCCAGAAATAGGGCAAGCTCCTAAGCACAGAGAGTGACAAGCCAGCCTGGTTTTGACAAGTTTTGCCAAAGGCTAGCTGAGCACAAGGAGATTACCCTGATCTGAGAAACAGAGATACTTGAGCTCAGGAATTTCCCTCCAGGGTGTGATTACCTTTTAATAGCCACTATCCCTCATTCTCATTTCTAGCTGGAAAGGAGGTTAGTTTGTGTCCATCAGCTGGTAAACAGCCAAGGAATGGCTTTTAAGGCAACTTTGGAAAAGTGCACAGGGACACAAAAATGTCCCTGTCATTAAGGTGGTGAGTTCTCATCCAGAAGAAGCACTTAATTATTGTGTCAGTGGAGCATCCAAGTTTGTTTTTAATTTACTGGTGGAAAACTTGAGTGAATCTCTCAGATTTGGACCAATCGTTCGAGCCACAGCTGCACATTTTCTTTCTTTTTTTACTTTTTTCTTCCTCTCCCATCATTCATAACAATGCATTCTCTTTCAATGATGCCTTGGAACAATAAAACCCAGGAACAATCCAGGCCAGGCTGAAGGAAGGTGGGCTGACTGCCATAAAACATCCTCGTTCTGACACAGAGCCATGGCCACGTCACATTCCCACCGCACGGTGAGATGCACAGTAGAGGTTTGCGTGGACCACAAGGCACATCCCTTGGTTATCAGCTGTGTTTTGGAATGACACACAGGAAGAGTGTGTCCAGCAGGTCTAAGAAGGTGATCCTCCCCCTCCACTCTGCCTTGGTCAGGACCCACCTGGAGTATTGGGTCCAGTTCTGGGCTCCCTGGTATAAAAAAGACAGGGACCTCCTGGAGAGAGTCCAGAGAAGGGCTACAAAGATGATTAAGGGCCTGGAACATCTCCCCTATGAGGACAGGCTGAGAGAGCTGGGACTGTTCAGTCTGGAGAAAAGAAGACTAAGGGGGTAGGTCCCCCCTTATTAATATATTTATTAATGTTTATAAATGTTTATAAATATCTTAGGCATGGGATGCAGGGGGAATTGGCCAGCCCCTTTTCAGTGGTCTGTGGGGACAGGACAAGGGGCAATGGCTGTAAACTGGAGCACAGGAAGTTCCACACCAACATGGGAAGAACTTTTTCCCAGTGAGGGTGACAGAGCCCTGGGACAGGCTGCCCAGGGAGGTGGTGGAGTCTCCTTCTCTGGAGATATTCAAGACTCCTCTGGACGCCTGTCTGTGCAATATGAGCTGGGGAGCTGCTTTGGCAGGGGGGTTGGACCTGATCATCTCTCGAGGTCCCTTCCAACCCCTACGATTCTGTGATTCTGTGGTTCTGTGACTTAGCCTTCAGCTGAGGACTTGGAGAGAAGGCTTATCCATGAAGGAGAAGGTGGACCGGACAAGCTTCCTCTGGACCCAGACCTGGTGATGGAAGGAGATAGTGAGAGACAGGTTTCTACAGCATGTGCCTTTTGCTTTATGTCACTCTGCCCATCAGGGATAGACAAGACTTGGGTGGATTGGTGCTTTCCCTCTGTCTCTAAGGTCTGCTTCAGGGCCCACACTGACAGCCACAGAGGTCATGGCTTTGTTTTCTACAGTAGGAACCTACCATGAGAAGCAGTCCGTGGTATGAAGGGGTTAGCCTACAGAGGCTTTCGCATTGGGAGCTAAAGGAAAAGGGGATGCACCTGCCTGCAGGTCTTAGTGGAAGAGTTTTTAGGCTGATTTACTCCTGCTGTGTTCAGGCTGGAAAGCCACCAAGCAGCTCTGCCCCTGTGATCAGGGGGCTGTGCCATAAACAGTGAGGGGCAGCAGCACCAGACAGTTTGGGCTGCATTTGCCTTAGTGGGAAACCGGATCTGGTGTAAAATGCAGGACACAGGGATGACTGAAGACGGTCAGCTCCCAAAATATACCAGGCCGAGCACCCTGCCCTGCACAAGAGCCAGCAGATGCTCAGGAAGCAATACAAAAATAGAGCAAACGTGTTTATACTTCCCAAGAGCACTCCATTTCCCCATCAGTCTGAGACTTGGGAACCTCCAGAACTGTAGGTACCATCTCTGCATTCAGTAGCCCTTCATGGATTCCTCTTCCATCAACTTGGTTTACACCCTCCTGAACCAATGAGAACTTTAAATATCCCCCCCCAGCCCTGTACACTATGGCAAGGCGTGCCACAGCTAAAAACTCCTTTTGTTTATTTTGAACTTGTCACTTGATAGCTTCCTTTGAAGATCACTCTCTTCCTTTGAAGAGCACTGAATAATGTGAACAGCTGTTCCCCAGTCACGCCACTCTTCCCATCATGAAACTCAGTCATATTTCTTCTTCAGTCTTTTTTTTTTTTCTTCCAACATAAAAAAAAAAAGAAAGTCTTAATCTATTCAGTCATTCCCTGAATGGAGGCCCTTTCATGCCTTTGATCATCTTCAATTGCATTCCTCTGTAACTTTTCTATTTCCTCTGTATCATACTGGAGGTTGGTGAACCGGGGCTGCACAGTGGTATTCAAGAGGTGGGAGCCCACAGGTTTATACAGCAGCATAATGATTCCCTCTGTTTTGCTCTCCTCCTTCCCTAATAATTCCTAGCTTTCTGTTTGCTTTTTTTTGTTGTTTTTGATTGTTACTGAGCATTGAGCTGACATTTGCATAGAGCTATCTATTATAACATGAAGATCTGGCTCCCCAGTGGAAATAGCCAGCTCAGAGCCCATTATTCTGTATGTAAAGCCAGGATTGTCTTTTCCCATGCGCATCACTTTACATTTATCTACATTGGATTTCATCTGTGATTTTATTACCCTTTTATTCAGTGCCAGGAGGGTCTTTCTGCATCTCTTCACAGTCAGCCCTTTGCCTCAAACACCCTGAGTATCATCTGCAAACTTCTCCTCTCCCTGCTTACTGTTATTTTGACATTATTTATGAATATTTCAAAAGCATGGGACCATGCTTAGGCTAATTTAGCAGCTTCCCCTCTTAAATATGGAGTGCCGGGTCCCAAGGAAAGGGAAGAAATGTCGTTTCCCAAGCTCTTGGGGTGTCACCAGAGATCAGTCAGTGCTTCTGCAGCCTTCCAGTACCTGAAGGGAGCTTATAAGCAGGAGGGGATTCAACTTTTTAAAAGGGCAGATAATGGCAGGACAAGGGGGAATGGATTAAAACTAAAGGAAGGAAGGCTTAGATTAGATATTAGGGGGAAGTTTTTTACAGAGAGAGTGGTGAGGTGCTGGAACAGGCTGCCCAGAGAAGTAGTGGATGCCCCGTCCCTGGAAGTGTTCAAGGCCAGGTTGGATGGGTCCCTGGGCAACCTTGTGTAGATGCAGGCCTGGAGGTTGGTGTCCCTGCCTGTGGCAGGGGGGTTGGAGCTCTATGATCCTTGGGGTCCCTTCCAACCCAGACCATTCTATGGTTCTATGATTCTATGATTCTATGATTCTATGTTTCTGTGATTCTGGAGATGGATGATACAGTGCCTAATCGACACCTCTCCCTCTCCCTTTGCACAGATAGATGGCAAGGGTAGTGTCGCTTGCTGGGATGTGTGTGTGCACCCTCCAACAGACTAGATGGGACCAGCACAAAGCCCGGTGGTGGCTCTTTCTCCAGGGCTGTAGCTGGGCCCTGGTGCAAAGAGGCATGCAGAAGTCCTGGGGTCTCAGGAGAGGAGATGGAGGGGAAGCAATAGATGGCAAAGCCTTTCTCTGTGAAAACCTTTGCACGCAAAGTTATGAGATGTCACTTTGAATGAATACAGGCTAACTGGCAACTCTTCCTTGCAAAAAGCCCCAGGGCAGACTGTCGAGCTTGCCCAAGGGACCCCAAGGCCAGAGTCGGATGAGGAGCCACTGTCCACAGGAGGAGAGCATGACGGTGATGGGGAGACAGCTGCCCTCTGCCCAGACAAGGTGAGATCCAGCCAGTCCATTAACAAGAGATCCAGAGATCACCAGTGACGAGCACTTTTTCAGTGGTGGTTTTTTCACCACAACCTGCAACACACTCCAGTGGGGGCAGGGGGCAACAGCGAGTTCTGTTGGGGGCATCCTTGTTTGGGGAAAGAGCCTGGAAAGTTGCTGCTGCTATTTGTAGGCTGAGCAACACTCCAGTGCCAATGGTGAGCACAAAATTAATTTGAAGAGGGAGAAAGCAGGTGAGAAAGCAAACAGCTTTGGTGGAGGGTTCCACGTCCCTGTCCAGTGGTGCACCTCAGAGCTGCAGGATCATATGGTGTGAGTTTCCTCCTTCTCCTTTTCTTGTCACTTTGTTTACAGCCAGGTAGTGCAAGCTTGCCTTCCAGAAAAGGCAAGCTGCTCCCAGAAAAAAATGCTCTGTGGAGGTGGTTTGACATTCTGCAGCTGGGAGGGGTGAAGGGAATAGTGTATCTCCTCTCTGATAATGAAGCAGAAATTGCTCCAAAGGGCAGAGGCTCTCCCCTTTAAGAGACTTCAGCTTGACCATCAGAAAACCAGGGCCCATTTGATGACACAAGGAAAGAGCAGGCATCAGTGACTCGGGCACAAAGTGTCTCCTCAGCTGTGAGACCTGTGTCTCCTGGGGAAAAAAAATAAATAGTGCATATCCATGAAAAAAACCCCACCCTGGTTTCACAGATCCACAAAACAAAACAGAAAGTTGAGAGAAGACCAGTGGCAAACCCCCTGATACTGCAGCCATCAGCCCTCTCCTCAGCTGAGCAGGGAAGGTGCTTGGCTACCTTAAACATGAAGGCTGAAGTCTCCGTTTCCATCCCAGCCATGCCTCTGCCGGCTCCAAGGACTGAAGCTGGGGGTCTGGCCAGTGGCAGGGGCTCCTCAGGTGTGGCTGAGGGTTTCAGCTGTCTCTTCACCCCTTGCTTGCTCAAGGGTAAGGTTTGGGTTTTACCCTTAGTTTGAGTTTTACCCTTTTCTTTTTTATTGTCCCTCCACCCCACTGAGGGTGGAGTGAGCAAATGCCTGAGTGGTTGTTTTAGCTGCTGGCTGGGTGAAACCACAACATTCATGAAGCTGATGCTCTATTTCCTTTGTCTTTTGAGGAAACCACCTGGATGGAAGAGTCTGCACAGTGCACCTTTTGCAGTGCTCCTGAAAAGCCAATCCCAACAGTGGAGGATCTGAAGGAACAACCCCAGGAAAATGTGAGCCTGCCTGTACTGTGTGAGCTTGCCTGTGATGTGAGTTTCTTCCTGGCAAAAGGGAGAGTGACCACCCCATGGCAGCAGCAGCAGGGGGTGAAGGGGAGACAGACAGGTAGAGGAGCTGAAGGGTGAGGAGGTCCCTGGTCCACCCAGGTGCCTCATGCCAGCTCCACTGCTCCTAATTGGTGCTGTACTACACAGCTCTTTTGCTGCAGGAGATATAAGGAAGAGTTTGTTGCTGTCATCCAAGAACTGATGAGCAAAGATGAAGCGGAGGAACAGCTGGACATTGCTCCCCATTCTGACCCTTCTCAAGATGAGCTGAGGAGCAGCATCAAGGAGAAACTGCTGCAGCTGTAAGGAACCAAGGAAAACTGGCCCAAGGCCCTAGCAGGAGGAGGGAAGTCCCATCACCATGTCCCTTCACTCCGGTCCCAGGGAGTTTCACTGGTGGGAACCTGTTTGTGGTGTTGTGGCACTGCTGCCCACATGCACCAAAAGGCAGTGAGGCTTCTTCATGTCAGTGGCACAAAAGTGCCACTGGTAGGAAAGATCCATCACCTGCCCTGGGTGGGACACACTGAGCAGGAAACAACACTGAATGGGGCTGTTAGGTGTTGGACCAGAATGGTTCACTGCTGCCAAGGCAGTACGTGCACGAAGGTCCTCATGCAGCTCATCTTCACTGCAGTGCTCTCAGAAAGTGTCTTGGTGGCTTGCTGAGGAACAGCCAGAGCTGAGGGTTCAGCAGCCATCAGCTCCTTCATCTCAGCAGTTTTGGCATCAAAGGTTTGACGTTTGCAGATTGTTAAGCTTCCTTATAAAGAAGGATGAGGCCACATGCTTTCCCAGAAGGCAAAAGATTTTCTGAAGTCAAACCCTAGGTAACTCTTCTCTCCCAAGAGACCCTGAAGGCATCTGACCACATCCAGGGCTTCTGTCCCATTGCACAGCTGCTGGACACCTTCCCACCACAGCTGCTTCAGTCCCCACACCCAGTTGCCTTCATGGACACGGACTTTGTGACTTCCCAACCTCCTCCCAGGCTGATCAGCAGCAGAAGGGTCTAACTCCTCATTCACCCCTTTGGGGACACATCTTTCCCAGGGCACACCACTGGTGCCCATGGCTGGGGCACACTGTCCTCACCCAGGTGGGCACAGAAGGGGCTGCATCACTTGAGTTATTGATGCTTTGTTGCTGTTTGCCCTTTTCTCCCACCATTTGGATCCTTTGGGGTCTGACTTGGAAGTGCCATCATGTCTTCATGGCAGCAACAGCACATGATGAAATTTCTCTTGGGTACAGAGGGTCAGTCCAAGGTTTGGTTGGCACTCGGGCCTCCAGCTAGGACCTGGTTTGAGGCTTTTGGGAAGGGTCTGTCTCCAGACTGTGCAGGGGCCAGCAGCATACATGGTGTGAAGCACTTGGTCCCACCAGCCACAAGCTGAGTTTCGCCCTGAGGGACCGGACTGACAGTCAGGGGCAGTATGTGCAGGTGATGAGCTGTATGGGCAGGATGCCCCAAGTTCTGGGACTCACCTCACCATCCCCAAGCCTTCCCCTGTCACCTGCAGCTCCCCTAGAGCAAAGGGCAGGGAATGGGCATTTCTACTGCAAGATTCATTAGCTTTGCAATGAGATGAATCTCCCATATCTCTTCTTTGGCTATAAAAGCCATCTGTGGTGACAATCTCATATGCAGGCATCTGCATTGCTTCAGGTGAATCCTGATATAACATCCCATGGTACTTCTTTTTCCCCTTAGATTATGTGGGCAGTGTCATTAGCCAGCAGTTCAATCTTATTTTTAACTTCCCATTTTTTATTTTAGGTTGGATGAAGGGGGATTTGAGAACTACAAGGAAATGTTTCAGCAGTATGTGACATTTCTTGCCTGTAAGTACCTTTTCTAGTGAGTTGCTGTGATTTCTGGGCTTGACTTGAAGCCAGAAACACACAGTAGCTTCAGTGCACCCAGAGAAGAAGCAGAAACTGCAGCCCTTTGTGCCATAAAAGGTGTCATAATCCCAATTTCGAGTGGCCAGGGACTTCCATAGCTTCTCAAATCACAGGTCTGCCCACAAGGCCTGTGATCTCCAGGCCATATGTCCTCTGGTTGAGAGGTAGGAGATGGTAAGGAAAAGACTTCCTTCACATGAGCCAGCAGTGTGCTCTTGCAGCTCGCAAGGCCAATGGGATCCTGGGCTCCATTAGAAGAGGGGTGGCCATCAGGGACAGGGAGGGGATTGTCCCTCTCTACTCTGCCCTCGTGAGGCCCCATCTGGAGTCCTGTGTCCAGATCTGGGGCCCCCAATACAAGAAAGATGTGGAACTGTTGGAGAGGGTTCAGAGGAGGGCCACGAGGATGATTAGAGGGCTGGAGCACCTGCCCTACAAAGAGAGGCTGAGGGAGCTGGGCTTGTTCAGCCTGGAGAAGAGAAGGCTGCGGGGGGACCTCATTGCAGCCTTCCAGTACCTGAAGGGAGCTTATAAGCAGGAGGGGATTCAGCTTTTTCAAAGGGCAGATAATGGCAGGACAAGGGGGAATGGATTAAAACTAAAGGAAGGAAGGTTTAGATTAGATATTAGGGGGAAGCTTTTTACAGAAAGAGTGGTGAGGTGCTGGAACAGGCTGCCCAGAGAAGTAGTGGATGCCCCGTCCCTGGAAGAGTTCAAGGCCAGGTTGGATGGGGCCCTGGGCAACCTTGTGTAGATCCAGACCTGGAGGTTGGTGTCCCTGCCTGTGGCAGGGGGGTTGGAGCTCTATGATCCATGGTGTCCCTTTCAACCCAGACCATTCTATGATTCTATGATTCATGCCTAATTCGTCCTTTGCTATAAGTACTTATCAGCTGCTCATGGGCCGGACATTTCATTGCTTTAGGCAAGGAGATCCCTTACATCTCTTAGAAAAGCCACCCTGCAGTGTGACAGAGCCTACCCCACCCTGAAGCATGACAGATCCTACCCCATCCTAGTTAGGTTAGATTTACCTTTTCCACTTATTCCTACTCAAACAAGGCGTAACACACAAAACCTCCTCAGTTCCTCCCTCCATTCTCCCTCTTTTCCAAACAATCCAGGCAACAAAGCTGCATAACCTTCTCCTCAACAACCACCTTCTAAATGGCTCTTTCAGGGACAGAAATCTCATTCAGACTCTCGAAACAGAATGAATGTGCTCCCAGACTGAAAACTACCCCTTTCAAAAAGCACAACCTGACATCAACACCTCTAGAAAACCTGCTGGAGCTGAGCAACGAGTCTGTTGCAGTGCATTTAAAGGTGAGTGTAGCCTGCTGGATCTCTTCTCTTTGCTTTTAAGGCAACAAGGGATTGTAGAGAGCCCTGTAGTGTTGGGTCTGCTCATGCCCTGTGGGAGTCCTGCAGGTCCAGTCAAGCACATTTAGGTATCTATCTCCTATGAGATCTGGACAAGATCCTGATTCAGCAAAACATGAAGATGGATATTGGGGGATGCACCAAGTTGATGGGACAAACCAGCTTGTGGCTGTTTGAAGATGGACTTAATTGGGTGCCCATGGCTGAGGCAGAAAACTGAGTCTGGTGTCCTTGCAGTTTTACTGAGCTGGTGCCCATGCATGAAGGGCTTAGCTTATGGAGTATACAATGCAGCTTGAAGGTTGAACACCACCAGTCAGTGATCACACCAACCAAAGCCTTAGACCCTGGTCTACCTTCCATATCTTTCATCCCTCTTACCCACCAAATCAGGCTGCTTTATCCAAAATGCCTAGCAGGGCCAGATCCAGGCTCCTCAGCCAGGAGTCACCTGGGGGACTGCCCCCAGTCCCAGGCCACGACCTAGTCCAACAACCTAATAGCACAGCCAAAAGCTTTACAGGGTCCAGGCAACAGTAGGATTGTCACTGCTGTGCCCAGCAAGAGATGTGGTGTTCTGGGTTGTGCCCTCCATGCCAGGTGCCACAAGAAGCAGCTCCTTGGGGCCTGTTGTCCCAGCCCCAGTGACCCTGGGAAGGCAAGCAGAGACTGGGGGCCTGTCCCACCGGTCAGGGACCAGACAGGACTCCTGCCAGCTCAGCCACCCCGCAGCAAGGCTCCTCTCTTCCCTCCCCGCTCTCTCCTCTCTTCCCTCCCCTCCCCAAAGCAGAGCACACTGCAGCTCCTGCAGGCACACAAGAGAATTACCTGTGATTTATCACACAGTCGGTGGTTTTGTTGGCTCTTTTATTTTTGACACAGAAGTGCATTATACTGCTTTCCCCTCCTGAAATATAGGGGTAGCAAACCCTCCTGCCCAGGATTGTCTGGCTTTTTAGCCTCATAAAAAGCCCGGAAAAAAAATGAAAGCAGAAACAAAATGGGCTGTTTGTTGGTTTTATGTGTGTGTGTGTGTGTGTGTGTGTGTGTTCCTCTCCACACCTTACAGCCAGGAAGCAACTCTTAGCTATTCTGCAGAGCCAAAGCGTGCATCTTCAGGTTATAAATCAGCACCACAGGTATGGCTGGATCCAGCCACTTCCCGTGGACAAACTGCCTCCAATCAGGGAGCTGCTGTGGACCAGTCCCTCTGCTCCCCACAAAGGACAAAAACCAAGCACAGCCCCTTTCTTCCCATGGGAATGAGCTGCTGCTTGTGATGATGATGTTAAAAGGGAACAGCAAGGTCTCCCTGCTGTCCCCCCCCCAGCCCCCCTTCCAACCTGGTCCCGGTTCTTCCCAGTGAAGCAGGCGATTTTGCTCTGGACTGCTATTAGAAAGCACTAAACCCAGCTCCCTCCTAACACCGGGAGCTAAGCCCTTAGCCAGGAAATGTTGCTGTTTCTCTTGTCAGGACATTGCAGGATGAATGACCCGTGTGTCTGATGGAAAGAAGGCTCTGGGCAAATTCCATCCTAGGAGAGCAGCTAATAGCAGAAGGAGGGCTGAGCTCTGCACACGGGACATGGAATTCAGGGTGGGATTCCCTCAGCTGTTTAAAAGGATCTCATTAAAAAGCAAGCAAGCAAACAAACAAAAAAGCAAGGCGAGGTGGAAAGTGCAGAGTGTGAGTGTGGCTTGCCAGTGCCTGGGGTTGGTAGTGGTGTGGGGAGAGGGAGGCCTGGGGCAGAGCATCCCTGTCCCCATGTCTGGGCAAGCATGCCCGCAATGCTCCCCCCCCACCCCAGTTCCCCCTCCTGCCTCTCACCTCCCTGGGCTTGCTCCTACAGCACTGCCGTTCTGAGCCCGTGCGGCGATGGTATCCCGACGGACAGACGTTTTTTCTCCTGCTCCCAGATGGAAGTGGCCAGGTTTAGTATCCAGCAGCAAAGGGCAGTTGGGTCTGGGGGCAGCCGTGGGAATGCCCCGCATCGGGATGGGTCACCGTGACCTTCTTCACTGGGGGTAGCCTGCCTCAGCCTCCCAGGCTGGCTGGTGCCACTCTTGTAAAGAAACAAGGAGCTGGTTGCTTTGGGATTGACTGGCCAAAGGAGGGACAGGTGGGGCTCGGGTCCCTTCCCCCCAAACACTGTCCCATGACAGTTTTCTTCCAGAGCAGGTTTTCTGAGGGCTTTCTATGGGCTCATCTTTCCTTAATTGATTCTCAGCTACCCTTCAGGCAAGGTGGCTGTTCTCATCATGTTCTCTGAGGAAGCCCTGTTCACCTACTGCATCCTAGAGGACAGCAAGTACCCAGAGGTCAGGGCTGTCTTCGGGAGCCACGGCCACGGGGGCTGCTTCCACCCTGACGGACGACTCTGGTAAGCACAAGCCCAGAGGTGACACCAGGTTCCAGCTTGGCCCCAGCCCATCCTGGTGGCACCCCAGGGCTTTGAGGCATGCTGAAAGTATCTCCTTTTTTGGTTCCAGTTTTATTTTTCTACATGAAAGTTCATGAAAAGGAGGGAGGGCTGTGCTGCAGCCCATCAGAGCAGTGGCTTCTCAACACTGTGCATCAAGGTGCCCAGTGCAGGCAGCGTGCAAGGCATGAGGGCACTTGGGGATCACCCCATCTCCATTGGCAGTGGCATCTGCCCAGAAACCTTGGCATGAGGATGTTTGGCCATAAGGACATAGAGGTGTCTTGGCTCCATTATAGTGTGGGGATTAGGGCACATCTTTACCAGCTTCTCATAGAGCCCCAGGTGGCCAAGCTGGAAATGCACAGGCTTACTATCTGCACTTAAGGGCAAACCTCCATCGCTGGAGTAGGTTAGCTCTAGGTCAACATTGCCTTTGGTTTGTTTCTCATATCCAGTGAACGTACCTCTCCAAAGAATGACTTAGGTGACTGATTTCCTGCAGTGAAAGCTATAATATGAGATGACTGATGGCTTTCAGTAAAAACTGTCGGCATTCAAGCCATCAAACACTAATTTTTGACACATCCCCCCCCAGGTCTCCAATGTTTCCCTTCAGAAAGCTGGCAACTGGGGGAATCAGTAAATCCCATCTCAATTTTACAAGTCCTCCCTGTGTTGAGACTAATTAATGGACATCTTAAATGTCTAACTCGCTATTACAAATCATTTTAAATAGCTTTGGCAATAATGCCTCCATCAGACTCCTGCAGTCCTACCATTTGCCTGCAGACACACTGGTCTTTCATCCATCATGCAGCAGCAAGGATTTTACAGCCCAGCACCAAAGTGATCCCTAGCAGTGCTGAACCATCACCAGCCCTACCATGGGGCTCTCCTGGTCCTGCTGGACCACGTGCTCCCCATCAGGATCAGCCACATGCCGGCTGCTGGCTTGCCACAGAGCTGGGGCAGGCTGGTACAACCCTCACAGCCTCTCCCACAAATTAAGGTCAGTGCTAAATGGCCACTCTGATATTTATAAAAAGAATATGGTGAGAGGAAAGCAGAAAACCAACAGCCTGTAGGTAAGTCGTCTGTCCCACATACGGACCGGTTCAGGCTTGCCTGTGGCTGGCGCAGTGGCACATTGCAACTGCAAAGTTACATTCCTTTTGCTTTCCCTGTGTTTGCTGCTCTTTCTGAGCTGCAGCACAACCCAATGCTGCAGGAGGCTGAGCCGCCTTTGCAACCCCAGGGAGAAACAACTTCTTCACGCTTAGGCAGGAGAAACTCAACGTAACACACACCATGAATGGTAAAACTCCCTTTGTGCTGTGGCTCGGGGATTGTTCCAGCACCCAGAGCCACCTACCCAGGCTGCCACGGGGATGAGGGGTATTGTTTCATACCTGTATGCTGCAAAATTGGGGTGGTTTCCCTCTCCATGTTGGATTTCTCTTTCCTTTGGAGTTTGGCAAGGCCATTTCCCAGCCACACACACGCACGTGTGGAGGACCTGGTTTTTTAGCGTAAGAGTTGCCAGAGCAAAAGAAACTACCATGTCCAGGGTCTTCCAGAAGATGTAGACATGCAATAAGAAGAGGGGGCTCACACAGAGCCCATGCTCCATCCAGGGATTTGCTCTGCCCTTAAGGTAACTCATTGCTTTCCCAGGAAGGAGTCAATTTCTGTAGCTTGCTTTTACGGTAGGACAAAGACTATTCCCAAAGACCTGATGCAGCAGGTCCCAGCAGTATATCTCAGGTGGCAAAAATAAGTTTTGTCCAGTTGCAGACAAAAGATGGAATTTGGGATGAGAAATGCGTTGGCTCTGGATTTATCCTGCTTCACATTTGTCCCCAGGGTTACCCTGGACCCCTGCACTGGACTCTGCTTGGACCGGGCAGGGGTCAGCCAGAAGCGCTGGAATTGGCATGACTTCAGCCACCACGTGCACAGCCCTCCCTTCCAGTCCCTCACCACGAAACTGAACGGCCACATCACTGTCAAGATCCTGGCTCAGGATCAAATTGACCTGTTGTTCAGCAGCTGCAGCAGCCGCATCCGCTTCAACGCAGGGTCCCGGCTGAAGGTGAGCGCTTGCTGTGGGAAGCCCTGCCCAGCCAGCTCCTGCCTGCCAGCAGCAGCAGGGAAACCACCCAGAGCAGAGAAGCTCCGGGGTGCTGCTGCATGGGACCAGTCACAGATACTCAGGTAGAAAAAAGAAAAAAAAGAGAAAAAAAAAAAAATCACTGTCTCATTCAAAAGCAAATTTCCTGCCCCTGTGAATCTTAATGAAATTCTCTCTCAGGAAAGCGTTTAGATAAGATTGAAATGCTGTCGCTGAAGGGTAAGAACAGCACGTCTCACAAATTCATTTTGGAACACTATTTCTTTTCAAAACATTTATATTAAATGTCAATAGAAACACAAAGCTCCTGATTTTATCTAAACAGCGTTTCACTTAACATGAAACAAGAATCTGAGGAGTGCCAGAAGCCTTTGGTATTGGTTATCATTCAGGTTTCCCACCTCTGACCCTGCCCGGGATGTGGAAATGATGTTCTGGCCAGGTTTAGTGCCAGTGTGACTGTCCCAGCCTACCCATGGGCATCCCTGTCCGCTGCTGGATGCAAGCACAAGTGGTCAGCTCTGACACGTGGGTGACACACTGCCAGGAGCTCACACTCGGTTGGAGACTGTGGCCCAAGGGTGAAGGCTCTGTTTCCTGGATGCCTGCACAAACAGAATGCTGGCAGCCTACCATAGGTGGCCCCAGATGTATTGCTAATGGACACAGACATCAGGGGGAACCTATTCAGAAAGGCAACAATGACCCAAGTTCACAACATAGAGCTTTAGGCACCTAATTTTGCATCCCCAAAATTCAGACCTCTCAAGACTCATTGCTACGTTTGGTAAGGAAGTCATCTTCCTTGTCACCTAACTCTGGGCAGCCCACCACCACCAAAGGCAGCTAGAGACGTGCGTTTAGCTCCATAGTCCCCTTGTCCATGCACTGGGAGAGGATCACCTCCCAGGGGAAGCCATAGGGTTAGTGTGCTCTGTGGGCACGGGGGGAGAGGGCAGCCTGGACATGCCGCACGGGTAAGCTTGAAAGGTTGGCTTACAGAGAACGCTTTCTCACCCGGCCTCCCTTCAGATGTTCAGCATTAATGCTCTTGGCTGCACACGGGCTCTCTTTGCAGTTGAAAGACCCAGAGACAAGTCACCTACTCAAATGGCCAGACAGCGAAGAGGAGCTTTTCCTTCAGGCTAAGAAGATTCAGCTCAGGAGCCTGCTGTCAAAAATACAGACAGAGTTGCAACGCTTTAGGCAACCCCCCTCTCAGTGACATCACTCCTGTTTCACCATCTTCTGTCCACACCAGGTACTGAAACGAAGATATTAAGACTCACAGCAAGCAGTTACATCAGCATATCAGATCAGAATTTCCTTCATCAAGGTGGTAACAGTCACTTTGCAATGAAAATAAAGCTCCTTCTTTCAAGCTCACACTGCCTCTCTGCCTGTGCGTCTCGTCCCCGTAACACCAAGCGCCTCTCTTTGGAAAGCTCTTGATGGATCATCATAGGACCAGTGGGGTCATACACCGAGTGAGCGGTACTTTGAAGGAGAAGGGGGCTTCCTTCCTACAGCAGATGAACTGGACTGTGGGAGCTTGTAATACCAAACATGACTGACAAGCTGGCTTTGGGTTGTCAGCATTACACCCAGACAGACACCCATGCTGGGGGAGACGGGACACAGAACAACATCTTGGGTCCAGGGACAATCCGAGAGAGGGAGGACAAGGAGCCTCTTGGATGTCAGGGTTCCAGGTGGAGGTAGATGGCAAGTCCAATGGCTTAGTGGCATGGCTGGCCTGATTTAGTTTTTGTTTGGTCTGTCTATTCAGAGATCTTTGTATCAAAGATCTGATTTGTTTCTCAGTCTTGGCTTGGTTTTAGGGTTCAACAAGAATAAAAATACACAAGGGTAGGAGAAAGCAGCATTCACAAGCACAGGGCTGGATCTACCTGCAGTCACACAGCTGCTTCAGCAGCACAAACTCTTTTTCCCCTTTTCCTGTCCACATCACTTTGTCAACATCAAACATGCATTTTGAGGAAAGGACTACTGGTTTTGCTTGGAAAACAAGCAGCACAGCATAACCTTTTGTGGGCAGTGTTGTTGTACAAGAGGTGTGAATGCCCAGCCACAGCTTTGGCACTCACTTCATTTATGAGATACACAATCCAAAGGGCCAAACCTCTCCAGGAGACTCTGAGCCCAACAGAAGCAACGGTCACACAGCACTGCCCCATCAAAGTCGGACTGAAGAACTCTACAAAAGGAGGAAAAACGCTCCTAGGCTAGTTCATTCAAATGGCAAAGCCAAAGGGTGAAGGGAAGCTTCAGGCTGATATTCCAGGGCACAAACCACAAGCCTTCGGCTCGGCTGATGCATTTCTACAATACCAGAACAGTTCATTGTATTTCTACAATGGCCAGAACGGTACGAGGGAATGAGAAACTATGGACAGATGAGTCTGTGAGTAACCAGGCAACAAGAACAGCTACCAAATACAGTAATGCCTGTCACTCGTGCCACCAGGGCCCAAGTTTTCTCATAGCAAAAGCCAATGAGTTACAGTATGTTCTTGTACTACAGTTGCCTTTTCTTCCCCCAACAGACCTGCCAGCAAAGAGACCGCTTAGTCACACACCATCTTTTGTCAGTAAAGAAAATACAAATTTACTTTTATTGTAACCATGAAGAGGCATTACTTCAACAATTAGCTGTACATTCAGCACTCAGGTGTACATCCGTGCCAAATAAGGTCAGTTCTCTCACTCCTAGAAAAGAACGCCCCTCAACGACGCGCTGCCTGTGATTACAGGATGTTTATTGTCTCTGTATTACAGTTTTCTTGACAGACAAGCCCCAGGATACAGAATAAAGCTTTACTCTCAGACCAAAATATGAGGCAACATTTTTTTATTTAAAAAAATTAAAAACAGCAAGTTTCTAGTCAGATAATATAAAGCATCTTAAATTAATCTTCTGAAAGTATTTACACTATTTGTAAACGTAAATATCTGAAACTGTACATGTTTAAACAAATGTTCCTTTAGCAAACAGGCTGTATAAACTGATTGCTCTTCTAATCTTTCCAGACAGCTGCCCTAGAGCTGCCTGGGTACTCTAAGAGAGAAGAAGATCCCAAGCACAAGAGTGACTATTGCAACAGTTTGCCCTTCGTGTCTTTTCTGTACAACATCTGTATTAAGCCAGTGCCAGCTCAGTACAGCAACCATGCAGCCCCTCTGTAAAACTTTATAAAAAACAAATATACATATGATACAATGCACTGGGCAGTATTTTACAGCCTGAATTTTTACATAAGTAAAAAGAAAGGGCAAGTTTTCTTCCTTGTTAGCTCTTTTAGTCGAATTTAAGGAGACATGTAAGGGCCTACGAGTACCATTTATGGACCTCTGCACCACTCTGCTGCAACGCTCCTCGTGGCAGCTTTAAATCCCACCATCCCAGCCTCCAACCATGTGATTCACAACAGGAAAGGTATTAAATTGAGACACAACTGATGTGCATGGAAACTCCTGCGTATTTAAAACCACAGAACAAGCTTTATAAATAAGTTAAAAACCCTCCACGTTAAGTCACCACATCTTTTCTTCTGCAGTGCTGCACAACAGAGACTCACAGATGGAGACACCTTAAACCTGCTTGTAGTGTTTCATTCAATTAATGGCCAAGTGTTTCATTCAATTAATGGCCAAGTGTTTCGCGTTCGGCTCTCCGAAATAACGACCAGTTTATGCACACCAAACACTGTGCATTGCTGACCAGTTACCAAGTGCTATCCCCCTCTCACAATGCTGATTTGACAGGCTTGCACATTTAATTTTTGGCATCCCCACACCCCCTTATTAGCACTTACTCCAGCACGCAAAGGCTGCACAAGTGCCAGTCCCCACACTGGATGACGCGGTGCCACCATGTGATCTTGGGTGAGGCCAAAACCCAACTCTAACCTAAATCCAAACGCCCGAGGATCTCAAGGCTAAGCTTTGCAGCAAAGGCATCTGAGAACATATAGCTCCCTCAGAAGAACAGACATTGTATTGCACAGCTTTCCATCACAAATCCCAAGGGACTGAGATTCTTTGCGTGGAGGAAGGTTAGGCCTCACAGCTCCCAGTCACAGCAGCGTAAGAAAAACAGCTTCACACGTGGGAAACAGGTTTTTTCCCAACTATGATCCTCTGAATTATGCTCAAACACGTGATGGATTACCAGGAATTTTTGGGAAGTTAAAGAAGAATCAGAGCATGCCTGCTTAAGTCAAATCCTCATATCAATGTGCTCATCTCCAAGCCTCCTACGTACCTATCGCCTCTCCCGTCTGACTCCCCGTGCTTTATTTCCAGCGTTACCTTTGAAAGTGAGGCTTTCTTCACTGCACCCATGCTTACTACAGGAAAGCAAGAAAGGCTGTTACATTAAAAAAAGCCCCAGGATTTCAACTCTGGAAACATCTGGATAAGGCAGTAACTGAGCTTCTGTAAGAGTGATCAGCGAAGGGTATTTTGTTTCCCCCACTTCTCCTGCCAATGAACAGGAAGATCTCTAACAGATCCATAAAACTGGGGGGAGGGGGGGGGGTTTCTCTTTTTTTTTTTTTTTTTTCCTACAAGAGGGGAAAGCAGCCTGGAAAAGTTTTGATGCAGACCAGACTGCACAGTGGGATTCTTCATCTACTTCAAGCAAATGTCTTCACATTCCCTTCACTGCCTGGCATTCAGCTGAAGCTTATTTTAAGCAGCCTCGCTGTCGGGCTATTTGGACATCGACAGAAGTAAGTTCACCTGAAAGACAAAAGGCAAGCCTACATTAGAACAGCTAAGTTCCAGAACTGATGTGTGATATGTCACCCTTTAGACAGGATTCCTAGGAAGCATGTAGTCTTAGACAAATCAGGAGAACACAGCTACACAGCAACTGGCCGGAATTTCCAGCCAAGTATCTGCTCACAGGCTTTTTAAAAGGCCACTGTTGGTCATGCTGAGTGGCCACTTCAGCAGCCACAACCTACTGTATTAAAGTTTGTAAAATGACTTCATATGTTGTCAAGAAACTCCAAAAAATATGTGCACTAGCAAAACACATTCAGGGTCATCTTAGATGTCTGAAACACATTTGGGATCCTTCGCAATACTCGTTTCCCACAGATTACAATGTGGCTTCCCACACACTTCAGTCTGTAGGACAAGTGATCCTAAGGATGACCAGACAGACAATTATAGGAAGCCATCTCCTCTAGGACAACTCCATCTCCTTCCAGGATGTCAGTCCTACTCTGCTCCAGGATAGTTACCACACATCCTGGTGGCCACACTTCCTGCAGGCAATGTCCTCCGATCCATAAACTAGATTATTTAAGTTTTGGCACCTTGGGATAATCATGATTCTCTCCACATTCCCTGGACCACTAAGGTCAAAGTGAGATTTTTTTCTTTTAAACCTATTTGGCTTCTGTCAGAGCATCCTAATACAGAGAATTCTTAACCCCAATCATCTCTGAGATCAGAGACCTTATTACATAGAGTTACATTTCCATAAAGACCTGCACGTTTTCCCAATGCAATTTACTTCAAATGAACCCTTGTAATTCTTCCTTGTGCTTCCTGAAAGTTGCTTCTTTTTGCATTTGTCAAAAGCATGACTGCCTTCACAGGCACAGGGTGTTTTTTAAAGCATGTTCACTAGTTTTGATCTCTCTCTGAAAAGACAATGCCCAGAAACGGCAAGACTCTGCTGTGATGTTGTACAAGTCAATCCCCAGCAACATCAATCACCTCCTTCAGTTCAAAAAGTCTACTGGATATTCATTAAAAAAAAAAATGAACAAAATGCCCTTTCCACTAAGAGCCTGGAGTTCAGATAAAGCCCTGAGTTTAATCACCCACAATTACAAAAGATAATAAATAAATAAGGATTCCAAACACTGAAAATACTAAAAAGAAAAAAATTAACATTTAGAAAAGCCAGTCACTTGAAAGAGGAACTGATAAAACAGGGATACATACCTGTTCCATTGAGGGACAAGCTATGATCTGAAGATCTTCATCACTAAACTCGTCCTTTAACAAAGCATGGAGTTTCTGGAACATTTGCTGAATGTTACTCTTTTAAAGGAAAGAAGAAAAAACTTAATATAAAAACCACAACACCCACCTCAAACACAAACCAGAATAAGCACAATGTACATGGAATAGCTACTGAAGTCGTCAAGCAGGGAGAAGTGGTTGAGCTTTAAGAGATTTTCTTCTACAACAAGCCCCAAACCAAGAAGGAATCCACATCTGGCTGAGAGATAAGGCCTCCAGCTAAGATGTGCTAAGGTGAAACACAGAGTCCTAAAGACTTCACCCAGAAACTTTAAACTCAAGCTTATTTGGGATTTTTTTGCCAGGTTTACAGTGGATCTCCCATTGAATCTGTATCATCCTCTTTGCCTCCAGTGCTTCTGCCCAAGTGCAATGGATCAAGCCGTACTGGGTTTAGCTGGGACAAAGGTAAATCTTCTTTACAGGAGTTCATACGGTGCTGAGGGGAAGATGTGCAGAGTGACCAGAACCAGTTGCTTCCCTGTAAGCCTGAGCACAGTGCGAGCAGGATGGCTAGCTACTCTTTTTTCCTCAGCTAAACACATCATTGTAAAAGGTATCATTAGATTATTTATTTTATTATTATCATTGTTTCATGTGTCCTTTCCACAGGCTTCTCTGATCAGGGACACCACAGTGACTGCTGCAGTCTGTCCACTATCACAGGTGCGTGGCATCTGTCACACGTTCACTGGACAGACCAGTAGCCTACCATAACTCCACGGATATAAACACACATATATGCACGTGTGTCTCTGTATATACACCTATAAATATATGTATTTATACATTTATATAGATATATTATAGATTTAAGCATGCACACACAGAAATATAAGCTCACCAATCCCACAAGACACGTTTAAAGTCTCCCCCTAAACCAAGGCCCAAGCCCTACAGGGAAACATGCTGAAGCACACCGAGTAATACTCACCCTAACTGGCTTAAACAAGATCAGTTCTGTATCTTTATTGGACAGGTATAATGACATGCTTCGTAGCGTGGAGGGCAGCTTGGTTTTTATTGTCTTGTAAGTGGAAGAGACCAGATCGTTGATCTTTGCTGAAAGAAAAAAGAAAATATGCTTATTAGGCTAAAACAACATTCTGCTAGCTGAAGCCTACACTCCAGGATGTCACCTCCACTTTACTGGGGCTCATCACCACCACAGGGTTGAGTGACAGGTAGAGAATGGGTGACCAGACTGTGCATCATCAACCCATCACATGACCACAACACACTGGAAGAGGCTTTTCTTTTGGGACCAGCTCAAACCTCAGCCCCTTTCTGCAAGCAACCGCACCCTCCTGAGGCTCCTGAAGTTGCAGCCTTCCAGCCCAACAAACCTCTATATACGCTTCCCCCTAGAAAACTCACCTGGAAAAGAAACTGCTAGGGAATAAACTGTGCTAGCAAAGAGAACAGCACACCATGAATTCTCCTTACTGACCACAGGCCATGTCTGCAAGAAGAAAAGCTGCACGGCCGTCTGGATTTTGAATCAACCAGACAGGAATCCACCCTTCAGACAAGACCTTCTTTCTTTCTTGCTAGGTATTTTAATGGTTTTACAAGCTCTTTGCTTAAAGGGCAGGAAAAAAAAATCCATTCACAGCTTTAAATTTCTGAAGTTAAAATGCTATGTTGAATTTTTTTTCCTCCTCGATTTCTACCATATCTGAATTTTCTACCTACTCCTGCTTTCCAAACAAATGACTCCAAAAATAGCAGAAGCTCTGCTCAGATCTGCCTCTACACACATAATTATCTCCAAACAAACATTAGAAATACTCCTGAAGAAGCAGGAGATGTTGAGTAGAAGCTCGAGTTAGCCCTTGAGAGTGCCTGAACCACGAAGCAGCACTGAATTATGAATGAACGTGGCTGGCTTTGCATTCTAAGAACATGGTGCAACAGAAGGTTCCAAGGTACAAATTGGAATAATCAGATTTCCCAGTGTCAACCAGAAGCACAACTCTGGAAGGTGAAGAGCAAAAACAACCCAGGAGCATCTAAACTACTCCAAATGTTCCTACGAAGCATTCACATTTGAATCCCTAAGAGCAGCACAGCTACCGAAAGGGAAGCGAGTCCCAAACGCACAGACAATAAAAGCTTCAACACAGACTCAATTTCCCCTCCAAAAGCAAAAGCTTTACCATAATGTAATCAAACAATTCCTTAAGCTCGTTCCATATGCAGTTGTGGAAATGCTGCTTTCATGCAAGGACAGTCACAGCTTGAGAAGTACTCAAGCCGCTCGTCCGCCGCGCCAATTAAATGTATATTCTGAGGTTCGTCAGCTTTTAGAGGTGTCTTGAGGCATTTGAACTGGCACACAGGTGGACACCAAAGCTGGGATTTTCAAGAAAAAAAGGTAGATAGTTCTTTGGTACTTAGGATTTTTCCAAACCACAGTGCCAGAGTCCAACTTAATCTGGCCACAGCTTTTCAGATTGCTCTGCTGTAGAAGCCGGGCACAGAGACAAACGGCACTCTGAAACGCCCCAGCCCCACGTAACGCAGCTCTGCCAAGGGCAGTGAATGGAAGGGGGTAATTTCTTCCCATCCGATGAGAAGGCTAACACACGTTTCAAAGCAGAAAGCCCTCGTGGCTTTACTAGCCTGCAAGCACCTCAGGGATAACATGAATATAAAACAAATACCTGGTTGTGCCCAAGGCTGCTGTGAAAGGCTGTATTTGGGACCTCCTTGAGTGGCCATTGTTTTCAAAGCAGCGACCTAAAAGAAGTACACGCAACAAAATGATGTTTCTTCCAGTTGAATTTACAATTGCACAAGCCTCTCAGACACTGTGGAATCTCCCCTGCTCTCCCTTCCATGCACCAACTTAACAACACACAGGGGAAGCAGCCTGACAGAAATGTGGTTCAAAATTACAGTCATGATCTCTTCTTGCAAGGAAAATTCAAAATGGGATTAAATTCACAGAGACATTTAGACACCTAGGGATACAAAGAAACCTCAAGAGAGATACATACTTAAGCAAGTTAGTCAAACTCCCCAAATTTCCCATGAATCACTAGGATCACTTGGACAATCTATCAATCTCATGGGGTACCACTGGCCCCCCACCCCAGCATGACAGGCATCAGTAAGTGTCATAGAATCACAGAATGATGTGGGTTGGAAGGGACCCCAAGGATCATAGAGCTCCAACCCCCCTGCCACAGGCAGGGCCACCAACCTCCAGGCCTGCATCTACACAAGGTTGCCCAGGGCCCCATCCAACCTGGCCTTGAACACTTCCAGGGACGGGGCATCCACTACTTCTCTGGGCAGCCTGTTCCAGCACCTCACCACTCTCTGTAAAAAACTTCCCCCTAATATCTAATCTAAACCTTCCTTCCTTTAGTTTTAATCCATTCCCCCTTGTCCTGCCATTATCTGCTCTTTTAAAAAGTTGAATCCCCTCCTGCTTATAAGCTCCCTTCAGGTACTGGAAGGCTGCAATGAGGTCCCCCCGCAGCCTTCTCTTCTCCAGGCTGAACAAGCCCAGCTCCCTCAGCCTCTCTTTGTAGTCCTAGATTCTCAAAACCCAGCAGCTTGTGATGTCCACGCAATGCTGCAGCCCCAATTTCTGAGAGGTCATGCTATAAAACCACTCATTCTCAGTACACAAGGATCCAAATCACACTTTTCATTTTCCAGAAGCAATAGATCCTGCTGTGTTCTTCTCAAGATGCCTAGAAATCCTGAGCTCTAGAGCAGGTTCTAGAAAGAAGCGTTCTGTGATTCCTTTTTTGTGCCTATTCCCCAGAACACCTCATCTTTCTGACTGTCTTTTATCAGGACTTTGTCACAAACAGGACTTGGGAGGGAAGTCCAGCGAGGTGCTGGCTTCCCATAGAACATGCTGAGAACAGAAGCTTTTAACACACTTCACAGACATACTCTAACTCCTCCCTCAGGAACACACATGACCCAAGATCATTTTTGAAGGCTTTACAAATTCAGTCAAGGTACAAGTCTTCCCACAAACACAAGAGCTCCTGCCAACTTTCACAGACCTGCTTCAACTCAGTGAAACACTGAAGCTTCTTGAACACAAGGGCTGCTTTTAAAAACAAACTACATCATATTCCTTTAATCTGTTGATCTCAAAAATGCCTCGAAAACTGTTGTTGGAATGTAAAGGGAAGCGCTGCCTTTTAACAGGAAATGCCACCGTATTCAGCTGATCAGACAGAACTAGCAGCTTCTCCTATACCAAATCTGAATAGCAATTCCCCTGTCCTACCAGTAGTTCAGTTAGGTTAAAGAACATACAGCATGTTTGTACCTTTGTCATGAACTCCTCCAGCTGCTCTATAAACTGTTTGGTTTGCTGCTGAATAAACTGCTCACAAGCCGACTTCAGGTGACGATCTACATCTTTCTTAGAGTCGATATAATGCTCTCTGATTTCTGGAGTACCCTTGAACAGAAGACAACAAAGCTCTCCATTTTATTTGCCAGAGATCACCACCCCCTTAAAAGACCAATTTTTTCCTTAACACAATAAGAAACCGTGTTACCTCCAGTAAGAACTGTATCAAGGCATTGTTGCTGTTTAGTCTGAAAAATCTTGAAACTGTCTTAGGGTTCAGGATCTTAAAAGCTGCATCTGTGAAAGCAGAAAGTCACTCACGCTGTAAGTCAACGGGATTCAGCTCCAGGAATTAAACAGCTTTAACTCATTTAGGGAGAAAAATGGCCCAGCCTGATTAGGAACATCACATTAACAATGCCACTACCACCAGGCGTGGGTGCACAAGTGCAGAGGGACACAAAGTTTCACCCACTATTTTTTAGCTGCCTCTATGGCAAACATGAATCTAAGAGCTGCACCGTCTAAAGGGATCAATAGATTACATCCACCAAACAGAAACCTGATGTGAGGTCCAGCACTGTCAGCACACAAATTGTGTGAGCTCTCTTGTAACCCTACAAACAGAAAGACTTTTTAGGTAAGCTATGTGACCAAGCAGTTAAAGAACAACGTACTCAACTTGGCTCACATTGCCTGGAAAAACCAAGTATAGTCACATGAAGGACGTTAGAAATGTCACGCTTTCCCTCTGTGCTTAATTATTTTAGTTAGGACTAAAGAACAGAACATAAAGATTGATATACACTCATGTTTATAGTCTCTGCAGAAGTCCCCAGAAGTTCTAACAACACCTGCAAATAATACACAATGCTGAAGTTATGCCTGTGGTGTTAAGGGGATGTTGTTAACCTGAACTCTAGTCAGACTGGGGCAGGGGGGAGGGAAATTACCAACACAGTTTTAGTATGGCTCGTTGCCCCCACATCATTCATTTATCATCCTACATATCCATCTGCTTTTTTCTCTTCATTTCAAAAGTAATTCTGCACCCCTCTTGCTGCACATAACAATGGGATGGAAACAAGATGTAGGAGTTAAAGAACTGTTCTCAGAGGCATTACACCAAGAGGGAATGCCAGGTACATAGGCATGTAAGGCTTTGCACTGACCTACAGATCTGCGCCCCGATGCAGTTAAAGGAGACTGCAGAGAGAAATTCCTTTTGTGTGCTGAATTATTTCCCAGAAATTTCACTGACTCCAAAAAGTGCTCAAACTCTTGATTGATGAGAAGCCTATGAGCTAGTCAGTGTGAACATCACTTTTCCCCACTGCATGCATCAGTTACAAGAACTTCAGCACTATGCTGCTTTAAAAGAAAGCTGGCCAGAAACACGACTTCTACATTAAGCAGAGTCCCTTTGTCTATAAATCCCAAATTACATCTTAAACCTAAACACAGACAGCTTGGGTAGGACACAGTGAAACTCCAATTATCAACCACATTATTTTTCTTCCACAACTCAGCTCCAATGTAAAAGCCACAATGGCCCATGGAACACCACATTAAGGACTAAGCAGAACATTTTCAACACCCCCGCCACCACTCAATGTAAAGAAAGTGTTTTCCATTACTTACCACTACCACCTGCAGAGCACTGGCTGGCACAAAAATTTATTCAATTTAATCAAGAGGGAGAACAAAATTGTGTGTCAGCCAGGACAAGACACCAAAAGGATGTATTTGCCCTTTAACCTCCAGTCAACTAGAAACTACTCAACAGGTAGGAGGTTTCATTGATGTTCAAATGCAACTGGAGAAACGGTTAGTCAGAGAAGTGCTTGCTTCAGGAGCTAAAGCAGCAGCATAGTAGATGGCAGGAAAGAAAAGTTATTTCTTCAGCTTTTTCTTCTGGGATGGAAGAAGAGAAACTTGACATGCTTTCAATTGTTATTCACATTATCTTCATAAACTCGACAAGCGCGTGACTGTTGGCTTTCGTGTTGAGAGGGGTTTGTTCCCTGCATTTTACAAAGGAACTACAGTAGAATCTTTAAAATCCTGACCATGGCCACTGCTCTCTGTTTTCCCTTCCTACAGCAGACATGGTTGCCACATAGAACTGTAACAATACTGTTTGTTGAACTTGCATGGTAAGAAATCCTTTCCTAAGCAAAACCTCACAGGAAGGTCTAGGAAATCTCAACTCGCTCTGCGCAAGTAAACTACGTACTTTTAAATTCACCTGCTAAACAGCACTAACAAAAGACGTTCCTTTAACAGGTCAGAGAAGCAGAAAGACACCTCTGTGCAACAGAAATGTAGATTCCTCAGCTGTTCTTAAGGAGGACTGGATACCTAAGTTAGGTCAGCAGCAAAAAGCAAAAGCATTTCATACACAAATGAAGAATGTTAGATACACCTTTAATCAGCCTGAAGAGAGTGGTTTGGTTGTTTTTACAGAGGAAATAAGAACAAAGCAAGAGATTAGAACAAGCATACAGGTCATTGCAAGTGAACATAAAATAAACCCAGCACTTTTGCTGGCACATCAAGGGAAGACAATCCCATCCCATTCTGTAGCCAGCAACTGTTCAGTACCTCTAGTTTTCTTAAGGTCCAGGGAAATTTCCTTAATGGTGAAATCAGTGTGGAAAGGAGCAATTTGTTCACGAAGAATCAAGAGGTGTTTTATTAAGAAAAGCTGTCCATCAACCTGGGTCTACAGCACAAGAGAAAGAATACGCGTTACGAGTAGAACAACAATTCAACAAAGTGCAAAGTTTTCAACACCTCCATTTCTATTAGTTAATAGCAATAGCAATAATCTTACTAACAAGTTTTTTCCAATAGTCTGTAGTGCCATTAACCACACTCTGGGATCCACAAGTCCCACTTCTGTGCTGTTCCTAACACGCTGCTGTGCGGCAGACCTTATTCTCATTTCTCAGAAGAATTGGATTACGCAGCTCTTATTACTGAGCGTCCACATTAGGGACAGGCATCCATGATTTGAACCAGGGATATTTACTCTTCACAGGAGCCAGGAATTATTTCATGCAATTCATATAATTTATAGTTGAAAACCATGAGGTTCTGAAAGATTTTTGGATCATTATGATGATTAAAAATGAAAAAAAAAAGCCAAACAGATAATCAAGGTTGTGGCAAAAACATTAGCTGTGCTATTGTGCAAAGGTCTTACCAGGCAGTTTTTTCGTGTCATTAAACTCAAAGCTTAGTTAATTACTAAACAGTACAGCAATGATACAAAGAATAAAAGGAGGCCAAGTTCACACCACTGAGACGATCAATTCTGCACTGCCTGTTATTTTAGCCATGTGCTTTACACTGCATGCTGCTTTTAATCTCTGAAGTTCATGGCTCATTGAGGTAAATGGAGGAGGAATCGAGAACTCCAATTTGCTTTTGCAAGCTGGAACATTCCTTAATAGATATTGTTGAATAAAACAGTAACAAATCAAGTTAGATTTAAATCTGCAGTTGTAGCAGATAGAAATGTTTACTAAAAAGAAGTGCTGGAAGGGTTTCTTGAGGTTTTGGGTTTTTTTAACTATTATTCTTACACGCATGATTTCACCAGATAATGTTAAATTAATATGCATCAAGAGCAAAGCAGCACAGATCCAAGTCCTGGGCTAACCCATCTAGGGCTTGCTGCAGGACCAGTTTAGTTCCATCCCCTGTAATGCTTTAAGTCAGCGCTGACCCGATACACAGCGCTGGAATGGATTATTAACTGCAGAAACCTGAATCAATTACAGATGGAATAGTTATCTGCTCAAGCTAGAAAGGAACACTGTTTGCATTTCTTTTTAAAGATACTACATTTAACAGATATTTTTCAAAGGATGCTCAAATACTTTAAGACAGTTCTCCATTTCCCACAGCAACTAAAACTTCAATAAATATTTACTGTTGATATAAATTCAAGCTTTCCCTCTATCTTTGGTTGTTTTTTTTTTAATTCACTTCCCAAATGTTAGGAGTTAGCTAATTGCCTCAGCATTTTTACTAAAGGAACAGTAACAGGAAAAAAACAAATGTTTCCTCCAACTACTTGAAGTAACACTTAAGGTTATAAAATGACTTGATGAAACTTGCATTTGGTTCTGAACAACAGACGTCAGATCAAATCTTTTGATTTACAGACAGTTCTGAGCAGGGAATACTCAGCAACTTTTCCCAGTGAATTTAATCCTTAGAAAGATTTTCAAAAGTTCAAATAATGAAGGGAGGAAAAAGAGAAAAGAGTAACAGGCAGTGAAAACAGGGAGAGGCAGAGATTTCTAGCAGAGTTTTTCTTTAGGCATCACTTGGCTGAATTCACATGAGCTAGAGCAGCCTGTAAACACGATTGCTGTGATTGGAATTCCACCTTTTCAGACAGGCTAGCATGCGAATCGCTGCCTTCACTTACACAATACATTAACTGTAACTAAAAGCTGGCAAATCCATTGGGTCTCTGGGGACAGAGCAACATGCTTTCACTTGAGATTTCAACATAGTTCTGAACAACTGCTTCACAGCTTCAGATATACATGGGGTAAAAAAATATGTATTAATCATACCGAAAGCACAGATTCTGACCTTGTTTTTGCTGATAGAATCAGCAGCTCCCAGCAGCGAGTGGATGCAGGCAGATAAGGCTTCCTGCGATAATCCCTGAAACACTGCCCTCTGCGGGGGAGAGAAAATGAGACACACACACAAAAAGCATTGGCAAAATTCAAGCAGGATTTAAGAGTTGTGGCTTGTGAAGGATGCGCTTGCCAGCACATAAAACTCTAGTGAGGTACAAACATCATGTCTCAGTGCACTAAGAAAGGATGAAGCATTCCTATGTAAAAGCTTCCTACAAGACTCAGACTGGACGCAGGCAGACACCCAGGCACACACGCCCTGTTCACCCACCAGCTCTGATCTGTGACACGGCCAGTGACACCTGCACAGCTAACGGGATAAACAATGCTTACCAGCTAACCTGACTACACACTTCATGTGTCAGGGTTACTGTCTGTGTGCTCAATTTATCCTTGCAATAGATGTGAGATCATTCGAGTGAGCTTAACCTCAAGCAAAGCCAAATTACCTCTACATTCGTGCCAGGTTAGTAAACAAACATGACAGCTGCCATAGCCTGGGTGACACAGAGCAAGTCACTCATTAAGCTGCAGCAAGTAGATCACACAGCCGAGCTAGCTGTGGGAACACTGCTCGACTCTGCTGTGACTCCTAGGTGACAGCCCTGACTGCCCCACGACTTGCCAGCACTGCTTCATTCATTTCTTCTACCTGGCAAGGCACCCCAGCTCTGCAGAGCATCTCGGTGACAAATAACTAAGTCACTGTGCAGATAACGCTACAAGTGAGCCTGGCAAACACCACAAAAATGACCTCCAAAGACCTAGCTGAAAACAAGGACAAATACTCATCTATTTTTAATGAAGTGGATATATTAAGCAATAAAGTATTAATACTTTCCAGCCTCTTTTTAAGCAAATAGCATCTTGGTAGCAGTTTCTCAAAACACCTATCAAAAATATTTTGAAATGCATTAAATGTAGGCTAGAAGATACAAAGTGTACAGAAAAGGAAAACCACCTGCATTATGCTTCTCAGAGACTGAACTAGCCTTTGATGCTATTAGGTGACAGACAAAAAAAAAAATCAAACTCTAAGGGGCAAGCCTCAAAACACTTGTGAAGTAAACAGTGGTTTTGTTTCCATTAGACATGAAGATTCCTACTGCCTTAAACTCTGGAAGCGTCTCTTCCACTTTGGAAGGTGAAAAGATGTGTGACAAAGTGTTGAGGATGTTTCCAAAACGCAGGAGTAGTAGAGCCACAATTTTCAAGACCAGAAACATCACATTGTCTGACATCCTGCAAAGCACACAGCAAGAAATACATTCCCCACTAATTTCAGCAGTAAGATCATTCTCTACAATCAACCCAGAACTTTCTATGCTTTCTTATCTTATTATTCACTCCTCAACTCTGGTGCAACAGGTATCTGGAGCTTCAGACTCTGGAGTATTTCTGTAACAGCAAAAGCAGTAGGTGTACAAGCAACTGCCTTTTTTTTTTATTCTACAAATGCAAAATTGTCTTGGAGATTATGACCTAAATTTGTCAGCTCTCTTGTTTTACATAAAGATAGCAGCAAAAGGACTAAGAGATACTCTGATGCTCTGGAGCACAGGAAGTTCCGCACCAACACGGGGAAGAACTGTTACCCAGTGAGGGTGACAGAGCCCTGGGACAGGCTGACCAGGGAGGTGGTGGAGTCTCCTTCTCTGGAGATATTCAAGACTGGTCTTGACACCTGTCTGTGCAATATGAGCTAGGGAGCCTGCTTTGGCAGGGGGGTTGGACCCAATGATCTCTTGAGGTCCCTTCCAACCCCTACGATTCTGTGATTCTGTGCTAAAAGAGGCCAGCAACTGTCCATTCCTAACTTACATCACAGTATTTAGACATGGTGCTACATATTTCATAACTTCACTTTAAAAACAAATCAGACACAGGAATTTTTTGCATACGTCTATACATCTGTACAGCTTGGAGAGACACACGAGAGTCCTTCGAACAGTAGGATACCACATTCCATGCAGATCTGCTGGTGAAATCGTGCTCTGGTGCCTGGGATTAAGGGATTCTGCTGAACCTGTTGGAAAGCAAAATACACACATGACTAACTGGGCCATCTCTCCTTTCAACTGCAGGAGACCAGGGTATCGACCGCGCTTTACACTGACTCCACAGTAATAAGACATATTTTACTGCACAGAAACAGGTGAAGGTTGGGGTTTTTTTTACTTCTAAGCAGGTCAGTACCACATTCCTGGCATGGATAGAGCACGTGGCTGTGAAAGGGAGCACCTGCCCTACAAAGAAAGGCTGAGGGAGCTGGGCTTGTTCAGCCTGGAGAAGAGAAGGCTGCGAGGGGACCTCATTGCAGCTTTCCAGTACCTGAAGGGAGCTTATAAGCAGGAGGGGATTCAACTTTTTAAAAGGGCAGATAATAGCAGGACAAGGGGGAATGGACTAAAGCTAAAGGAAGGAAGGTTTAGATTAGATATTAGGGGGAAGTTTTTTACAGAAAGAGTGGTGAGGTGCTGCAACAGGCTGCCCAGAGAAGTAGTGGATGCCCCGTCCCTGGAAGTGTTCAAGGCCAGGTTGGATGGGGCCCTGGGCAACCTTGTGTAGATCCAGACCTGGTCCCTTCCAACCCAGACCATTCTATGATTCTATGAAAGACAGTAATTTGCTTTTCAGGGATGGCTCACCTTGACCTTTTCTCATGAGTCAGTTTTACAGGCGTGTCTCCCATGACACACACCCTCTGCCCCATGTAACAGCTGAAAAGACCAAACAATTGGGGGCAGAGGGGAAGCACAGGAGATAACAAAGGTTAGTGGTCATGGAACTATAGGAGATGCTCAGGGGAAAAAAAAAGGTGGTGGGGGGAAAGCCCATCAATTTTCTTCATGCTTTTGTTTCTGCTGGGGACAATCCTAGAATGGATTAAACAGTTGCAGTGTAGGGTTTAAACATCGTGTTAGTAACTGCAAAACTAATGGCAAAATCAATTTTGTCATGAGGGGGTCATAAACATTAAAAAGTGTTGTTCTTAGTAACCTTTGTAATAACCCTGTATGCTCAAAATGGATTTTCCCAACACCTGACAGTCTTGTACTATTTTTATTTTGTTCTTAAATCCCAGGAAACAGCTGAGTGAATGCATCAGGACCGATTCAAATTAACAGCAACCATTCAAAAAGTAAACATTTCTGAAGTTTTATCTAAAGCTGGAATAAGCATGTGTGTTTGTGTCATCAGTGGGGGGAACTGTCTAATATAATTCAGCAATATCCTTCTACCTTTTTCAACAATAAATTTATTGTCACAGTAATTAGAAGGCCTGTAAGACCTTAGCTGTCAGTTTGAGGTTCCTAGGCTACTTGTTAGTCACTTCAGCTACTCCTGCAAGCACTGAAAGGAGAGAGGCTCCTTTGAAGGGCAAATAATCCCAATTATCTCAGACACTTATCTTCAAATTACAGGACACAGGTTCTTCCCATCTCCTGAATGCAGGTGGGATTTATGGGATTTGTGAATGCCACACACTCAGCTTGAAGCAGGATGAACTCCACTCTCAATGGGGTTTGTGGAGCCCAGCTAGAAACAGCCAGAAAGACCTTTTGCAGGGCTTGCAACTACCAGGTACCCAGAAGTAGAATGAGAAATGACTGACAAAGGGCTGAGAAAGGTCCCGCTGGGAAAAATAACAGTGTACAGTTATGGACAATGACACAATAAAGGGAGAAATTCTTCACTGATCTTATACAAAAATGTAAAGGGTTGTAACACTCAAATGACTGGCATCAGAAGAGCCACGTTTCATGGAATTTCCTTTAAGTTCACTGTAATTTACAGGTACAGAGGTCACTTATTTAAAAGGCCACGGACCCTGTTCTGAATTACTGCAAACAGCTACAACAACTAGCTGGTTTCAGTAAGTGGAAGCGCATTCAACGGAAGAAGTCGCCTTCCCAGGTAAAGGCACACACAGAGACACCCCCAGATGCTCAAAGCATTAATTTAGGAGACATGCCTGACACACCAAACCACCCTTCTCAGCACAACTAAGAAACAGAAGCATCCTTAAGTATATATCTTGACGGCAGGGCTGCTACTTTGCAGCAGAAAACACAGAAGCTCAATTCTATACCAAGTACAATAGACACTGTCAGCTACAAAAGTAGCTGCTTCACAGAATGGATGGCACTGGAAGCACAAAGAAATGCCACCAATAGAACAAGAATAAGTTGTTTCTCATTAAAAAAAAAAAGGTTAAAACCTTAGGACAAAAGTTCTCACCTCCCCAGATCTCTTACGAATTTCTCTAGGAAAATAACCCTTTAAGATACAAGCAAGTTTCTCATTAATGGTTCAATGCTCAGTCTCCATGAGCTTTAGTTTGACAATGTGAGATGTATTCCATACCAGATTTAACCAAGCTGCAGGACTCAGCATCTTCTAGCCGGACATCTGAAAATGCAGCTTCAGAGGGTGGCTTCTTCTGCTCCTCTTTTAAACTCTGTGCAATTTGCTGCAGAGGAAGAAATACCACAGCATTTCAGGGTTTTTTTTTCCCTTAAATTAAGTAGCATCACACTGCTTGTATTTCAATAGAGAAAAGCACACTAAATTCCCCATCCCTGGAGTGTTCAAGGCCAGGGACCAGTTGGTGGCCCTGCCTGTGTCAGGGGGGTTGGAGCTCTATGATCCCTGGGGTGCCTTCCAACCCATGCCAATCTATGATTCTATGAAATTGCAGGAGTTGGCTCCGCTCAGCTCCCCAGTGTTTCAAGGGCATGAAAAGATCTATGTTTCCAACACAGTAACAGAAACATCACAATACCAATTTAAGATTCACAACTATTTAAAATCTAATTAAAAAAAAAAAAATCTGTGTAAAACACTGTTCTTTCATTCTGCCTGTTTTTACTAACTTTAAATAATAACCAGTGAAGCCACCTAGAAAGAGAAGCTCAAAGCAGGAGAGCCCAACTCAACACTCACTTGGATTTCACACAGGTAATTTCTGTGATGGTTTTATTCCCACTAGCCACAGGCACAGATGCCCCCAAAGAAGTCTCTAGTTTACTCCCCCATAGCATTTCAACAAAGAGCTTTCCTCCAACATTACTCAACACTTCCACACTTCAACCTTTTTCACTACTTGGGTCTACTTCAAAGCAATGAGAGGCAGCAAGAGCAGGGAAAGAACTGCATTAATATTTGAGCAGAACAGCACAAGAAACACTTCTGCCCTGTGCTTTTAACATTTAAATTATTCATTCACTCAGACAGAAGGTCGCTGTGAACAGCAAAGTTCTGATGTTTAGAAGCAATCAAGTAACAAAATGAATCTCAAACCAGGCAAAAACCAGAGTCTTAAGAGGACATATGAAGAGCAGTGTAATTCCTGGGATGAACTGTAAAACTCACTCCCTTCTTCCTAATAAACAGCCAAAGGACACCCTCAATACAAAACAAGGCCTTGCACAGACCAAGTATCTGCACTGCTTGCCTAAAGAAGTTATAACTAACATTAAAAAGTTCTCACAATCACTTTGTTATCCAGTTCTGTTCACACAATTTTAGAAAAACAAAAAAACCACAACCCCAAAACACACCAAAACAAACAAAATGCCCAACACCACCAATAAAAAAACCCCATCCCAAACCAATCAAACCAACCTGCACTCCTAACAGCTATGCTGGTAAAGCTTCTGATAACTAGTTGTTCTGGATGGAGGGATCCCATGTAGCTACATTTTGTGTGGTAGGCTTCTCAATTATGAACTTATCAGCCCTTAAGCTTTCAGTATAAAGGACAAGTATTCTACAAACCCACTAGTTTCAGGATTTGTAAATGCCTTCCTAAAAACCTACTGATGTCCTTTACAATCACCAAAGCATAAACTGTACCATAATAAAAACTTTATATATGCATAGAGTACAGCAATGTGAGTTCCTCACCAGTTTGTCTGTTTACAGGCAAGAATCAACCACAGTAAGGCACAGTTACACAACATTTGCTTCTTCCAGCCCACAGCAGTAAATACATATAGCTATAAAGCTTCTGTGTTTTGTGTAAGTAATGCTCTGATTCTGAAGTCAAACAAGCAGCTTCTCTACCAAGTGGTCAGCTGCAAGTAAATCCTACAATTTTCTTCACACCACTAGCCATTCTTGTAGATGGAAAGCAGAATAGAGAAATGAAACCTGGATCTTGCCAGCCCATGGCAGAATTGCTGTTCTCAGTCAACTCAATCCTTTGCCAGCTTGGGCCACGCTCACTATAAACTGAATGGTAACAGTTTGGGGGGGGAGGGGGTCTTTATTATGCTTAATCCCTTCAATGTATATGAAATGCAGTTTGCTCTAGTAAAAAAATAAAGCTTTTCATTGGCCACTTTTTTTTTCTTTCTGTGAGTAATTTCATTCTGATATAATTCATCAATATAGTATTAACCTTTTAAAGTAAGCAGAACTAGTTTGAATCGATTCAAAGGGCTTGAAATTACTACAGAAATGGCTGGGAAAAAAAGCTACTGGAAACTGTTACTGTCATGTTAAATTATCTGCAGGTACAAGCAAGTCTCCCCTGGCACTGTCTGAGCACAGCTTACACACACGTGTACCAAACTGATTCAGTGAGAAGTGATCATGCTGAGTGGATTGGTATAGGTGTAGCTTAAGAGACAATTAATACAACTTTAATATAAGAATTTTCATAGTTTTAAGAAAAGGCTAGTTTAAGAGAAAACTGTAACTGTGTAAGCTGCTTGTGAGAGCAGAGCAAAACTTAAACATAACAATGCAACAGTAACAGCCTTAAAGATAAAGAAGTAAGAATTGGTGTGTTTTTAGTAATAGATTAGTTTGAATTTTAGCAGAATCTGGCTGTAATCACATCAGCTGTTTCATGAAAGCGGCTACAAAACTTAGCCATAATAGTGCAACAGCTTTGAAACCAGAGGAAGTAGGAGATAGAGGAGTCATAAATAATGAGACTAACGACCAATTAAAAGACAGAGGATATCTTGTTTTCAGTGAAAGACTAACTAGTCGGTGCAGGTGTTGGGAGCCCAGATAAGCATGGAGAAAACCGTAAAGAGCATGCGCTGAGAGAGAGGAAGACGTCCAGCCTTCATCCCTGAAGACCACCAGAAGACCCCCTGAGTGTCACTGAGCATGCTCTATCCGGGAGGAGTTAATGTAAATGACTTCCTGGAAATAATTTGCATAACCCTGCCTTTTCTTATGAATGATAATGAATATGTATAGTTAATCTGTATAAATATGAGAAGTTTGGCTTTAATGGGCGCACACATTTGGAGGAGCGATCGATCCCCTGTGTGCCCAGCGCTGCAATAAAGGACACCTGCTTCATAGTCACCAAGGCTACTGAGCTTTGATTCCGGCTTTCTGAGGCATCAAAACACCAGTCAATCAGTAACTCTGAAAACAAACTCTCAGGTAACTGGGCCTGTCTGAGCTCCAGCTCAACCAGAATGTACACTGGCTAATACTTACCACTTAACGAAAGTGCAGAAAATTACAGAGAAAATTCAGAAGCTCCACATTTAAATAAAACAGTTGACTGTGAGAACTATCACCAGTTTTACTGAGGTTGGCATAAAAATGTTGTCTGACATCTAGTTTAGGGTCATAATTTAATCAGCAGGTGCAGATACTATAAATACACCCAAGAACTGGAAAATGCCACCTGCAAAACATTGTACTGCATGGTTGTATATACTGCACATAAAACCAATTGAGTACAATAAAAAAGCTGGTGATATATATACCTCCATCATCTCCAACTTGTCAGGATATGCAAGGTCACCCGGAGCAGGCTTGTAGCCTGTGATATCAGTCTGGATGTAAATATGTGTCCTATAGACAAGACGCTCTTGTACATCTTCTAACATCTGCTTGACACCAGCTGCAAATGCACCCAGTTGTTCAGCTGAAAAAGGGTGGGGGAAAAAAAAAAAGGACACAAAAATGTTAATTATAGAACAAGCTTAGAGACACAAAAGTTTGAAGTATCACATATAGAACTGTCACATAATTGGCTTGCTGCAGATGAAGTCAGGCTATTTTTGGAACAGTGGCAGGCAAACAAGTTTGTGACAATGAATTACTGAACTCCGTACTGCAGTTGCTTCAGCTCCCCAAATTTTCATTGGATTGTGAAAAAGCAAACCCACCCTGCTAGCATCAGGCACCATCTAAGAATTAAGCATTTTAACTATTCGAGACCTGTGTATGTTAAATGGCATTTCTGCCTGGACACCAAACCAACATGGTCTGTGGCTGCAGCGTGACAGCCAGGAACTGACAGCTAACTCACCAACCAGAACACAAGATCCAGAGCAGCTCACGCCCAAGAACTATTTTATCAGCCCGAGTTTAAGCAGGAGAAAGTCACTTCTTAAGATTAGCTGAGAGATTATGTCACGGCTTGTCTTCCTCAGTCCCAACAGTGTCGCAGTGCTACTTCCAGGGGAGCGAGTGGTTCCCCGTGACACCGGCACGAAGAGCTGCGCTGCGCTGCACACCAGCTACCAGGGGTGAGCTCTGTTTATCGCCTGGTGCAAGGCTAGGACTCTGAAATGTTACCATTACAAGTCTTTCTAAAGGAAATGAGCTACCAGATTTTTTTTTTCTGATCATCAGCTCACTTTTGGGAGCTCTAAACACTTCCAAACCCCAAAATCTCAAGCAACTACATAACTGCTCCCCTGAAGTTACAATTTCTAGTCTGGGAAGCACTGCATCAAGGAGAATGAAAAAAAAATCAGGTTTGCTTTCCTTTGTTGTATCATCATGTATGCAGAAAGCTCTGCACAGATGATGCACTGGCAGGGCCAAGTGAGGCAATTCAATCACTTGAAAAGTTCATTTAAATCAATCCTGGTGCACGCACAGGCACTGGGTGGATGCTTGCTTGCATTTTTACAAGCTAGAGAAAACAGCACTCTCTAACACCAATGTATTCATTTAAATGAAGAGATACACAGACCCATAAATACAAGCCTTTCTATTACAAAATGGAAAAAAACCTTTTTTAAAATAACCTTACGTCATCTTCCACGTATTTAAGACCAATAGAAAGAAAAAACAATGTAAGGATTTTCCTGCCTATGCAATTTATTAGTTTTATCAGTTAAGAGACCAGTTAAAAGCCATCAGGTTCCACCTATAAGTTACCATTGTTCTGTACATGATCTTCAAGCATCTCGTTTTTGAGAATCCCGCAGAGTTCAGACAGTGTCTCTAAGTGAATGACATGGATGATCATCGGCCTCAGGACATCGTACAATGAAAGACACAACTTCTCCAGGAGTTCACTAGGAAGAGAAAAAAAAACCAAAAAAAAAACCAAAGCAAAACACTTTCAGGATCCTGCAATGCCCAAATAAAATTTTATCACCAACAGAGATTATTTTATGGCCAAGATTTTCAAAAGCAGGGTGTGAAAACAATGCAACGCTGCCTCACAGAAAACTTAGGAATGTTTAAAACACAAACCCCTGGTTTCCTACAAAAAGCCTTTTTTTAGAAAAAAAAAGAGTCTTTTAAGAGCTGTATGATACCAACTGCTTAAAACAGTGGTAGAGTTTTTAATTCATTTTAAAATAAATACTAAAACGAACAAAAAAAACCCCAACCAACAACTCAACCTATCATACAGAGAAGGTACTGCAAATGATTTATTTGGCTCCTGGGTAAAGAATTGTTCCTGTTGAGCTCAGACTCACCCCCCCAATTTTTCCCTTCCAAGTATCCAACAGTTTATTAGAACCAGGAGAAGCTTGGTAACCTTTTCTGTAACAGCTTCCAACACTGCAGGCACACTTCCCAGTGTAACTGAAGCCATACCATCAAAAACCTTGTGTAGATCCAGGCCTGGAGGTTGGTGGCCCTGCCTGTGGCAAGGGGGTTGAAGCTCTATGATCCTTGGGGTCCCTTCCAACCCACACCATTCTATAAAACTTCTATAATGCAATATGAAATCCCAGAATTCCCACTTCAGCTTTTCTTTTCCTGTTGAAAGCCATGCCTATCTTGGGTTTACACTCCAGTAGCCTTCACTGTAGACATTTCCACCACTCTCCATGCACCCTTTGCTAAGCACACATTAGCTCATAACGCTCTTGCCAGTAGCTGAAAATTCAAGTAATTCCCAGTTGGATGTGGGAATATAAACACTATTTCAGTATTTACAGTGTGGTACAGTTGTTGCACTATATTATTTTTCTTTCTAATTGACAAAGAGCACCTGACAATAGGACAAGGAGACTCCAGTTCCTGTCAGTGTGGCCAAAAATGTTCACAAAAGAATGCTCACAGAAGAATCATTCTGAACATTTCCCTTCTGTTGTATTCTATAGCTTTACAGGCACCTGGATAAAACAGTAACTCTCCATATTTAAAGCAGAAACAAAGGAAAAAGTTTCAACAGCCTTATTATTAAATACAACACAACTTCAGATCTCTTGGCTAGATTTCTGGTACTCGTATCTGTACACGACAACCAGCTATTATATCTTCAAAGAACCTCAGCACTTCAGAAAAAAATGAGGTTATTTATTATGCAGCTAAGGAAAACCTAATCAAGTAGCTATTATTTGAAACCTTTTCCTCAAAATAGTTTATTTAGATGTAGGAAAAAAAAAAAAGGGAAGCAAGTTCCTTTAAAGGGAGTTTAACTACTTTCCATCGAGACTCAAAAATAATCAGAAGTCTATTCTCATACTTGGGGCAAAGTGCAAAAGTGATGAAATTTTTGTCTCAACAACATTTCATGCTGCCTTCAATTAGGAATGTTTACTTCAGAATTTGGACTGAGATAGACAAATTCAGTTCTTAAGCCAATTTAGTCCCACATGAGGCTTCAGTTTCTCAGCGAGACAGTAAGAGTGCTACAGCCCTGGCACTATGGCTTACTTCTAGCAAGGCTTTAAGTCTTTAGCATTAGAGGACAGGGAGTGTGGTGGGCAATATTTCTTCCAGGTTACACTTATTCAACTCAAGCTGCACTTGATTTTAAGGTAATACAACTCTCAAAACCAGGATCTGGTTACATTAATAGGAATATACTATGTGTATGAGCATCTATGAACATGACCTGCCTGAATTTCAAAGTGTCATTATCATTATTAAAACATTATCTGCAAATTGGAGAAGGGGAGTAATTGCTCTAATGCTACAGCTCTGTCTTAAAAAAACTTGAAATACTTTTATAATGCAATCACCTTGTGCAGACAAAACCCTGTCCCTCTTCTAGAGCTAGGCAGAGCAGATTCAGATACTATCCCTGCCAGGCCACTACCCTGCCTGCCCTTCAACCCATACAGGCACATGCCAATATTCCCTGACACTAAGGGCAGCCTGCTAACTCTGAATCCTTGATGAAAACCAGCTGCAGTTCATCAGCTTTATTTCATACTGAAGTAAATGAAAAACACTTCAGCAGCTGACCGTGCAAACTGTTGGCAGAGAGGCAGTTCCAAACCAGCTGAGAGCTGTAGCACTGTAAACTTCTACAGTTATTCCCAAAGTAACTGTGTGTCTTTATCTCTTTCAGATCATCTACAGAGCATCTATGTTACTCAGATTATTTATGGAGAATGAAAACTATCGGGTTTGCTTGAAGAAAAAAGAAAATAACATCAAATTCTGACACATAAAGGGATGAAGTTGGGTTTTTTCCCTACTGGTTCTTACCAAACCACTTCAACACAACCCTATCTGGCATCTAACATCTGCTACATCACACCACAGTAAAGACAACATACAGTAAACCAGAACCAGCATGTACCACCTACTCCAGTTTTGGTGTTGGTTTTGTGAAGAACTCGTTGTAAAGCTGGTGTTCATCCTGGCATACATGGACCATAAAGGCACAACCACTTCGTACCTGTATTCACAGAAACGACAAATACTTGATTATTAAATTATTTTCCTTGCATCAGTACCACAGGAGGTGTTACAATTATTATTACATATTATATCATTCATTATATTAGATTTTGCATTATTATTATAACTACAGCTATGATTCAATTGAAGCTTTGTGAAATTCAAAACTACTGAGATGAACTTGTTCAGCCTGGAGAAGACAAGGCTGTGGGGGGACCTCATTGCAGCCTTCCAGTCCCTGAAGGGAGCTTATAAGCAGGAGGGGATTCAACTATTTAAAAGAGCAGATAATGGCAGGACAAGGGGGAAAGGATTAAAACTAAAGGAAGGAAGGGTTAGATTAGATATTAGGGGGAAGTTTTTTACAGAAAGAGTGGTGAGGTGCTGGAACAGGCTGCCCAGAGAAGTAGTGGATGCCCCGTCCCTGGAAGTGTTCAAGGCCAGGTTGGATGGCGCCCTGGGCAACCTTGTGTAGATCCAGGCCTGGAGGTTGGTGGCCCTGCCTGTGGCAGGGGGGTTGGAGCTCTATGATCCTTGGGGTCCCTTCCAACCCAGACCATTCTATAATTCTATGAACTATAAAAACCAAGGCCTGAAAAGATGCTACCAGCCAAACAAAAGCTCATTGTGCAACTTCTTAGCCCTTTTGGTTCCTGAGGAAATTTAAGTAACCATATTTTATACTTTTGCAAATACCCCTCTGTGAGGTTTGCAGCACAGCAGAGTTTTACAGAACAACCTTCCACAAAACATGCATTACTTCAAAATGTTAGCAAAATTTCAATGATTCAAAACCACAACAGTGACAATTCTGCATGCAAATGACTGAATTAAGGAAGAACATTTTACTTGGGGGAGGGGAAGGACTGGAACGTAACAACATCCCCCCAACACCTGACTGTTACCTACCAGAGCACAGTGATCTCTGTTGTTCTGACTGGTTAATTCTGTAACAGTGCTGGCGATACTTGGGCCAAGCAAAAGCTCCCTCTGGTCAAGGTAACATTGATGGATTTCATTGAGAACTTGTTGATACCTAGCCAAGAAAAGGAAACAGTAACTGCCCCCTGAAGCTCATTTTCTGGGACACACAGAATTAATTCTAACACCCCCTTTTAGGTCTACATAATTTCAATTTTTAAAACTTTGTTTTAGATGACTAGTGTGTTACTTGCACAAAAGCCAAGATATTCAAAACTTTAAATTGTTGAAAATAAACTCTGTAGACATACTCACTCTGGCATTTTTTCAGATTTTTGCTCTACTTGTTCAATAAGAGTCTAGTCAATAAAAAGAAGAAAAAAAAAGCATCAGCAGTAAATTATTTTTTCTAATAATTAGAAAACAGTTAGCAGTATTTTTCCATGGACACAATATGCAATCTTTCCACATTCACACTTGCATAATATGCAATCCTTGCATTCACACCAATAAATTCAAACCCCATTTTCCTAACTTCCTTTCCAACAGTGAGTTACCAGCCTACTTACTCTGACTTTGGGAGCAGCTGCTCTGAATTTTACATAAAACAGTGTGAAGGCATTGTCAGAATTTGGCACAGCTGAAGGATCCTGAAAGAAGAGATGAGTAATTGGTTAAAGAGGAAGATACTATATTTGGCTTCCAGTATTTAATGGCTGAGATAATTAGGCTCTAAAACAGGGTATTGGTTCTTTATGCTTATACTGCCAGTAGAATAGCTCTTGGCCACTTCCCACTTAGAAAGGCATGCTTGTTTCAGAGCTCAGATAAAGCCAGATGGAAGAACAAAACCCAACCCAACAAGTTTCAACCAAGTCTCTACAGCAAAAGCACCTACAACACTCTTCACTACAAACAGCAATTTTCTCTGGACGTGCCACAGTAGTACTGATTGTTGTTCCATAATCTGTAGTACTAAAATGGAACAAAATTTCCCTCTTCTCTGCCAGACCCAGGGCAGAGAAGCTAAGTTTCAGCTCACATTCAAGCTTCAGCTGCAATGTCAAGTTTGGAGGTAGTTCCCCCTGCAGCTCCCCAGCTTTGCTGGGCAGAGAGCTTGAACTTTGACAAATTCCAGCACTAACGAAGCAGAGTGGAGACCCCATTTAGCCACCCAGCTTTCTTCCCTTTATCCCTGCTGATGACAGAGGCAGAAGTGGATGGCCTTCCCTTGAAACATGGTGGGGGCAGGAAAACGTCCAGCTTCTCCACCTCCTACTTTCACCCCTGAAAGCAATCTGATCAGCCTACAAAAACAGGTCAAAATCTCCAAACACCCACAGTGAGGTGTAACACAGACCATCTAGAACTCTCATCGTTCCCCTTCCAGTCCTGACAAGCCCTCCTATTGTGTTGCAACAGGAAATCTCAACGCTTGATGACAACTAGAGACCACTGCCCCAGTACTGCACTTCTAGCAGAAGCAGACATTAAGATGTTTCAGATAAATATGCAAAGCACTGACAAAACCTCCACATGGGTGGGAAGGAGGATGTCATCTGACTTCTAAAAGAGGTTTCCTTCCCAACTTAACATCAATTAAAACCCAGAAACACAGTCTCACTCCTTTCTGCAGACATGCTTGTTATCAGAGAGGTTCGATTCTGCCTGAATTTAGCTGAGTTCTGGCAAGGCACTGGCATCAAACCCAGCTGTGACACTTTTTAAAAATAAAAAGTAATTTTATACCAAATATGAAAAATGTTCAGCACCACTTAACCAAGGCCTTCAGTCCAGGAATATCCTTTAGGAATTTTCCACAAACATTGTATAAAACCCCTTTCTTTAGGTCTGAAAGACCTTAGACTTGAGAACTGACAATTTCACTGGTTATCCCTCCTGACATCAAGTCACACTGTAACAGGACTAAGCACAAGGAATACAACTATTAATTAGAGAAAGCAGGAAGAGCCATTCCACTCTCTACTAAACTACAGTAACACAAGACTATTAACACTTCAATGAGACAAAAAAAACCACTTTCCCTGCTCACCTTTATGCTTAAATCTCACTGGAGGGAGTGGGAATAAAGCATCTAACTCTACCCTGTGACTCTCTTAACGTTGCTGTCAACATTTTAAAACTAGCCAAAAGATACTGCCAAAGCCAGTAGGAACCTCTCACAGCTACTCTCTGCAGCTACACAGAGAAATATTTCTATGACCAAGAACACCCAAACATACTTACTGGAATATAACACTGAAAGAGCCCTCATGACCTTGGTTTTGTTGTGCTTTCACAGAACATTAGGGGTTGGAAGGGACCTCAAAAGATCATCAAGTCCAACCCACCTGCCAGAGCAGGATCACCCAGACTATATCACACAGGAACACATCCAGGTGGGTTTGAATGTCTCCAGAGAAGGAGACTCCACAGCCTCTCTGGGCAGCCTGTGCCAGTGCTCTGTCACCCTCACTGGGAAATAGTTTCTCCTTACATTCACACGGAACCTCTTATGCTCCAGCTTGCACCCACTGACCCTTGTCCTATCACTGGCCATCACTGAGAAGAGCCTGGCTCCATCCTCCTGACTCTCACCCTTTGTATATTTATAAACATTAATAAGGTCACCCCTCAGTCTCCCCCAAGCTAGACAGGCCCAGCTCCCTCAGCCTGTCCCCATAAGGAAGGTGTTCCACGGTGCTGTAACGGTTTTCACCCTGAGACACCCAGCTCCTGCATCCACTCCTCCAGTGTTCCCCACAGCCTCTCTCTCCGTCTCTTAACGGTCCATCTCCAAAACCGACCCTCACCACTTGACAACACTGACAGCAGCATGTGCTGAGGCCAATTCAGAGCTACAGCTCACAAACTGGTTCAGGAATGGGTGCATCTGGCCAGCTGGTTGCTGCCTCTCTGCCTCAGTCATCCATCCCTGGACTTCACTGAGGTTCCTATTCACCTACTTCAATTCACCTACCTCACCTTCTTCAGTTCCCAGGATTTTTTAATTAGGGCTGTCTTTAAATCTTTCTGATCCCTGGGTCTCTGTGAGATTCAGCTGAAACTCAGTCAATCTATACAAACACTGTGATAAAAGACTGACCTACTCCCATGCCAAAATACACCTCCCACAAAAAAAAAAAAAGAAGAGAAAAGAATAACTCTAGTGTTACAACAGACAGTACAGCTCAAGTTACCACTTACTGATTCACCTTACCCTTTTCATTAACTGGCTCGTGAGGTTCTGTAACGTATTCACAGTGTATGTCTTGATAAGGTGCATAGCTTTAGAAAGGCATTGTTTAAACTTAATCAAATATACTGGATAGTCTTTAAAATTTGGCTGAAAGAAATAAAATTCAAAAAAATCAATTTTAAATACAAACAGGAAGAGACAAAAATTTTTCAAAACTTAAAATACTCTTTTTGCTAGCTAGAGATGCTGGTTTATTCAAACTAAAAGCAGTTATTCTATAAAAATTACACAGAACTTTAAGTCTGTTCAGTAAAAATTTACACAGTTTATTGACAGTCATATTTGTTTTCTTACTGTATTTAGCAGAGAGAACACTTTATGGGAAAAAGAATAGAACGAACAGAGTTTTGAAAATATTAAGATTTCACTAAAACCAACACTGAATTACTTACATGTGATGAAATATAGGCAATACAGTCATCAAGCTTAGCCAGCATGGGAATGAATCCTTCACTGTTCACGGACAGCGTAGGGGAATTCAGTTTCTTTGGGACACAAGACAAAGCAGCATTGTAAGGAACCCAAGCAACTTTGTGTTGGCAACAAAGTTCAAAAGATCAGTACAGTTTCATTTTCTAAGACTATTAACAGCGAAATAATACTTACTGTGTTGATGTTTTCCAGCTCATTGAAATAAGAAAGCTTCTGCTGGATGTTTTCAGCCAGGTCAACAAGCTCTGACTATTAAAAAACAGTAAATAAAAGAAAATCAGCAACCTAGCAAGCACTGTGTAGGTAGGTAGGTAGATACAAAAATTATGCAGCCCCCCTTTCAGCACTCAAGTGTTAACTAGCTGTGCCAAACTTGCAACTAAGTAAGGACAACAAAAGCTGCAGAATCCAGCAGCACTTGCTCTCTCTTACCAGAGACTCAAGGTTACTCTCAATAGTCTATTTAAAATATATATGTATTCTACAGGTTCGTCAGCATTCCACAGATACTGCTACTGCATACAAACAGCAGCACTGTCATCAGTATTACAGAGAACTGCAGAAACCCTGTATTTCAGGATTAGAGCCTTTAAAAAGTCTCTCTTATCCTGTCATGCTAAGACGACGTATTCATTGTATCACTGCTGGAGCAGTTCATGAGGAGAAAGAACCAGCCTGGGAAATGAGCTCAGAGGTTAAAAATCTTTCTTCTGGTAATAACCAGCTCAAATTACTTCTGTAAGTGATATGAATTACTAATCGCAATAAAGTTTGCACCTGTCAGGCACATACAAAAGCTGTGCTCAGGCAGCCATCCTTCTTGATCAAAGACTGTATCAACACACACCAAACATTTCTTTGCCCAAAGCCTGACACCCCAGATCACAGAATCGTAGGGGTTGGAAGGGACCTCCAGAGATCATCGGGTCCAACCCCCCTGCCAAAGCAGCTCCCAAGCTCATATTGCACAGACAGGCATCCAGACAAGTCTTGAATATCTCCAGAGAAGGAGACTCCACAGCCCCCCTGGGCAGCCTGTCCCAGGGCTCTGTCACCCTAACTGTGTAACAGTTCTTCCCCATGTTGGTGCGGAACTTCCTGTGCTCCAACTTGCAGCTGAAACACACCAAAACCAAGTTCCAAAGCAAAAGGAGGGACTGTCACCACAGCACACAGGCCTTCCCAACCTGAGAAAAAGAAACTTCCGCTGATGGTGTCTTAGAATTTTCCAGTAAGCCTCCCATCAAGGATTACCTGCTCTTTCAAAAGCTGCTCGCAGGCCTCGTGCAGCGTTCCTGTCTTCGTGGACACGAAGAGGTACTGTTTCTGCAGGGACTCCAGGTGCTGGAGGGCGCTACTGACATCGTTCAAGATGGCATCGCACTGCTCCTGAAAGCCAGACAAGTAATCCCTCATCTGTCTAGAAAGAGAGAATCGACAGATAACACAAGTAAAATTTCACCTTCTGTATTTGCACATCCAGCTGCCTGCAGGGACACTGCCACTACCTTTTCCCTCTCTAGGAACACAAGGCCACTTGCATCAAGCAAGAGCAAGCAATAAGCAGAGGTTTCATGTCTCGTAGCAGTAACAGAGCTATGGGGTTTGGAAAAGCCACGGAAGTAGCTCCATTTCCCTGACACTCCTTATGGCAAGCCTACCCAGCAACCTGCAGCACGCACCACAGCTAGTCTAGAGCATGCCAATACTGTCTAAATGGACAGCAAAACGTAGTGAGAACTACAGGCTACTGCTGGCAGCCAAATGCTACCTGCCTCACTTCCAACAGGAGTCTTAATTTGGGTCTCCTCTTTTATACAATTTTCAGTTTCCATTTAGAAATCAGTTTCACTCTCCTAAAGTAGCTGAAATTATCCAGAGGATTCAAAATTTACTCTAAGGCTCAAGGAAGATACAATATCAAAGGGATCACTAAATATACATTAAGCATTCAGCTTGACTAAAGCATCACTTAATTTGTCTTGGAGTCAGATAAAACTTCTGAGCTCTACTACTTCACCACGTACAAAGTGATAAAATCACAACCCTCTGTAGACATCTGCAACCTCCTGATATACAAAGGGCAGAGAACTTCCTTTCCTACTGCTCTTCTGGCCTCCTGCAAACAATTACATACGGGCCATCTGACCAACCATTCTGCATCCATGGTACACTTAAGTATGCGTGCACTATTTTGAACATGTCAGCTGACAAAATGCAAGGGATGCAAGGGTGCTACTCTTTCTAGGTTGTTAACGATCCCATCACAGGCTTAGTATATGTCTACACCGTTGCTTTTAAGAACTGTCACATCCTCAAACATCTGAGGAAGAGACAGACCAAAGAAAAACAGGGAAAAAATCAAAGATAGGAATACAGCAGTATCTCTTTGTGGCCAAAGGCAAGTTTGTGGAGTTTTAAAACACAGGCCAGTGCCTGCAAAAGCCATCAGCAGACTTGGCTAAGCCCTTCAGCTGTACTGCAGACTCCTGGGGGGAAACTGCAAAAGCCAGTGGGAAGGAGTTAGTCTGAGCCTGACGGAGAAGTCAGACAAAGCCAGATGAGAATGTCACGCCTCAAAATCAGAGCTGAGCAAAGTGTCAAGGAACGCAGGGAATGTAGATACAAAGCCACCACCACAGTCACTGGTGAACACAACGGTGATAACAGAAATGACTCGCAGCCACACTTGCTCACAGAGCCTCCCCCTCAGAGGATGCCATTTCAGCAGTGGAAAAGGCATATGGAAGCTCTAAGGCTGCTTTTTTCCACTGCCCTCTCTGCGAGCCAAAACTACTTTCAATCTGTCTTAATACACTACACGGTTCAGAATTAAATCTGTGTCCCTTTTAACTACTCATGCCAGAAGTGCCTGCAGGACGGGAGCGGGGCATACCACCTTGGAAAGCTGCAGCTGTTCCAACACATTCCCCCACTCCCCACCAGCTGAATCCAAATTATACACACAAGATAAAGTCCTTCAAGATGTAAAGTGCTTTACAGTGAAAGGAACTGAGGGAGAACATGTACCTGTACTTGGCACCTTCGTCTCGATCCATCTGTGTCTGTACCTGAGCAAACCAGGAGAAGAACTAGAAAAGATTTTATGGTGTGAACAACACAGATATCACATGTAATCAAATCAAATAAAATGTTAATCATATTTATGAAATGAAGATATGCTTTTGTTAAAAACAGATGGTTTAGAACTTAATTATTAATTAATGAAACAAATGATGACTCCTCATTATATGTCCCTTCACACTGAAATATTCTGTTCTATTCCTCTACTAAATTAAATTGGAAAAGACTGGATTTAATCTGTTTCTGTTTGTACAAGAACAAGGCTGTCACATTAGAAGGGCGGGGGTGGGGTGTCCCATTCTTCTACATCACGAGCAACAAACCTTACTCTCTCACATAAGACTCCTCTCCAAATGGGGAAAGCACCTGTCACTTAAGAGCTATGACTTCAATGATTATTCCCCCACAAGTTTCTCCATGCATCTTGAAAACACCCCAAAAACTCTCAACAAGCCCACTAAAAGCTGCGCACGAGACACAGAAACTCACAGAACTCTCTGAGGATTACCAAAACTCGGTGGTTATCCAGCATCACTCACCTGCTGTGCTGTTTCAATCCTCTCATCCTCCATCCCCAGCACGGCGAATCCTTTCAAGAGGACATCCTCTGTGGACTCCGGCACCGCAGCTGTCAGAGCCGCAGTCAGTGCCTGGGATGTCGTCAGGCTGCACAAATCTTCGATGGGAAGCTGCGCACAAAACCCCACAAAACATTCAGTTAGGCACCTTACACAGAATCAGTAGATGCAGACTGGGAGAAGAGCTTCTCAGCCCTGCTGAGAAGGACGTGGGGATTCTGGTGGATGAGAAACTGAACATGAGCCAGCAGTGTGCTCTTGCAGCTCGCAAGGCCAATGGGATCCTGGGCTCCATTAGAAGAGGGGTGGCCAGCAGGGACAGGGAGGGGATTGTCCCTCTCTACTCTGCCCTCGTGAGGCCCCATCTGGAGTCCTGTGTCCAGATCTGGGGCCCCCAATACAAGAAAGATGTGGAACTGTTGGAGAGGGTTCAGAGGAGGCCACAAGGATGATTAGAGGGCTGGAGCACCTGCCCTACAAAGAGAGGCTGAGGGAGCTGGGCTTGTTCAGCCTGGAGAAGAGAAGGCTGCGGGGGGACCTCATTGCAGCCTTCCAGCACCTGAAGGGAGCTTATAAGCAGGAGGGGATTCAGCTTTTTAAAAGAGCAGATAATGGCAGGACAAGGGGGAATGGATTAAAACTAAAGGAAGGAAGGTTTAGATTAGATATTAGGGGGAAGTTTTTTACAGAGAGAGTGGTGAGGGCCTGGGACAGGCTGCCCAGAGAAGTAGTGGATGCCCCGTCCCTGGAAGTGTTCAAGACCAGGTTGGATGGGGCCCTGGGCAACCTTGTGTAGATGCAGGCCTGGAGGTTGGTGTCCCTGCCTGTGGCAGGGGTGTTGGAGCTCTATGATCCTTGGGGTCCCTTCCAACCCAGACCGTTCTATGATTCAGCTGAACAACACCACCACAATCCAAAGCATCAACCTGGGAAAATTACAGAGGTCTGTTTTTGAAGAAACAAATGCAATGGACATTTTATCCATCAGTATCATAATACACCAACAACTACCACATCTATGTATTCAGAAACATCTAATTTATATTATTTTAAAAGTCAGAAAATACTATACACCATTTATGTAAGTACACACCTGTGTAAGAACAGAAACTGAACATACAGGTGTCTCACTAATCAGCCATACTTTAATTTCCAATTTAACTGGTTCTATATCCAGAAAAATACACTAGAAAAGTTATCACCACCTCCAACTACCTGAAGGGAGGTTGTGGAAAGGTGGGTGATAGTCTCTTCAGCCAGGTGACAGAAGATAGGACAAGGGGAAATGGCAGGAAGCTGTGCCAGGGCAGGTTTAGACTAAACATTAGAAAAAAATTTGTACTGAAAGAGTTGTCAGGGCCTAGGACAGGCTGCCCAGGGAGGGGGTTGAGTCACCTTCCTTGGATGTGTTCAAAAAAAGGGTAGATGAGGTACTTAGGGATATGGTTTAGCTTACGACGGGAACGGTTGGACTTGATGATCTTCAAAGGTCTTTTCCAACCTTGTGATTCTGTGATCCAAAAAGATAAAAATTCTAAACATGTGCAGAAGCAGAAATAAATGCCCCTACTGTCTACACACTACATGGCAACACCACCGCACAGGAACTGTCAATATTTTCTTTTTGACAGACATTCAGACTTCACACTACCAGAATTTCTTCAGAAAATAGGGTTTCATATTCTTTCAAATGTTTTTTAATGAAGAAGCCAGGCTAAAAAGAAAGGCTATTTTTAGAAGATGAGGAATAGGTCTGGGAATTACTGGCCACAATGATCTCTTAAGAAAGAAAAATATGGGAAAAAGTAACTTTAGAGAAATTGCATTGAAGTGTGATTGAAGACTAATAATTAGCTCATATGGAAGATACTAATTCAAGAAAACAAATATCATTATATAGTCTTCCTTAGCCTAATACCCTTTTTAATTCACTTGACAGGTTCAGCAGTATGTTTCCTATGGCTGAGAGCATCAGTCACGTAAAACCAGAAAACATGACTTGAAACCAAATGGGTAACCCCCTAGAAAATGACTCACTCAGTAAAACATTCATTGCCTGGTAATACTACTCCAGGATTACTATGGGGATTTCAGGTATCTGAGAAAACACAGATTGACCTTTTTCTTTTGTTCAACTCCCACGGCTGTGCACCCCCCACCACCCAAATCAGGCAGGACAGCAGCTGGGGAGACAGGGTGTCTCTTCCTGATCCCTACTGAGGAAAAGAGGAGTCAATCAGAGACTGCTTTCCCAGAACAGCCGAGGCGCCGCTGTCCCAATTCACTTCAGCAGGGGCTCAGGCCAGCTGAAGCCCTTGATGTCTGGGCATCCCCACTGCCCCAACTGGCAAATACAGTTCCTGCCTTGTTGCAAAGCTGGTTCAGACCCTTAAGAACATTCTCTGATAGCTGCACATCCGTCTGCAATCATTTTGGATGCCTGCCCGTGTTTACTTTACATACAGTTTACACAAAAAGAAAGAAACCAGGAAGCATGAAATGAAGCAGGTGCATTTCAGAAAGGAATTGCTTTACTCCCCTCTACTTGCTATTCTGAATTTTCAGACACTTGCTGAGAGGCAACTTTGTTGACTTTATGGCACTGTATCTTGTGCTATGATCCTGTTCAAACAGAAAACCTCTCATGAAAGGTGCAGTTAAGGAACACAAACATTTTGTTCCTCTTCCCTTTCTAGACAAGGAAGCATTTATAAGGAATCATTTTGTCAGTTTGGTATTTTAAAACCGGGCAGGAGACCTCATCTTCCATGTTCATGACACATTATTAGGCTCTTTACCACTGTTCCTGGCTTTACACAGCTCACTGAATCATCTACAAGTTGTACCAGGAAATAACATTGCCGCCAGCAACTGTGAACTGATCAGGATCAAATTAATCACTTTCCAACCCTGGTGTGGGTTGGAAGGGACTTCAGAGATCATCTAGTTCCAAAACCCCTGCCATGGGCAGGGACACTCTCCACTAGACCAGGCTGCCCAAAGCCCCATCCAACCTGGCCTTGAACACTGCCAGGGAGGGGGCAGCCACAGTTTCTCTGGGCAACCTCTGCCAGGGCCTCACCACCCTCACAGGGAACAATTCCTTCCTTATATGTAATCTAAATCTCCCCTTTTTCAGTATAAACTCTTAAACCCTTGTCCTATCCCTACACACTCTGACAAACAACCCCTCCCCAGCTTTCCTACGGGCCCCTCCAGGTACTGGAAGGCTGTTCCTGGCTTTACACAGCTCAGAGCTGGTCTCAGACCTGGGGAGGATCTAAAAGCCCTGTAACTCCGCAGCTAAACCTCTCCATTTTAAGAGAGCAAACTCAGGCGAACCGAGGGAATTAGTAAGGGCAGGCCGAGAAAGCCCGGTGGTTTTAGGAGAGGAGCTGCCATCGCCGCCCGCA